>JAEPBF010000120.1:0-468149 GCA_019739055.1 Passiflora organensis | reverse complement strand
TTGCTGCCAGATATTTCCTATTTTATTTTTAATATTTTTGTGTTAATTATCCTTAGTTTTATCCCTTATTATCTAAGGTATTAGATAATTCTACCTTTTAAATAGAATTATCTTTTAATTATCTTTTTATGCTTAAAAGTAGGGATTTATCTCTTAACTAAACCTCATTAGACACCTATAAAAAAGTGGTCAGCCTATCCCACCTAAACATGCCAAAACCCACATACAAATTTCGTAATTTATCCCATTATTCTCAATTTCTGAGTTTTGCCTAAACCCCAGTTGAAACTCTATGAACTTCAAAATAGCATAACTCTTTCATCCTTTGTCGAATTCTTGCGAATAATAGCTTGTTGGAAACCTCTCTTCATCCAATTTCCAACCATCTTGGTTTTTTCATCTGAAGGTCAGTTTTTCTTTATTAAAAGTTAAATTATATTTTTGCGGAATTGCTAAAATCTGTTTGAACATCAAAATAGCGTAACTCTCTCATCCTCTGTCGGATTCTTGTGAATAATAGCTTGTTGGAAAGCTCTTTCCGTTATATATCCATAAATATTGAGTATTTGTTTTGGAGGTTAAGTTTTATATGTTGTAATTTAGGTCATAATTCGGCAGGATTAGGTTTCAAGATTGTATGATTCTGCCTTTAATTGATTTCTATTATTCTTCCTCTTATTTGTATGATTGTTTAGCATCCATTGATGATGTAAAATCATGAATTCATCCTTTGAATCTTCCCTATTCATGAAATCAGTATACCCTACCTTTGCCCTATTGATGCCTATCTTGATCAATTGATTAATCTATTAGATTCTGATCTTGTTTGTTTGGATTGTACATGTTATAAAATCCTATTCCTTTCTTAATTTCATGAAATCACAACCCTAACCTCTTTAATGTTGAAATCAAAAGTCTCCCTATAAACCTGAAGGTGTTGCCGAAATTTGTATAATGAATTATGGTGAATAATCGAGTTGATTCTTATTGAGTTTTTGGTCATCACATCACGCATTCAAGGGAAAGATATTACTACATCCAGATTGCTGGATTTTGGTTGGTTAATTGGTAAAGATTCCCAATGCCTTTGGTTTTTAATTAAGTAGTCTTGTGGCTTAGTATTGTGTGGTCTTTGCCTTGTAATTATTTAGGAGATTCTGATCTTATTGGAAAGGCAAAAGATTGCATTTGATTTAGACACGTGTGAGGTAGGATCTATGGCTAATCGGTTCCTTTGGTTATCCTATTGTTTGATTGTTTGAATATGAGTGAATTCAATTTCCTATCTTGGTTATATGCTTGCAAAATGTGTGATTATGATGATAAGGAATCTCAGAAGTTAATAGGAAAATAGGTTGCCTAATTCGGTTATGACTTTGAGGATTGATCTTTGATTTGTATTGTGATTTGATTGAGGATCCTTTGTTGTGATTTGTGTATGTGTGTACTATGTTTGTATGCATGTATGTGCCCTGTTTGTGCTTTGTTTGAAGGATCCTTTTGTCGTTGGTCATGCGAGGTAAGTATTGTTGCTCCTAGGGAGAGGAGAGATGCTTACCAAATCGGGAGGTTTATGGGTGGTTATTCCCAGCAAGAATTCGCTGGATGCCTTGTAGGCCAGTTCAAGTTCGGACGTCAGGAAGCCTTGTAGGCCAGTTCGAGTCTGGACGTAAAGTTACCCTATAGGCCAGTTCAAGTTTGGACGTTAGGTTGCCCTATTTGAGAGTGACAGGATGACTTCTATGCTTTGCTACAAGAGTGCTCCTAGGCCAGTTCAAGTCTGGATGTCGGAGATAACTAAAAGGTTTGTTGTAATATTGATTGTCTAACCATTTACCCTTTGTACAGCAAAGCCTTGGACAACACAGGTGGAAGAGGATTGCCTTTTCTTTTCCTACTGTCGAGAGTAACTTGATGAGTTTTCCTGCCTCTATACTTCTGATTTTAAGAAGTGTTTGTAGTCCACCCTCAGCCTTAGTTTCGACCCTAACCATTTTGATTGATTCTTAAATTGCATGATACCCTTAGATGAGTAGGGATGATTTGATGTTGTTTGGGAGATGTTTGATTGGGAATCCCTAGGACTTATGATGATGTGACCCTACTGAGATTCTTGTAATCTCATCCCTTATTTTCTCCCCTTTTGCAGGCTTAGGTGTGTACTTTGTAGCTGGTACCAAAGGTGTAAGATCAAGGCTTCACGACTGGATGAATTTGCACATTTTTTCTATTGAATGTGCATGCCATGCCCTTTAACTTGTGTGGATTTGCATTCTGGCTTTACAATCCCTCTTTCTCTTTTTGTTGCTTCCGAAATATGCATGATACTATTGGTTGATGCTTTGAAATTCCTATGGGACTTATGTGTTATGTTTTCACTTGTTTTGAGTATTAATATAATTCTTCCGCAGATGTTTTCTTTCACTCCGTATAAGCCAGAAATTCATTAATGTATGAATATGCTCCAACCTTTAAATAACATATAAATCAACCAATAAAATTGACAACTCGGTGACTTGAGCCTTGTGGGATTCAAATAGGACCTTGCGTGGGCTTATTTGGGTTTCACGGTGGTAAAGGTCCTAATAGGTTGGGTTTGGGTCCTTACAGATATTGCTGGATCCGGATCGCTGGATTTTGGTAGGTTAATTGGGAATGATTCCCAATGCCTTTGGTTTTTAATTAAGTAGTCGTGTGGCTTAGTATTGTGTGGTCTTTGCCTTGTAATTGTTTAGGAGATTCTGATCTTATTTGAAAGGCAAAGGATTGCATCTGATTCAAACACTTGAGAGGTAGGATCTATGCCTCATCGGCTCCTTTGGCTACCCTATTGTTTGATTGTTTGAATATTATTGAATTCAATTGCCTATGCTAGTTATATGCTTGCGGAATGTGTGATTATGATGATAGGGAATCTTGGAGATTAATAGGAAAATAGGTTTCCTGATTCGGTTATGACTTTGAGGATTGATCTTTGATTTGTATTCTGATTTGATTGAGGATCCTTTGTTGTGATTTGTGTATGCGTATACTATGTTTATATATGTGTATGTGCCCTATTTGTGCTTTGTTTGAAGGATCCTTTTGTCGCTGGCCATGCTAGGTAAGTATTGTTGCTCCTAGGGTGAGGGGAGATGCTTACCGAACTGGGAGGTTTATGGGTGGTTATTCCCAACAAGAGCTCGCCGGATGCCTTGTAGGCTGGTTCAAGTCTGGACGTCAGGAAGCCTTATAGGCCAATTAGAGTCTGGACGTCAGGAAGCCTTATAGGCCAATTAGAGTCTAGACGTCAAGATTCCCTATAGGCCATTTCGAGTCTGGACATTAGGATGTCCTATTTAAGAGTGACAGGATGACTTGTATGTGTAGCTGCAAGAGTGCTCCTAGGCCAGTTCAAGTCTGGATGTTGGAGACAACTAAAAGGCTTGCTATAATATTGATTGTCTAACCATTTTAACCTTTTTTCAGCATAGCCTTGGACAACATGGGAAGATGGGGACAAACCTTGGTTTTGAAAATCAGATTATGTATAGGCTGACCGTGTGCTTTTGAATAACAAGTATTTTCAGTCTTTCCCCTTGTTTTCTACCAAATTTGGCCTACCCTCATATTGTGTGTGCTTGTGATGATTTCAACCCCTAATAAGTGTGTTTGATGCTTGCGGTTTTAATTAGATATCTTAGCTAGTTTTAGGTATTGATCTTTTGGTTACTGGGAGACGGTTGATTAGGAATCCCTAGGATTTATGATGCTGTGACTCTATTGACATCCCTTCTTTTCTCACCCTTTGTAGGCTTAGGTGTGTGCTTTGTCGCTGGTACCAAAGGTGTGAGATCAAGGTTGCACGGCTGGACGAATTCACACTTCATTTGCACCACTTTCCTATTGAATGCACATGACATGTCTTTGAACTTTTGTTGATTTGCATTCTGGCTCCAATCGCTCTTTCTCTTTTTGTTGCTTCCCAAATAAGCATGATAATATTGGTTGATATTTTGAGATTCCTATGGGACTTGTGTGTTATATTTCCATTTGTTTTGAGTATTAATATAAGTCTTTTACTATTGTTTTCTTTCACTCCGTATAAGCCAGAAATTATTTAATATATGAACATGTTCCAACCTTTAAATAGCATATAAATCAACCAATAAAATTGACATTTAGGTGACTTGAGCCTTGTGGGATTCAAATAGGACCTTGCGAGGGCTTATTTGGATTTCACGGCGGTAAGGGTCCTAATAGGTTGGGTTTGGGTCCATACAAATTTCGTCAAGGGTCCAGCAAGCGATGAAACATTTTCCACGAAGCGTCGGTAGTATCTAGTTAAGCTAAGGAAATTATGAACTTCAAACACAGTTCGTGGGGATTCCCAAGCAACTACAGCTTCAATTTTCTTCGGATCAACTAAAACACCTTGAGAAAAAACAATATGGCCAAGGAAACCAACTTCACATAACTAGAATTCGAACTTAGAGTACTTTGTGAACAATCGACGATCCCTCAAAACATTCAGCACAATCCGCAAGTGCTCAGTATGCTGCTTTTCCGATTTTGAATAATTTAGAATGTTGTCGATGAGGACTATCACCAATTTGTCCAGGAAGTTATGGAACACTTGATTCATTAGGTCAATAAACACGGCTGGTGCATTGGTCAAACTGAATGGAATAACCAAAAATTAGTAGTGGTTGTATCGTGATCTGAATGCGGTCTTCGGAATATCAGCATCACGAACTCACAATTGATGGTATCCAGATCTAAGATCGATCTTGGAGAATACAGTTGCACCTTAGAATCTTATGGAATTAATTTTCCATGCTTTTACACCTAGATAAGTTCATATAATGTTTAGGGATAGTTTTGAATTACATCTAGAATATATCTTCTAGAAAATTTTTAAAATATGAAAGAAACCAAATAGGAAAGGAAATGAAACAAAATAGGAAAGAATCATTACAATCATTTCTGGCCATCACGCATCTATTTCTCTAGAAGTAAAATAGTCATTCCAGCTGCATCGGCTCCTGAACTTCCTAGACATTTATATTATGGAGGATAGGGATTTCACATGTATGATGTTTGTTCCTACCAGGTGCACGTTGGATGCCCCATATTTAGTGTTGGTGGGATGCCCCATATCTAGTGTTGGCGGGATGCCCTCTATCTAGTGTTGGCGGGATTCCCTCTATCTAGTGTTGACGGGATGCCCCGTATCTAGTGTTGGCGGGATGCCCCATATCTAGTGTTGGCAGGATGCTTTGTTTCTAGTTGGCAGGATGCCTTGTTTCTAGTTGGCAGGATGCCTTGTTTCTAGTTGGCAGGATGCCTTGTTTCTAGTTGGCAGGATGCCTTGTTTCTAGTTGGCAGGATGCCCTATTTCTAGTGTTGGCAGGATGCCCCATATCTAGTGTGGGGGGATGGAAAAAGACATGCTGTAAGCTTGTTTGCTAATCATTTTTCTTTTTGCAGCACAATCTTGGACAACACAAGCAAAAGGGGATAAATCATATGATTTTGCAATTCGTGTTGAGCTACTTGTGTGTTTTTAGTTTCAGTCTTGTGATGGCTGGCTATGAAATGTTTTGAGTCCACCTCGTTATTTTAATAATTTCAGCCCTCTTATTGTGTGTTTGTTTGATGATTTGTTTTGTGCCTATTATAAGTATATGCGATATATATATATGTTATTTGGGAGATATTTACTTAAGTTTCCATAGATTTTATGATGTTGTGACGCTACTGAGATTCTTGTAATCTCATTCCTTTGTTTTCCTTATTTTTCAGGCTTATGTTAATGTTTTGCTGGCGGTACCAAGATATGAGATCAGGGCTGCACGACGGGACGATTGCATGTCACATTTCAGTTTTATTTTTAGCTTTCCAATTTCTGCTCTTATTTCCACATATTGACATGAACAGATGCTTGCTAATTGAGATTCTTTTAGGACTTGTGCATAATGTTTTTATTAGTTTTGCATTTATGAAAAGTACAAGAGAAATCCAACCTTCTGATGATGAAACCAAGATAGCATGATAGAGGATGGAAAGAGGTTTCCAACAAGTTATTATTCACAAAAATCTGATGAAGGATGAAAGAATTCAGCTAAGGTCAGTGTTTAGGAATTTTCAGCAACAAGGGTAAGGTGTAGGGTTTATCACATCATAAGTTTGTGTATTTTTGGTGTGGGATTTATGTGTGGTTGACTACTCTTTTTATAGAGTGTAATGGGATTAATTTTCCTACTTTTAAGGTTAGATATAAAGATATAATCATTAGGATTTAATTATGGAATTATCTCCTAAGAATAGATAATGTATCATTAATGCTAGAAATGAAATAAGGAAGAAATAAAATCAGAAATGAACACTAAAACTTTAATACCATTTTCGGCTACCACATATCTATTTTTTCAGGGAAAAAATGATAATTTCAGCTGCACTGGCTTCTGAACTTCTAAGATACAAAAATTGGGGTCTTACAGAATATTTGTGCTGATGTTTTCCTATTTTATAACTAGTACTTTTATTCATTTCTTTCCTAATTAGTTTTTTCTTAAATGATGAATTATCTTCTAGAAGCCTTATCCTGGAAGTACCTTCTAGAAGGCTTATCTCCTAAACCTTATCCTTTATTATCCAAAGTATTAGATAATTTTTTCTTTCAAATAAAATTATTCTATTAGTGAAATCTTCTAGAAAGTTTATCATTTAATCCTATCTTATCCTTTTAAGCTTAGAAATAGGAGTTATCTCTTAATTAAACCTGTTTAGGCACCTATAAATACCTATGGTCGGCCACCTCTTATATCCCACACCTATTCTCTCTTTTATTTCACAAAAAAATAAGTTTTTCTCTCCCTCTTCTCCTCCCCTTGTGGCTGAAATTTACCCTATTTTCCCTAGTGCCAAAATTTATAATCCTTTATTAAATTCTTATGTGTGATAGTGTGAGACCCCGAATTTTGAGTCCTAGAAGGCCAGAAGTCAGTGCAGGTAAAAAGACCATTTTTTCCTAAAGAAAAGGATGTGTTATAGCCGAAATTGGTAATAAATGTCCAGTAATTAATTTTGGTTTTAATTCTCTTTAATCTAGTTATTTATAGGTTGATAATTACCTTAGAAATTAAAATCCCAAAAATTAAGGAGGGATAATTACAGAATTTAATTCTGACAATTATCTTACATTAATCAAGCTTTTAAAATAGGGATTTTAATCCCATAACTACCTTATATAAATAGGGAGCCAGCCATACAAAATTCTTATACAGAAAAACACACAAAATTCGTAAAACCAAAAAAATTTATACCTCCCAATTTCTGTCGAAATCCGTTGGAACTTCAAATCAGCATAACTCTCTCATACTTTGTCAGAATCTTGCAAATAATAACTTGTTAGAAAGATATCTTCATCCTCTTTCCAAACATCTATGTTTTATTGTCTAGAGGTTAGCTCTTCTTTACTGAAAGTTAAATCGTAGTTTGACAGAATTGCCAAAATCTGCCTGAACTTCAAAATTGCATAACTCTATCATCCTTAGTTGGATTCTTGCAAATAATAGCTTTTTGGAAAGATCTCTTCATCCTCTTTCCATACATCTTGGGTTTTTTGTCTGAAGGTTAGTTTTTCTCTGTTGAAAGTTAAATCATATTTCAGCGGGATTAGGTTTTAAGATTGTGTGATTCTGTCTTCAATTGATTTATGTTGTTGTTCCTCTTGTTCGTATGATTGTTTCGCATCCATTCATATTATAAAATTTTGAATTCATCCTTTGAATCTTTTCTATACATGAAATCAGTATGCCTTACCCTTGCCCTATTGTTGCCTATCTTGATCAATTGATTAACCTATTGGATTTCGATCTTGTTTCATTTGATTGTATAAGGTATAAATACTTAATCCTTCTTTGTTAATATGAAATCGCAACCCTTATACCTTGTTAACATGAAATCAGAAAATTATCTTGTGTCTTTTGTTTAGTTTCGAAATATACATACTTAAATTGGGGTGGTAATTCAACTTGAATCTTGTTAAGTTCTTGGCTATCACATCACACATCCAAAGGGGAAGCACCTACTGCATCTGACCACTGGTTTCTGATAGGTTTGGTGAGTGGAATGGGTAAGGAAATAGGGTACTTACTTGGTTATTGAGTATGCATGCTTAGTTTGGTTTTTTTTTTGCCTTGTCATGCTATAGGTGGTTCGGAATTATTGAATAAGGGAAAAGGAATTGTTTCTTATTTTGAGACAAGAGAGATAGGATCTATGCCTCATCGGTTTCTTCAGAGATCCCTGTTGTTTGTTTGTTATTTTCGATACCTTCCCTTGTTATTATTGCATGTGAATTTGTTGTAGGATATATGCATGAATTGCGGATTGAGATATGAATCCTATAGGCCATACCAAACCTTTGAGTTAGGTTTTGAGTGCCTGAATTGCATATAATTGTGTTCTGACATTATTGAAGATACCTTATTATGGTATTATGTTTTGCACTTGCTTGTGTGTGCTTATACGTGTTTGTGTGTCAGGATCCTAATCCGATGGCCATTCGGGGTAAGCATTGATGCTCTTTGGGAGAGCGGAGGGTCTTACTGGTATTGGTGGCAATCCCCAGCATGCGTGCACTAGAAGCCTTGTCCTTGTGTAACTTGTATGCCTAGTCCCTGTGTGGCTGGAAGGCTTGTCCCTGTGTGGCTTGGATGTCTTGTCCTTGTGTAGCAGGATGAATAGGTTTGCTGATTAGCTTGTATGCTAACCTTTTACCCTTTGTGCAATAAACCTTGGACAACACAGGTGGAAGGGGATGATCTTTCTTTCTTTCTAGTGCCGAGAGTAATCTGATGAGTTTTACCTGCCCGTGTACTTCTGATTTTCGAAAGTTTTGTAGTTCACCCTTAGCCTTAGTTTCGACCCTATCCCTTTGATTGATTCTTGAATTGCGTGATACCCATAGTTGCGTAGGGATGATCTGATGTTGTTCGGGAAAGTTTTGTTTAAGATTTTGGTAGATCTTATGATGTTGCGACCCTACTGAGATTCTTGTAATCTTATCCTGTTGTATTCACCATTTTTCAGGCTTAGGTACATCCACTGTCTATGGTACTGTGCGTGAGTTCAAGGCTGCACGGCGGGGCAATATCGCATCACATTTGCATACATGTTCCTTGATTGCCTACGCATATAACATTAATTATGATTGGACTACTTTCTGGTTTTTCAAGATTCCTCCTTTACTTGTTGTGTCCAATTTCTGTTTGGGGTTAACTTGCTGGATATTTTGATCCCTATGGAACTTATGTGTTGTGGATTCATTGATTTTATTTAAAGACTTCCACTGATATTTCATTCACTACGTATGATACCAGAATACTTGTCCAATATCATGCTCCAATTGTTGATAAACATAAAGAATATACATGCTAAAAATTAAGAATTTGATGAGTAAGCCTTGTGGGATTCAGATAGGTCTTGGTTTTTGAGTTTGTTTGGGTTTCACGGCGGTAAGGGCCCTAATTGGAGCAATTAATAATAGGTTAGGAGTGAGGATTGTTACAAGTTTTGGTAGCAGAGCATGGTTTAAGGAATATAATTCGTTATATGCTAACTTGTTTGTTGATTTTGTGTTTGTAGGTAAGAACATGTGCACACACTCACTCACTTAAGGGCTAATACCGAAAGTGAACTAATGCTAAAAAGGAATTGATTTAAATGATGAGAATGATAATTTGATTTGCTGTGTGTTTATGTATGTTCTTATGTCTAGTATGTCTTGATGTGTTTCTTGTCATTGCCGAGAATGTGTATGTTGTTGGGGCATATTACCAAGTGTCCCTATGTGATTTCTATGTTGTCGAATGTATATGGGTGTGATTGTGGATGTGTATTGCCAAATGCATGGGGTGTGAGTTTGCATGATTACCGAATATGGATTGTGTGAATCCATGCTTGCTTAATGCTTGATGATGATTTCCGAGAGTACATATATCTGATGATATGAGTGACGAGTATGCATTTACATGTGTGCATATGATTTCCAAAATTTGTATCTTGTTTTCCAGTATATGTTTATCTTCTGTTGCACGCCTCTCCACCAGGTACCACTTCTTTTCCTAGTATCATATTTAGTTATGTGTTAAGTAACAATCATATGCTTGTACAGTATGGCAAGGTTGAACGCTACAAGGGATCGACGAGGTAGGTATGAGGTTCAGGCCGAACAACAACCTATTGAGAAAGAGGAGCCGAATGCACAAACTAAGTAGGGAGGGCAAGTTGAGCCCGAAAACCAACTTGAGGCACCAGCCGCACCAGCCATCGATCATATGATGGCCCAAATCCTAAATGTATTGCAAGGAATTGCTGCGAATCAGCAGGGTAAGGAGGCCCAATTTCAGAATGCTCCTGCACCTGCGCCCGTGGAAGAACCTATTACTCCACTTGAACCTGTACGGCTGGCGCATCCTAAGGAAGCCAAGAGACTTCCCATCGTGATTACCAAATTGTTGAAGGAAGCTCAACAACTAGGATGTAAAAATTTCAATGGTTCAGCCAGAGCTACGGCCGCTCGTGAATGGATCGACACCTTATGCCGAGTGTCTTTTTTCTTATGTATCTCGGATGATGACAAGGTTGCCATCGCCACTTTCCTACTTGATGGAGAAGCCCTCGCATGGTGGACAACTGTGAGCTTGTGATTTGGCGATCGTCTGCCTACATGGGAGGAATTTCGGTATGAATTCGACAAAAGGTTCAATATGAGATTCCATAAAA
The DNA here is from genome assembly GCA_019739055.1 of Passiflora organensis. Lineage (NCBI taxonomy): Eukaryota > Viridiplantae > Streptophyta > Magnoliopsida > Malpighiales > Passifloraceae > Passiflora > Passiflora organensis. The sequence goes on along the minus strand of JAEPBF010000120.1, from coordinate 457,376 downwards.
GCGAGCAGCGACGAGCTTTCTTCAAGTATGAATAGGGAACCCGTTCGGTGCTGGAATATGAGAAGGCATTAAGGGAGTTGTCCCAATTTGCACTTGAAGAGGATCGCTCATCGTACCAGCTTGCGAGATGATTTCAGAATGGGCTGAGTACCGAACTCAAAACGATCGTTGGTACAATACCGGTACAGAATTTGCAAGAACTAATTATTGCCGCAACTGAATCCGAAAAGATCGTGCAAACCTAGAAGCTATCCGTAGCCACTAGTGGCAGATCCTTCAGGCGAGATTCAAAATTTAATCGGCGTATGGGACCTTATCCTTTAAGGTTCTATCCTCAAAAAATTAATAGCAATGGAAGTAACATCAAGAAGAACGTTTTTGGTTTGAATTCCAATGGGTCTACGTGGAATTCTCAGCAACATCGATGTTATAATTGTGACAAAATGGGGCACATTTAGCGGGAATGCCAGAAATCGAGACATATCATAGGTGCACCAAGTGCGGGCCAAGGTGGGTATGCTAACCCCACCAAACCACCAACGCGTGCACCGGGAGGACCACCCAATGGATCCACAAGTGAGTCGCAACCAAGACCAACAAGGCTATTCACCCTAACTAACGCCGAGGCTAGTCCTGATGTGGTGACAGGTACTATTTCAGTCTTTTCTCAAAATGCTAAAGTATTATTAGATCCAAGAGCAAATAAATCATTTATAAGTCCAAGGATAGCACTTAGCACGGATCGGCCTTTATCTCCCTTGACTTCTCCTATTGCGGTTCTGACTCATTTGGGAGAACAACTAATTTGTGATCTAGTCTACATCGGTTGTGCTGTACGTATGGGTCCAAATGTACTTGAAGTGGATCTAATTCCATTGGACATCCCAAAACTGGATGTAATCTTAAGCATGGACTGTCTGGCGAAATATCAAGCCCGTATGGAGTGTTTCACGAAACGTGTGTGGTGCATTTTTCCTAATGGTGCCGAGTACTATTTTGAAGGTGATAGGCGAGTTGTTCCAACTTGAATGATTTCTTGGCTTGATGCAAAACAATTGATCAACAAAGGATGTACAACGTATCTCACGCACGTACATGATATTTCTAAATAATCCTTGGATCTGGATTTTGTTCCAGTGGTTTGCGAATTTCCAGAAGTATTTCTAGAAGACATAGCTGGTTTACCACCAGCAAGAGAAATGGAATTGAGCATTGAATTAGTGCTTGGTACGAATCTGATTTCCATTCCTCTGTATCATATGGCTCCTTCAGAAATGAAGGAACTAAAAACACAATTGGAAGATTTGTTGGATCATGGTTTCATCCGACCTAGTGTGTCACCTTGAGGAGCACCTCTCTTGTTCGTAAAGAAGAAAGATGGATCGCTATGATTATACATCGACTATCGGTAGTTGAATCGTGTGACCGTAAAGAACATGTACCCTTTGCCACACATCGACAATTTGTTCGAACAAATCCAGGGTACAATCGTGTTCTCCATGATCGATATCAGATCTGGATATCATCAATTGCGAGTTCGTGATGCTGATATTTCGAAGACTGCATTCAGATCGTGATATGGCCACTAAGAATTTCTGGTTATGCCATTCAGTTTGACCAATGCACCATTTGTGTTCATGGACCTGATGAATTATGTGTTCCATGAGTTCCTGGATAAATTTGTGATAGTCTTCATCGATGACATTTTGATTTATTCAAAATCAGAAGAGGAACATGCTAAGCATTTACGGATTATGCTGAATGTTTTGAAGGATCGGCGGTTGTTCGAAAAATACTCCAAATGTGAATTCTGGTTACGTGAAGTTAGTTTCCTTGGCCATGTTGTTTCTGCCCAAGGTGTGTTGGTTGATCCGAAGAATATCGAAGACATAGTTGCTTGGGAACCCCCACGAACTGTGTTCGAAGTTCGTAGTTTCCTTGGCTTAGTAGGATACTACCGTCGTTTTGTGGAGAATTTTTCATCGCTTACCGGACCATTGACAAAACTGACGCGCAAGGGTGAACCGTTTGTGTGGAACAAGAAATGCCAGCGAAGTTACGAAGGACTGAAAAATCGCTTATTTTCCGCACCTATCCTTACCTTACCTATTTTCGGAAAGAAGTATGTAGTTTACAGCAATGCGTTGAAATCTGGACGTGGATGCGTATTGATCCAAGACGAGAAAGTCATTGCTTATGCTTCCCAATAGTTACGACCGCACGAAAGCAACTATCCTACACATGATTTGGAGCTTGCCACCATGGTGTTTGCATTGAAAATATGGCGACATTACTTATACGGCGTGACGTACCAAATCTTCACCGACCACAAAAGCCTGAAGTACCTCCTCACGCAAAAATAATTGAATATGAGACAACGAAGATGGGTGAAGCTGATTAAAGACTACAACTTGATCATCGAATATCATCCTGGAAAGGAGAATATTGTTGCTGATGCCTTGAGCTGAAAATTTCATGCTCCTTCCCATCGGTTTTGGCTTACATGCGGACCCATTACATGCCTATGTTGTTGAATTTAAAAGCTAACCCTGTGCATCTTGGCACTGATTTTTCTAAATCGTTATTGACACGAATCGAAGTCATGCCGACCTTGATTGAGGAAATCCGGAATCAGCAATTAGAGGATAAAAAACTAAATGAAATTTGAAAGCAACTTTCTGATGGTGTTGATGCCATAATTCATGATTTCAGAATACGAGATGACGAAGTGCTTGTCTTTAAAAAATGGGTATGTGTTCCACAAGATGTTGATATTTGTAACCTTATTCTATAGAAGGCGCATAGTTTGAAGTTTGCTATCCATTCTGGAAGCACTAAGATGTACCAAGATTTAAAGGAGCAATATTGGTGGCCAAACATAAAACACCACATTGCTGAGTTCGTTTCCCAGTGCCTTGTATGTCAACAAGTAAAGATCGAACATCAACAACCCGCTGGTCTACTGCAGTCACTTCCGATTCCAGAATGGAAGTGGGAGCATGTCACAATGGATTTTGTGACCGGTTTGCCTAGATCGCAGCAAGGATATTGATGCCATTTGGGTAATCGTGGATTGATTGATGAAATCTGCACACTTCCTTCCTATACGTGTGACGGATACACCTGAGAAATTGGTTGTTTGTTACTTGGACAAGATTGTTTGATTACATGGAGTGCCAGTTTCCATCGTTTCAGATTGTGACCCTCATTTCACCATACAATTTTCGGAGAAATTCCAGAATGTGCTGGGTTCGAGATTGAATTTCAGTACAGAATTTCATCCCCAGACTGATGGTCAATCAGAAAGGACGATTCAGACACTCGAAGACATGCTATGTGCGAGTGTGTTGGACCAGCATACCGGTTGGGATCGATGCCTGCCATTGGTAGAATTTATTTACAATAACAGTTTTCATTTAAGCATCAGTATGGCACCTTATGAAGCACTATATGGGAGACATTGCCGAACTCCCATTTTCTGGAATGAAGTAGGCGAGAGACGCCTAGACAATCTGGAATTGATTGATCAAGTAACGGAGCAGTTGAACTTGATTTAACAACGGCTAAAAACAGCCCAGGATCGGCAGGAAAACTACGTTGGTAATCGACGATGGGAGCTGGAATTTGCGGTAGGTGACAAAGTGTTTTTGAAGGTCACCCCATGGAAAGGAGTCCTTTGTTTTCAGCAGCGAGGTAAGCTAGCACTTCGTTACATTTGTCCGTATGACATTGTCGAGAGGATCGACCTTGTTGCATACCGACTTGCCTTACCTCCAAATATGGAAAGAATTCACAACGTGTTTCACGTTTCAATTTTGAGAAGATATGTGCGAGACCCTACCCATGTTCTCGAAGAACCCCCTAGTCGAAGTTGCTCAAGACCTATCCTATTCAGTACAGCCAGTTGCCATACTAGATAGGTCAGTTCGACAGTTTCATTGTCAAACCGTGCTTATGGTACGAGTCAGTGCATGTAAAAAGACCATTTTTCCCTTAAAGAAAAAGATGGGTGATGGCCGGAATTGGTAAGAAATGTCCAGTAATTAATTTTGATTTTAATTCCCTTTAATCTAGTACTTTATAGGTTGATAATTACCTTAGAAATTAAAATCCCTAAAATTAAGGGGGATAATTATAGAATTTAATTCTGATAATTATCTTACTTTAATCAAGCCTTTAAAGTAGGGATTTTAATCCCATAACCACTTTATATAAATAGGAAGTCAGCCACACAAAAATTTTATACAGAAAACACATAAAATTCGTAAAACCTAAAAAGCTTACACCTCCCAATTTCTTCTGAAATCCATTGGAACTTCAAATCAGCATAACTCTCTCATCCTTTGTTAAATTCTTGTAATTAATAGCTTGTTGGAAAACTCTCTTCATCCTCTTTCCAACCATCTTAGGTTTTTCATCTGAAGGTTAGTTTTTCTTTGTCGAAAGTTAAACCGTATTTCGGCGGGATTAGGTTTCAAGATTGTGTGATTCTGTCTTCAATTGATTTCTGTTGTTGTTCCTCTTGTTTGTATGATTTTTTGGCATCCATTCATGTTATAAAATCATGAATTCATCCTTTGAATCTTTTCTATACATGAAATCAGTATGCCCTACCTTTTCCCTATTATCCTATTGGATTCCGATTTTGTTTCTTTTGATTGTATAAGTTACAAACACTTAATCCTTCTTTCTTAATATGAAATCGCAACCCTTACACCTTGCTAACATGAAATCAAAAATTATTTTACGTCTTATGCTTAGAGCCGAAATATATATAGTTAAATTGGGGTGGTAATTCAGCTTGAATCTTGTTAAGTTCTTGGCCATCATATCACATATCCAAAGGGGAGGTACTTGCGACATCTGAACACTGGTTTCTGATAGGTTTGGTGAGTGGAATTGGTAAGGAAATAGGGTACTTACTTGGTTATTGGTTATTCATGCTTAGTTTAGTTTTGTCTTTACCTTGTGATGCTATAGGTGGTTTGGAAATAATTAAATAAGGGCAAAGGAATAGTTTCTTGTTTTGAGACAAGAGAGGTAGGATCTATGCCTCATCGGTTTCTCCAGAGATCCCTGTTGTTTGTTTGTTATTTTCGATACCTGCCCTTGTTATTATTTTGAGTGCCTGAATTGCATATAATTGTGTTCTGACATGATTAAAGATACCCTATTGTGGTATTATGCTTTGTAGTTGCTTGTGTGTGTTTATACATGTTTGTGTGTCAGGATCCAATTCTGATAGCCATTCAGGGTAAGCATTGATGCTCCTTGGGAGAGGGGAGACTCTTACTGGTATGGGAGAAGTATAGGTGGCAATCTCCAGCATGCGCGCTCTGGAAGCCTTGTCCTTGTGTTGCTTGGATGCCTGGTCCTTGTGTGGCTGGAAGCCTTGTCCTTGTGTGGCTTGGATGTCTCGTCCTTGTGTGGAAGGATGAATAGGTTTGCCGATTAGCTTGTGCGATAACCTTTTACCCTTTGTGCAGTAAGCCTTGGACAACACAGGTGGAAGGGGATGACCTTTCTTTCTTTCTAGTGCCAAGAGTAATCTGATGAGTTTTACCTGCCTTTGTACTTCTGATTTTCAGAAGTGTTGTAGTCCACTCTTAGCCTTAGTTTAGACCCTATCCTTTTGATTGATTCTTGAATTGCATAATACCCATAGTTGTGCAGGGATGATCTGATGTTGTTCGGGAGATTTGTGTTTAAGATTTCTGTAGATCTTATGATGTTGTGACCCTACTAAGATTTTTGTAATCTCATCCTATTGTATTCACCATTTTTCAGGCTTAGGTTTATCCACTGTCCGTGGTACCAATGTGTGAGATCAAGGCTCCACGGCGGGGCAATATCGCATCACATTTGTATACCTGTTCCTTGATTGCCTGCACATATAACATGAATTATGATTGGACTACTTTCTGGTTTTTTAAGATTCCTCCTTTACTTGTTATGTCTGATTTATGTTGGGGGTTAACTTGATGGATATTTGGATCCCTATGGGACTTGTGTGTTGTGGATTCATTAATTTTATTTAAACACTTCCGTTGATATTTCATTCACTCCGTATGATACTAGAATACTTGTCCAATATCATTCTCCAATTATTGATAAACATTTAAGAATGTACATGTTAAAAAATCGAGAATTTGATAAGTAAACCTTGTGGGATTCAGATAGGTCCTGATTCTTGGGCTTGTTTGGGTTTTATGGCGGTAAGGGCCCTAATCGGAGTAATTAATAATAGGTTAGGAGTTAGGGTCGTTACAACTGGAATAGAATCCAGATCCGAGGATTCTTTAGAAATATCATGTACGTGCTCGAGGTACGTTGTACATCCCTTGTTGATCAATTGTTTTGCATCAAGCCAAAAAATCATGCAAGTTAGAACAACTCGCCTATCACCTTCAAAATAGTACTCGGCACCATCAGGAAAAATAAACCACACACGTTTGGTGAAACACTCCATACGGGCTTGATATTTCTCCAGACAGTCTATGCCTAAGATTACATCCAGCTCTCGGATGTCCAGTGGAATTAAATCCACTTCAAGTACATTTGGACCCATACGTACGCCACAGCCGATATAGACTATATCACAAATTAGTTGTTCTCCCAAAGGAATCAGAACTGCAATAGGAGGAGTCAAGGGAGATAGAGCTCGATCCGTGTTAAGTGCTATCCTTGGACTTACAGATAATTTATTTGCTCCAGATCTAATAATGTGAAACCCCGAATTTTGAGTCCTAGAAGTCCAGAAGTCAGTGCAGGTGAAAAGACAATTTTTCCCCTGAAGGAAAGGATGTGTGATGGCCGAAATTGGTAAGAGAGGTATGGTAGTTAATTCTGGTATAAATTCCCTTTAATCTAAGTCTTTATAGATAGATAATTACCGTAGAGATTAAAATCCCTAAAAATAGAGAAAAATAATTACAGAATTTAATTCTGATAATTATCTTACTTTAATTAAGCCTTGAAGATAAGGATTATAATCTCATAACCATCTTATATAAATAAAATCCAACCTCCACAAAAATCATTCATAGAAAACACACAAAAATCATATAGCCTAAAACCCTAACACCACCCTATATCTGCCAAAATTCGTTGAAACTTTAAACCAGCATAACTCACTCATTACTTTTCGGATTCCTGAAAATAATACCTTGTTGGAAATCTCTCTTCATCCTCTTTCCAATAATCTTTTATTTTTTTTCAGGAGATTAGTATTTCTTTCCCATAAGATAAGTCGAAAATTGGCGACGGAATTAGGTTTTCGTCAAATCTTCTTGAACTTCAAAATAGCATAACTCTTTCATCGTTGGTTGTATTCTTAAAAATAACAGCTTTTTGGAAAGCTCTCTTCATCTTCTTTCAAAAAAGTTTTGGTTTTTTATCAGGAGGTTAGTATTTCTTTCTCATCAGATAAGTTGAAAATCAGCAACGGAATTAGGCTTTTGCCAAATCTTATTGAATTTCAAAATGGCATAACTATTTCATTGTTTGTTGTATCTCTACAAATAATAGCTTGTTGGGAATCTATTTTTATTCTCTTTCCAACCATATATGTTTTTCTGTTTGGACATAAATATTTCCTTGTATAAGGTTAAGTCAAAAATCGGCGACGGAATTAAGTTTATAGATTTCTACAGTTTTTGTCTTCGGTTGATTTTTGTTGTCGTTTCGCATGTTCTTATGATTACTTAGCATCTATTCATGATGTATGATCATGAATTTCCTTTTTTTAAACTTCTCTAGGCTTAAAGTCGAAATTTTCCTATTCCCTACTTTTAGCGACGAAATTTTCATAGTTAATTGGAATGGCAATTCAGGTTGAATCTTGTTAAGTTCCTGGCTATCACATTGCACATCCAAGGGGAAGGCACCTGCAGTATCTGATCACTGGTTTTTGATAGGTTTGGTGGGTGGAATTGGTAAGGAAATAGGGTATTCAATTGATTATTGAATATGCATGTTTAGTTTATTTTCGTCTTTGCATGGTGATAATATAGGTGGTTCAGAATTACCTAATAAAGGAAAAGGAGTAGCTTCTTGTTCAAAGACAAGAGAGGTAGGATCTACGCCTCATTGGTTTCTCTAGAGACCCCTGTTATTTTCTTGATATTTTTGATACCTGCCCTTGTTGTATTGCATGCGATTTGATTATAGGGTGAGAGTATGAATTTTGAATTGAGATATGGATCTTATAGGCTACATCGAACCCCTGAGTTAGGTATTGAGTGCCTGGGTTGTATATGTTATGTGAATTGAATATGCTGATTATGTTCTGACATGATTGAGAATACCCTGCTATGGTATTATGCTTTGTACTTGCCTATGTGTGCTTGTATGTGTTTATGTGTCAGGATTCTTTTTCGGTGGCCATTCGGGGTAAGCGCTGATGCTCCTAGGGAGAGGAGAGATTCTTACTGGTATAGGAGTTGTATGGGTGGCAAAGCCCAGTATGCGCGGGTTGGAAATCTGGTTCTTGTGTGGCCGGAACCCTGTCCTTGTGTGGCAGGAAGCCCTTATCCTTGTGTGGTTTGGGATGCCCAAGTCCATGTGTGTCTTGGGAAGACTTTTCCTTGAGTGGCAAGACGACTTACTAGGCTTACTGATTAGCTTGTGTGTTAACCGTTTACCCTTTGTGCAGTAAGCCTTGGACAACACAGGTGGAAGGGGATGGCCTTTCTTCTTCATTTCCGAGAGCAATCTAATGAGTTCCACCTACTTGTGTACTTCTGATACTTTTGGAAGTGTTTGTAGTCCTTCCTCAACCATAGATTCGGCCCTAACCCCTTTCTGAATGATTCTTGAATTGTGTGATCCCCTTTAGATGTTTAGAAATGTTCTAATGCGAATTGGGAGATTTGTGTTCAGGGTTTCTGCACATCTTATGATGCTGCGACCCTACTGAGATTCTTGTAATCTCATACCATTGTTTTTTTTACCATTTTTCAGGCTTAGGTACATCCACTGTCCGTGGTACCAGTGTGTAAGATCAAGGCTGCACGGCGGGGCGATATCGTATCACATTTGCATACTTGATCTTTGTTTACTTGCGCATATAACATGAATGATTGGGCTACTTTCTGGTTTATTTTCAGATCCCTCCTTTGCTTGCTATTTCCGAAATATGTTGGAGGATTTCTTGCTGATTGTTTGGATCCTTATGGGACTTGTGTGTTATGAACCCAATGATTTAATCTAAAGACTTGCACTGATGTTTGATTTACTGCGTATGTTACCAGAATATTTGTCCAATATCATGCTCCAATTGTTGTTAAAAATTAAAATAAATATGCTATAAAAATCGGAAGTTAACGGTAAGCCTGGTGAGATTCAGATAGGTCCTAACTTAATCGGAGCAAATAGTAATAGTTAGGAATTGGGGTCGTCACAGGTTTGGTAGCGGAGCATGGTTTAGGGAATATAATTTGTTATATGCTAACTTATTTGTTGATTTTGGTGTTTGTAGGTAAGGACATGCTCACACACTCACTCACTTTGTGGCTAATACCGAAAGTGAACTAATGCTAAAATGGGATTAAATTGTAAGATTTACATTATTCGAATGATAATCTGATATGATGTTTGTTCATGTATGTTCTTATGCCTGGTATGCCATGATATGTTTCGTTGAGTGCTTGCTATGTTTCTTATCATTGCTAAGAATGTGTGTGTTGATTTATGCATACTGCCGAAAGTCCCTATTTTACTCCTATATTGCTGAATGTATATGTATGTCATTGCTGGTGTGTATTGCCGAATATGGATGTTGTGTGAATCCATGCTTGCTTAATGTTTGATGATGATTTCTGAGAGTATATATATGAGTGTTGATGTAATTGCCGAGAATACCTTTTCATGTGTGCATGAGATTTCCGAAAATTTGTATGTTGCTTTCCAGCATATGCGTATCGTCCGGTGCACGCCTCTCCACCAGGTACCACTTCTTTAACTAGTATCGTATTTAGTTATGTGTAAGTAACAATCGTATGCTTGTATAGTATGGCAAGGCCAAGTGTACAAAGGGATCGATGGGATAGGTATGGGGTTCAGGCTGAACAGCAACCCATAGGGCAGAATGAACCTGATGCACATGTTGAGCAGGGAGAGCAACTGATTTGTAATCTAGTCTACATCGGTTGTGCTGTATGTATGGGTTTGAATGTACTTGAACTGGATCTGATTCCATTAGACATCCGAGAGCTGAATGTGATCTTAGGCATGGACTGTCTGGCAAAATATCAAGCTCGTATGGAGTGTTTCACCAAGAGTGTGTGGTTCACTTTTCCTGATGGTGCCAAACACTTTTCCTGATTGAGTGTTTCAAGTGGAGGAATAGGTTCTTCCATGGGCGCGGGTGCAGGAGCATTCTGAAATTCCGCCTCCATACGGTGCTGATTTGCAGCAATTCCTTGCAATACGTTTAGGATTTGGGCCATCACATGATCGATGGCTAGTGCGGCTGGTGCCTCCGATTTGTTTTCGGGCTCAACTTGCCCTGCCTGATCAGTTTGTGCATTCGGCTCCTCTTGCTCAACAGGTTGCTGTCAGCTTGAACCTCATACCTTGTAGCGTCTGACCTTGCCATACTATACAAGCATATGATTGTCACTTAACACAACTAAATACGATACTAGGAAAAGAAGTGGTACCTGTTGGAGAGGCGTGCACCGGACGATACACATATACTGGAAAACAATATACAAATTTTGGAAATCATATGCACACATGTAAATGCATACTCGTCACTGATATCATCACACATATGTTGTGAGACCCTGCCCGTAGGGGGGTCAGGTTACCCAATCCCACATCGGAAAGAAGCGAGGAAGGTCTTGGGCTTATATGTGTTGTGTGAGTGGATCATTTGTAACAAGATGCATCTTTTGGGCCATGTGGTTAGAAGCTCAACCAAGCGTTGCAGTTGTGATCCATCACGCGCACATACACGTCTGGGCCTGCTGGGCCGAGGGTCCGGGGGCCGGGTCGTGACATATGTACTCTAGGAAATCATCATCAAGCATTAAGCAAGCATGGATTCATACAATCCATATTCAACAATCATGCAAACTCACACCCTATGCATTTAGCAATACACATCAGCAATCACATGCATATACATTCGGAACAATAGAAACCACATAGGGACACTAGGTAATATGCCCCAACAACATACACATTCTCGGAAAAAACAAGAAACAGAGCAAACATTCACCGAAACACATCAAGGCATACCAGGCATAAGAACATACATAAACACACAGCAAATCAAATTATCATTCTCATCATTTAAATCAATCCCTTTTTAGTATTATATCACTTTCGATATTAGCCCCTAAGTGAGTGGGTGTGTGCGCATTGTCACGGGACTAGAGTTTTGCGGAATAGAAACTCTCCGTGCGGCCTTAGACTATCGCACTCTCAATAGGCTAAGTCAGCCTTCCTCACAAAGCTAGCTAGAATGCTAAGCTTAGAACACAACTGAAAAGAGAGAGGGACACAAAGGAATGGAGAGAAAACTATAAACTCTCAATATTGCAAGTATTGCTAGATTTGCTGGATGATTACAAATGAGGGGAGGCACCCCTTATATAGCCTTTACAACTCCCCAATGGATGGTGGACATCAAGCCGTATGATCTAATGGTTATATAAAAAAGTAGAAAGCACAAACACGGATCCTAATTGGGTTCCTTGATTCCCTCTCTTAGTGGGGAACATAGTGGGGAACATATTCCTTGATTTGGGGGACGGGTCCCGCATGAAGCCGAATGACGCGTAGTCTGATTTTAGGTCGTGACATTCTCCCCCACCAAACTCGACAATGTCCTCGTTGTGTGCTGCCTCAAGAACTCATTGATTTCGTCTTGGTAATGCCAAAGATCGAAATCTTTCTCCCAGCTTGTCTCGCTAGGAGGGTCTCCTTTCCATCAAACCAAGTACTCCACATGGTTCATGTGCTTCGCACTCTTTTGCACCACCCGTCTTGATAAGATCTCATCAAGCTTCTTATCATGAGCATTGGTCACAACTGTGGGAGCTCTCTTGGACTTCCCCCTCTCCGGCTCTTCCTTGTCTACTTGGAATGGTTTCAAAAAACTCACATGGAAGACAGGATGGAACTCCAATCTTGGCGGTAATTCCAGCTTGTATGATACCTTGCCGATCCTCTTCAATACCTTGAAAGGACCCTCGTATCGTCGCACTAGCCCCTTGTGCAACTTGGAAAAAACTCGGTTTTGGTGAGGCATCAACTTCACCAACACAAGATCCCTTTCATCAAACTCCAAGGGTCGCCTCTTTGTATCTACCCCTTTTTCCTTCCACTTTGCCTCCTTGGACAATTGCACTCTTGCAATGTCCTTCTGCTTGTCACACTCCTTGACAACGCGGTAGGAGGATGGATTCAGCCCTTGCTTCACTTGTTCTTCCATGGCCTGAACTTGGGGATTTTGTTTCATACCCCCTTGGATCCTTTCCAGCAAAGGACTCTCCGGTTGGCTGATGGCTGCAAGTGTTTTTGCCTTCAGCTCCTTCTCTCGAGCAACAGGCACAACGCAACACTGGCTCCCTTTCGAAAGTATGAGGGTGTTGGTGCAAGACACTGGGACTGCTCTCGTCTGATCCAGGAATTGCATCCCTAATACAATCGGAAAATCATCCATAGGAACAATGGAGAAGTCAAGTTTACCTTTCCATTCTCCCATTTGTAGCTCGACCCCTCGGGCTACTCCAAAGATTGGCTAGGCTTTAGTGTTCACCGTCTTTAGCCAGCCTTTCTCCTCTTTGAACTTGATGCCAAGTCGGTGTGCTTCCTCCTTCTTCATGAAGTTGTGAGTAGCACCGGTATCGATCAATGCACGGGACTCCCTCCCTTGCACGATGGGTCTAGCAAACATTCTCCCAGCTTGCTCCACCTTGGCATCTTTGGTTGAGGCTTTAACGACACTCAACAATTGCATGGAACTCATCCTTGGTGATTCCATCTCTTCGGCCTTCGTGACCATGGCTGCCAGCTTATTCCTCATCGGACAATCCACAGCTTTATGCGGCCCCTCGCATAGAAAGCATGAGAGTTTTGGTCTCTCACTTTGGCCTCGATTTTCACCTCCCCCTTGTGTGGGTTTGGCTGGACGGAAGGACTTGAAAAACTTGAAAGGCTTGTCCTTCCACTCTTTGGCTTCGTGGACTGCTCCCCCACCTTTAGCCTTGTAGTCACGAAAACTCTTAGGCTTAGGTGGGTTTGAACCCCTGGCCTTCCTCTCGAATTCCGCCAAAGATTCAGCCTCGGAGATTGTATCGTTGAGCTCCTTGACATTGCATCAATGAAGCTCCAGCTTGGCCCAACTTTGTAAGCCTCCCAGAAACATGTGCATGGCCTCCGTCTCGGGCATGTCTGGGATCTCCAATAAGACTTCCGTGAACTCCTTCATGTAGTCTCAGATGTCGCCCTTGTGGGACAACTTGCGAAGCTTCTCCCTTGCTTCTAGCTCCACATTTCTCGGTGAGAATTGTGCTCTCACGAGCCTTTTGAAATCTGCCCACGTCTCCAACTTCAAGGTGCCACGCTCGATTTGAGCATGATTTATCCTCCACCAGGTTGTGGCATTGTCGGTTAGATACAGTGGGGCTTGGGAAAGTCGATCTCTATCGCTCTCCATGCCCACCCCTTGAAAGTATTGTTCAAGGTTGAAAAGGAAGTTGTCCACTTCCTTGGCATTCCTCGTCCCACCAAATGACTTTGGCCTTGGGACATCCAGCTTCAGCTTGGGCTTGGCAACCCCTTGCTCAATGCCCTTCTTGCATTCTTTCCTGATTTCCACCAAGTCATCCTTAAATAAAGAGATTTCAGCAAGAAGATTTACCTTGAAGTCATCTAACTCTTCCCTCCAAGAGTTGATAGCAATGAGGGCGCCTTGCATCTCCTCACGAAGCTCATTTATGTCCCCTGACTCGAGCTCGGTTATGCGTTGGCCATACTCCTCAAGCATATCTTTGTCATCGGCAACCTTCATCTCCACACGAGTGATCCTTGCCTCCAACGATGACACATGATCAACAGTCTTCATTCTCTTCTTGTTTGGTTCGGGAGCACGTTGGGGTAGTCTCCCCACACGGACCTCCTCGACCTCCTCTTCAATATGGATGCTGGCATCAGAAGTAGTAGGCATCTCCATTTCTCACTCAAAGGATTTGAGCCGTAGCTCCGCTACCAACTGTCACGGGACTAGAGTTTTGCGGAATAGAAACTCTCCGTGCGGCCTTAGACTATCGCACTCGCAATAGGCTAAGTCAGCCTTCCTCACAAAGCTAACTAGAATGCTAAGCTTAGAACACAACTGAAAAGAGAGAGACACACAAGAGAATGGAGAGAAAGCTCTAAACTCTCAATATTGCAAGTATTGCTGGATTTGCTGGATGATTACAAATGAGGGGAGGCACCCCTTATATAGCCTTTACAACTCCCCAATGGATGGTGGAGATCAAGCCGTATGATCTAACGGTTATATACAAAAGTAGAAAGCACAAACACGGATCCCAATTGAGTTCCTTGATTCTCTCTCTTGGTGGGGAACGTAGTGGGGAACATGGTCCTTGATTCCCTCCTTGATTAGCTCCTTGATTCCCTCCTGGATTCTGTCTAAAGGTGGGGAACATATTCCTTGATTTGGGGGACGGGTCCCGCACGAAGCCGAATGACGCGTAGTCTGATTTTCGGTCGTGACAACATGTTCTTACCTACAAACACAAAATCAACAAACAAGTTAGCACATAACCAATTATATTAGTTAATCTATGTTCGGCTACCAAAACTTGTAAAGACCCTAACTCCTAACCTATTATTAATTGCTCGGCTTAGGGCCCTTACCATCGTGAAACCCAAACAAGCTCAAGAATCAGGACCTATCTGAATCCCACAAGGCTTACTCATCAAATTCTCAATTTTTAACATGTACATTCTTTATGTTTATCAACAATTGGAGCATGATATTGGACAAGTATTCTGGTATCATACGGAGTGAATGAAATATCAACGGAAGTCTTTAAATAAAATCAATGAATCAATAATACACAAGTCCCATGGGGATCCAAATATCCAGCAAGTTGACCCCCAACATAAATCGGACACAACAAGTAAAGGAGGAATCTTGAAAAATCAGAAAGTAGTCCAATCATAATTGATGTTATATGCGTAGGCAATCCAGGAACAAGTATGCAAATATGATGCGATATCACCCCGCCATGCAGCCTTGATCTCACACACTGGTACAACAACAAAAATCAATTGAAGACAGAATCATACAATCTTGAAACCTAATCCCGCCGAAATACGATTTAACTTTTGATGAATAAAAAATAACCTTCAGATAAAAAACCCAAAATGGTTGGAAAGACGATGAAGAGAGCTTTCCAACAAGCTATTATTTACAAGAATTCGTCAAAAGACGAGAGAGTTATGCTCTTTTGAAGTTCAAACAGATTTTGGCAATTTTGTCGAAATACGATATAACTTTAGACAAAGGAAAACTAACCTAAAGATAATAAACCATAGATGTTTGGAAAGAGAATGAAGAGATCTTTCCAACAAGATATTATTTGCAAGAACCTGACAAAGGATAAAAGAGTTATGCTGATTTGAAGTTCTAGAGCATTTCAGTAGAAATTGGGAGGTGTAAGGTTTTTAGGTTTTACGAATTTTGTGTGTTTTCTGTATAAGATTTTTGTGTGGCTGGCTTCTTACTTATATAAGGTGGTTATGGGATTAAAATCCCTATTTTAAAGGCTTGATTAAAGTACGATAATTATCAGAATTAAATTCTATAATTATCTCCCCTTAATTTTAGGAATTTTTATTTCTAAGGTAATTATCAACCTATAAAGAACTAGATTAAAGGGAATTAAAACCAAAATTAATTATTGGACATTTCTTACCAATTTTGGTCATCACACATCCTTTTCTTCAAGGGAAAAATGGTTTTTTCCCCTGTACTGACTTCTGGACTTCTAGGACTCAAAATTCGGGGTCTTACAGACACTGTGAGGACCCGTCCCGGTACCAGGGCCCCTCACCGCCGTGCAGCTCCAAATGGCCCAACCTGTGAACCAATTGAAGCCACACAAGGCTTCACAACATAAAATCCCAAAACATGCAAATCAATTAAAATTTTACTAAAATAGGAGCATGCTTTTAATTTTGCATTTGGCTCGGCAACAAGAAATCACGGAGTACACAATATCAACAAGCGGAAGACTTTAAACAATCACAGAAGGCCACATGGACAAGGCATGCCTCATATAAAACAAAAGTCTCAAGTCATAACACACAAATCTACAACCCATCAAGGGCCAACACGAAGGTGAGAAACATGCAATACAGTAATCCAAAACACAAAGATATGCCGAGTTTCCAAATGTGCCAATGCAGTAGTCCAGCCCTAAGACAAACCGGGAAGCTCGACCTCAAAAAGAAAGACTCAACAAGCTCCTGAAACTAGTCCTGAAAAACAACAACAAAGGGGGAGTGAGATCACTGGGATCTCAGTGAGAGTTACTGCGTCATAAGTGTAAACGATGGAATAGAGGCAATCACTAAAACCAAGGATAAACAATTGCTGAATAACAGCAAGTAAAGTCCATGCTTACTCAAAGTGCATCTCATCAACAAGTATGCAATCACATAGCATATGCATATCAACACAAGCACATAAACTTGTCACAATCTCATTCGCATGGGTATTACACCAGAAATATAGTTGGGGAGAAGCTGTATTACTTCACGATGAATCCCGGCCAAAGGATCACCGGAAGACCGTTGGTGGTTTAATTGAAAACACATGCACTTATTCAAAATAGATATAGTCCCCACCACCAACGTTGTCTTCGGGACAAGTGGAAAAAAACAACAAGATCACACAAGTCCCTACAATTCAACTGAAATGCGTAGCCTGTCATTCAATTCATCAGTTCGGGTCCGAGGCCTACACACTTCACCCTGTACACCTAGGTAAAGGATCGTCCCTCTAAACGAAGGGATACTCCCGTCCCTTACCTCCGCATTGGCCAAGCGTTGTTCAACAATTCCAATTGGTCTAGTGACCAAAAACTGAATTTATCAAGCATGGGCTATTAAATCTAAAAATTCATCAAATATTCCATGCATGCATTTAAGCGTTCCCTCTTGTAAATCAGGTGCCAAACTTCTCAAAATAATATTCAATGTATTCAGCCACAAGAACAAAAATGTCTAAGATGATGAAAAATCATATCGTATGGAAGGTCACAAAACACGTATGAAAATTTGTATGCCCAAACAAGTCAGCATACTTCAGCTTTTGAACATCTGGCTGATGCACTCAAACATGGCAAATACATGATGATTCCAAAAACACATATTTAACACAATTCAAGTCATGCCTCCATTCAAAACAAAACATGAAATCATATGTGAATTCTGAAAACAAAACGTTTCGCGTAGAAACATAAACTCCCACCTGTTGTTGTGCGGACGACTCACTAATCGCCACGCCCTTGCCTTTGTCACGTGCTGCGGAACCACCTACACGCAAGGCAACACCAAAACCAACTCAAACACAACTTCAACAAACGAAAAGACACAAAACGAAAACAACCCTACGACCCCTTCCGACACACTCAACAACACCCCGCTAAACCTCAAAACACAAACTAACAACCGAACCGCACCTAGGCATCAATAATGCCACACACAACCATAGTCACAACCACAACAAACTGGATATCCATCAATCCTCACTCCAAGATTGGATTTCCAGCAAACCCAATCCATCACCAACATCACAAATTCCACACTCCTCAATCACATGAACCTCAAATCAGCACACACATTAGTCACAAGCCATCCATTATACCAACTCCATCAAAACCTATCAAAACTATCAATTCCACCAGCATATCACATTACCCCCAATCTTCAGATCATCACATACTCAACACACAAACAAAACCAATCAAACCAAGCATCAACGCAACAAAACCAACAAGCCTTAAACACAAACCAACCAACACTCAAACCAAAACTACAAGCAAACAGAAATTACCTCAAACCCACTTGAAAATCCCGCTCAAGAGCCAACACCACACCAAAAACACACCCAAAACACTCCTACAAGGTGGAAAACAAGGGGAAATGGTGGGGAAGTGTTAGGGTATCACTCACCAAGTGATTTTTGGTGAAAAACAAGTAAAATCCAGATTTTGTGAGGGTTTTCAGTTGAGAATAAAGGGAGAATCGGGAGAGAAAAAGAAAAGGGAGAGAGAAACTGATTTGGGAAAAACTTGGGCTTGTTGGCTTATAACCAAAGTGTTGGGCCTTAAGGCCCAAATGGTCCTTGGGCCCAAAACTAAAAATAAAAGCCCGACACACCAAAGTGAAGCCCGGGTATGTGTTATCAACACCAAGAAAACTCAACGGGCCCACCAAAACACAATTGGGCCCATAAAAACACAAACGGGCCCAAACAAGCAAAGCATAGGGCTAAAAGCCCACGGTCGCTCAAAACAGCTCGGAAACTGAACCAATGCTTTCCACCGACCCTAGCCTCGACTACACAACCGAGACCACTCAACAAGACACCTAGACACGCTACGGCTTAACACAACGGTGTCCAAAAAGTCGGGGTCTTACAGACACTCTGTGCCTCAACCTAGTGAACTTTGGGCCCAAACAGTACCTCAAGCTCTACAATGATTTCTGGCTATACTGGTGTATGTGCATGTATCTATAGTTGGGTTTGTGGCTGCTAGGCTACTCTACCCAGTACTTACTACTGTAAGATGGCCTAAATTCCTACCAACATTTAAAGTAGGGCGGGGTCCTATACTGTAGGTGCTGCCTGGCCTGCCCTGTGCCCCCCGTGGCTTATTTACCTCAGCTGTTGGCCCACAGGCATCTGATCTCTCATCTACATCAACTGTCTATGTATAGCCTCCTCGACCTCCAACTGCTCTGTTAGGTCTACCACAGGTCATCTCTACTAACTGGACACATAGTCATATAATGAGCCCTAAGAACAAGATAAGACTCTCTAAACAAACTCTATATTGGGCTACACATGTGCAATATGAGTATGATGCACTTTCAAAATATGCAAATTTTAAAATATTTTGTACACATTACATACGATAACAACTTTGCTCTGCTACCATCTTTGTGAGGATTTGAATATGGAATTTAGGTCACTTACCGCGATGTAACCCCAATTGGCCTAACTTGTGACCTAATCGAAACTATACAAGGCTTAACCTCAAAATTTATTTTATAAAATATATAAAATTATGGATAAATATAAAATTTTATTTTTTTTTTAAAAAAGAGTATACATTTAAATAGAAACCTCGGCATTGCATAATATGTCACAAAGTATAATTACAAATAGCGAAAGTCTTAAATCGACACACAACAGGCCATATGACCCCAATCATGCATGATCACAATAAATCCTTCAATCTTAAGCTCAAGAATAACAAAACGTGCTTAAGTTACCATGCTCATTTCATATGTAATAAATCCAAAAGGAATACATGTAGTCTAAAAGCAAGTAATTAACAAAGCCCACAAAGAAATCACAATAATCAATGAGCAAACATGTAATACAAAAGCAAGTATGTATATCAATATCCAAAATACAAAAGAGAATATTGAGTTTCCAAATATGCCATATGCAGTAGTCTAGCCCTATGATAAATAGGGGATCTTGAACTCAAAAAAAACTTGCTTCATGAACACTCGGACCTAACCCTGAAAAGATAACAATAAAAGGGGGTGAGATCTTAAGGACCTCAGTGAGAATCACTACATCATAATCAATAACAACGGAATAGAGACATATGCTAAAACTATTGCAAAATAGTTGGTATTAAACATATAGTCAGTCTATGCTTGCTACTTGTGCAACCAATCCAATCAATCATGATAATCTAATGCAAATGCATGAGTTAAGCAAATATGAGTCATACATTTGGGTCCAAGCTCAAAAGACACACAAATCCACATTCTCGGTCTCACAGGCTAATATGCTCAAAATCTATCGGGATAGACCTCTAAAACCGATTCACTAATAACCTAGACCAAATGAAAATCGGAAGTCCATTGATGGTTAATTTTAATGTATTTTAAAAATAGATATATAAACCCCACAATCAATATTGTCCTCGGAATGAGTAGAGAAAATACACTATCACATAACTCGAAAGCCCAAAGACATAAATTATGTAGCCTATCATACACACATCCACAAGGTATACATCTACCACCCAAACTTCCAGATAAACAGCTATTGTCGTCTGTAGATGAGGATAAACGTTTGTTGCCTATTGTTTTACACTGTTAACGCTTACTGATAGGGTTGGAGAACGTCAATATAGCGGTAATACTGTAGCGGACTGACTACTTAGTGCCAACTCTGTAGTTGCTCTTGTACCTGTCTGCTACTTTTGAATTAAACAAAAAGAAGATAATTTGGCCTCTTATGTCCATCAAAATAGATCAAATTATCAGTTCCTCACTAAAAGACCAGCTGCTTTACCAGCTTATTTGCAAGAAGATAATAAAATGGGTTTATTATTCAGTAACTCGCCCACGACTCTATGTATGCCTTATATATTTTGATCGTTTTAATCGGTTTCAATGAATATAAAATCGAGTATTTTTTTCCATAGATATTAAATACCATCTGTAATATATTTATTGTCGTTAAAATAAAATCCTAAAAGTATTATGTAATTGGATGGCTGTTTACTGTTTACTGGCCCTAACTTAGTCTTCGTCAGGAGCTGGATAAATATAGCCTCTTGTTGACATCATTCTTCCTTTCGCTGCTCTTCTTCTTGTAACCTCTCGCCCATTAATTTCCACTCCCAAGCTCCGTTTCGTCCAACCCAACTAAGCCCAGGTGAAAAATCTGTTCTTTCTTTACTGCTTCTTCGGGTCTTCGTCGCGTTTCAAAACCCTAACTTGATCAGGTTTCCAAATTGTGTTTTACCGAATTTGTTGTTCCATGGTTTGATATCAGCGTTCTATTTCGTAGACGAGTAGAGGGATTGACTGGGTTTGTTGGATCTCAATTGATTATGATGCAAGTTCGCCGCTGTATATGTTGATTTTATATGCTTATTTTTTAATCGTGAAGCGCGTTCAATTAACCATTTTAGCCTATGATACCGTGGAAAAATAGCTGATTGGATTCTTTTTTCACGGTTTTTTTACTGGAAAATGGGTGCGATTAGATTTTGATTTGCTTCTGTAAAACTGTGTTATTTTGTTCTTCTTTCTCTTGAATTGTTGTGTTTATAATTTGAAGAGAGCTTAAGATGTCTCCAGCTTGAATGCCTGTGGTGTATAAGGTTTTAACTCTTATTTGGGAGAGTGGTTTTATTATGAAGAAGGGGACTATAAATACAAATGAAGGTGGCAAGAGTATTATTGTACTTACATTTCTTTCATATAATTAGACTGGGCTTTTCTTTTGATTCTTGTTCCTTGTTACCGTTTTCACTATCTTTCTAATGATTTTTGCATTCCACCTCTTCAATCTGCTAGTCGCACACATTGTTCTGTTTTTGTAATGTGTCTTCTGTGGCGTGGTTCATATATTGTGGACCTATGTATTGCATTTTGCGGCATCTTTTGTATTCAATGAAATTGGTATAAAAACTTGGAGATTTGCTTGGTTTAGATGAGCTATGCTTACAAATGTTACTTGAATCACAGAATGTCGGAGGAACCTCCTTTTCGCCCTCGAGAGAAGCTAATTGAGAAGCAGAAATATTTTCAAAGCATTCATAAGCACACATACCTGAAAGGTCCGATGGACAAGATCACCTCTGTTGCAATTCCTGCGGCATTGGCAGCCAGCGCACTGTATTGCATTGTAAGTCTGTTGGCCCTGTGGTTCTGGCCTTCAAACAAAAATTAGAACAATTTCACTTTGGAATTCACTAAATGACTTTTTTTTTTTTTTGTTTGCAGGGGCGAGGGATCTATAATATGTCTCATGGGATTGGAAAGAAAGAATGAACAGATGGATTGGTTAATATTTGTTCTTTCGTTGTTGGCCAACTCATTTCTGGGATTGTTTGCTTTCTTCCATGTGGACTAGCGTTGTTTTCTACAATTCTTCTTGAGTTCCTTTAATAATTGAATAGTTTCAGACTTGAAGCTACCAATGGGCATTTAAATTTCACCTTTTGATGGCTTTACTTTGTGTTTAATTAATCTTTTTGATATTACGTGAATGGCGTAGAGTCTTGCTCTAACGTTGTTATTTATACTTCTTTTTCGTCTCATTCATACCTTTATTTCTGCGGGAAACCAGACAGGTTGAGCATTATGGTTGTGGGTATATCATCTGGTTCCAGCTTATCTGTTGGTGGTGTTTTTTTTTTTGGTTCAGTGTTTGTTATGCTTTCAGTCTTTGTTGGAGTTGAGTGCCGATTTTGTATAAATAAGCAAATAAATCGTTGGACTTGGTAGCGGACGAAAACAAACAGCGGGGATTTTGGCAAATTAATCGGTTGTTTTGTGGATGTATGACTTTGGTAAGCAAGGCAAGTGGTTAGAAAATGGATCCAGAAGAAATCTTTTTACCGAGCAGGGCTTAGACTGCGCCAATGCAAACTGAGGCTTTAATATTGACTTCATTGCAAATTTTATGGCATTCCAAGAGGATACTGTCAAGAGCTTGTGATTTACAAACCAAGCTATTAGTGGCGCACCCTGCCAATTCTCGTCAATTCGCAAGTCAGACTCAAATTCACTCGTCAATTCGCAAGAGGATAGTCTTATTACAAGTAAGTCTCAATTTATCCATCTGTCATCTTATCAATTATCTTTATCAACAAAATATGCTGATTTGTACTGGATAAGTCTTATCCAAACTATATCCTTAACGATAAGTCCTATCACAAATAAGTCTCTAATAAATAAATTCTATCATCATATCGATTATCTTTATCTACGAAATATGCTGGCTCGTGGTTAGACTTTGTGGGCTAATTCGACATATGTGGATTGCTAATGTGGGCTCGTCATGTGGGCCGCTAATGCGGGCTCATCATGTGAGCTAACTTCTGCAAGCATGACATCCTCCCCCACCCAATCTGTCGATGCTCTCATCTAATCAGCTAACTCATACTTGATGATCTTATCATGGAATTGTCATTAGGAAGAAAATCATTCTCAGTTTGTTGTTTGCTTGAAGATTCTTTTATTTCACAAGATATGCATCGGTTTGCACCTCGTAAGACTGTGTATGATCCGGCAGTGCTAGAATAGGCTTTTGTACGATGGATTGCTTAAGATGATCAAAGCTTGTTGGCAACTATTGCTTCACTCTCATGCCTTGTTCTTCTTCAACAAGTCAATCAAAGATGTGCAGATCATCAAATAATCCTTGATGAAACATCAGTAATAATTAGCTAAGCCAAGAAATGAGCATAGGTTCAGAATCTTCTTCGAGGACTCTCATTCCTATATAGCTTGAATTTTGGACTCGTCCATTTTGATCTTGCCTCCTCCTACTTGGTACCTTAGGAAAATTACTTTTGATTGTGCAAAAGAATATTTTTGCTCTTTTAGGTATAACTCGTTCTCACATAGCATTTGGAAAACTTGTCTCAAGTGCTGAACATGTTCCACTAATGACTTGTTATAAATAATAATATCATTAATGTACAATACGAAAAATTTATTTAACAAAGATTGGAGAACTTTTTTCATCATCTTGCAAAATGTGGCTGAGGGATTCGTGAGACCAAAAAGCATAATAAGAAATTCATAGGACTCGTACCTTTGTATATCCTTTGTTACACTGATCTTAAGTCTAATTTCGTGAACCAACGAGCAATATTGAGCTAAAATTGACTATCAAAATAATCAGTTACTTGTTCTTCATCATGATTTTATTCAATTAGTGGATGCACATTCGTAAAGAGTCATCTTAGTTCTTCTAAAATAATACTGGAGTGCCATATGGGGACTTGGATGGCTAAATGAACCCCGAGTCCAATAACTCTTTCAATTGCTTCCTCAATTCTTCTACCTTAATTTTTTTGTCCACCGCTCATCAAGGTGTTATTTTTTTTCGTAATTCTTGGGGCTTCATTTTCCTGAATTCCCCAAGAACAGTGCAGACCTTTTCAGGAAGGTCTTTGAAGAAATTTTTCATGCCATCTTTCTCCATCTTCCAGCTGGCTATGAATGTGGCCTCCTGCCTCTTGAAACTCTTCAAAAATTAGATAGATACTTGAAAGGGTTTTGGATTTCAACACCCCTTTCCTCACAATTGGGATAGAACATGTTTTCTTTCTATCTAAGAAAACAAG
Organism: Passiflora organensis; assembly: GCA_019739055.1. Classification (NCBI taxonomy): domain Eukaryota; kingdom Viridiplantae; phylum Streptophyta; class Magnoliopsida; order Malpighiales; family Passifloraceae; genus Passiflora; species Passiflora organensis. The sequence goes on along the minus strand of JAEPBF010000120.1, from coordinate 433,008 downwards.
ACTGTTATAAGAGCTAATAGGAATCGCATGGTACCTATCAACTATCCCTGGCCAATCTCCAAGGCTCATCTCCACCTTGCGAGAGAATCTTCAAATCGGCTTGACTTTGAAATTTACAACTTTCATTGTCATAACCCAGCCTCAGAACTCCTGGTCTAGCAGGCCCAAACGTGTATATGCATGTGATGGATCACAACTGCAATAATCAGTTGGGCTTCTAACCACATGACTCAAAAGATATATCTTGTTACAAATGATTCAATCACACAACACATATAAAGACCACCCCTACTTCTTTTCGATGTGGGATTGGGTAACTTTTGACCCCTATGCAGGCTAGGTCTTACAATCTCCCATCCTTACAGACCTCATATCCTCACGAAAGGAGCCCAAACTTAACTGATTTGAGCTCAAACTCATAGGCCTAAACATAAACTCAACCACGGCTCAAGCCCATATAGAAGAGGGAGTGAGATCGGCTCCGTTATCACTTGTCACGACCTGGTCCCCGGACCCCCGACCTAGCGAGCTAGAACACGTATGTGTGCATGATGGACGTGGACTTGACAGCTAAGGAAGGAAAAAAAGAATATAATGTGCCAATCATTTTTTACAACCACAAAAAGAAAAAGCCACAGGAATCAGTTATTGGCAGAGAGAATATTATAGAAGGAAAGGAGAATTTCTAAGGGAAAAAAATAGGTGAATACATAGAGAGTAGCCTGGCATAGATCAGGGTATCTTTGGTTTGCCATTTCTGTATCAGCTATAGCTCAACATAGATCCAGGACTGGCCCGAGAATGTTTTCATCAGTCAGTTTTTGAATGGACTACGATATTCGAGCCAAGATATGCTCGAAGGATACCACGGGCTTGTGTTGCACAATACAACTGCCTAGAGAAATAGAGTTTGAGGTAGAAGTTCTGTGAGGACCCGTTCCCGGTAATCGGGAGCCTCACCGCCGTGCAGCTCCGATTGTCCCAACTGGTGGACCAAACGGAACTACACAAGGCTAAATTTTGTTTCACTAATCGTAGAAATACACAACATTCTTATGTCTTTCAAAACAGGGCACGCATCAAATAATACTCAGCATAACATACAAACAACGGAGTAGCAAACACCTGCAGCGGAAATATCAGATCACATACAATGGGCCATACGGCCTCAAACATACAACACCGTGAGTCCACACTCACAGATTCCCAGAAATTCACAACAACACTACTTTGTATATATCAAAACATCAGAATAGGCAAGCATGTGTTGTACACATATGCACCAGCAAACGACACAAGTATTTCAATATACAAGAAGATGTGAAAGATGCTGAGTCCAAAACGTGCATGTGCATTTGTCCAGCCCTACGACCAATACCGGGATAGTAACCTCAAAGTTGAACAGCTAGCTCTCACACCTTAGTCCTGAAACAAAAAGGGAGGGGGTGAGATCAAAGACCTCAGTGGAAGTTACCGCGTCATAAGCATAAACGGTGGAATGGAGACAAAACCAAAGCATAGTATCAAACATTTATTCAAACCATTACAATCCATACTATTCAATGTAGCCATCATACGTGCACACACCAAAATGCAAAAGGAAGTAAAAACAGTTTTGATACTTGGCTACTATGCCCAACATAATGGGGTGGACACAAACCACTTCCACGTAACCCCCGCTAAAGGGCTACATAAAAGCCTACTGATGGTTTTCAATTGTCGCATATATCTATAAACAAAACCCCACCATCAGCATTGTCCCAAAATTGAATGGAGAAAACACAATCTGTCACATTCAATTTTGCACACGTATATAACGTCGTAAGATATATATGAAGCATGTATCAGGCCTTTCCCTTCATAGTGCACACAGCACTCAATCACATAGCCACCCATACCTCTCCAAGGTAAGCAACTGTCCTCTCTATAGGACTCCATATACTTACCTAACTTGATCAAGCATTAACCGTCAACTCCAATCGGTACAGTGACCAAAAACGAATTTTTCCAGTATGGGTCATTAAAAGTAAAAATTCATAAGATATTCCATGCATGCATTTAAACATTGCCATCTTAGAATCAGGTGCCAAACATCTCAAAATAATATTCGAAGTATTCAGCCACAATAGAAAAAATATCTAAGAAGCCGAAAAATCATATCGTATGGAAAGTTGCAAATCCCGTATGAAATTTCATGTACACCAAACAAATCAGCCTGTTTCAGCTTTTGAATATCCAGCATTCAAACATGGCCAGAAAATTATCATTTGAACACAATTGTTAAACACAATTCAAGTCATGCCTCCATTCAAACCAAAACATTAGATCATATATGAATTCTGAAAACAAAACGTTACGCATATGCAAATGAAACATAAACTCCCACCTCTCGTTGCGTCGATGGTTCGCCAACGATATCCTTTCCTCTACTGATCGATCCAGTACCTCCTAAACACGCACAAACCATACAGCCATACTAAGCATAACCAATCCAGGAATCAAAAATGCAAAATAATTGAAAGCAATCCTATGGACCCTCTCACGCTGCACACACATCTACATTCCCCTATCCAATCTCAACACTCAAATCATATCCAATCTAAACAACCAATTCATATCCAATCTAAACAACCAATTCATATCCAATCTAAACAACCAAATCACAGTACTTCAGATACCCTCCTCCTTTGACCACAACCACTCAATTCACATGCATAACCACACCAACATGATCAAGAACATGAAGAAACTACCCCCTGATACTGTTCATCCGAGATTCATACAAGAATCAGAGGTTGTTTCCATGCATTTCCATCCATCAAAAACACTCAATCACATCACTAGCAACCTTAATAAGACAACCAATCCAAAAGAAAACCAAAGATTAAGCACTTACCAACAACTCTGGAATTTTCGTCCAGAATGAAGAACACCTCAAAATCAGGCCTTAGACATCAAACTAACAGTGGAAAAGTGTAGAAGATTGATGGGAAAGTGTTTTGGGACAATCCCCCACAAGTTGTTGGGATCAATTTGAGCAAGGGTTGGATTTTGGTAGGTTGGAAGGGTGAAGGAAGGAGAAAAACGAGTTAGGGCTGGTGGTGTGTGTGTGTTCTGCTGGTCACTTATGCAAGAGGAATGTCTAAAGGGTGAAGTGTAAACTTGGGCTGATGGGTAAAGGATGTAGTGAACTTGGGCTGATGGGTTTCAGACCCAAGGGCTGATGAGTTTTGGCCCAAAAGTTCAACAAGGATGGACTGGCCAATTGTCAGCTCGTTTCGTCACAAATGAGCCCAATGGGCTCGTATTTGGCCCAAACGGCCCGCGATCGCTCAAAACGAACCAAAATCAACCTGGTTTGTTTTCCACTGACTCAACCTCGATCGTCTAACCTATCTCACTCACACTCATACGTAAACACTCTCAGATTCACTATAGGTTCCTTAAAGGCTTCCTACGGCTGTGCTCCCAAACTAGAATTTTAGCATCGGCGCGCTGCCGCTGGCACTAACGCTACCGTTGACGCTGCCACTGACTGGCACTACAATAGACGGGATCTCACATCCTCCCCTCCTTATAGAAATTTCGTCCGCGAAATTTACTTACCAAGGTCATTGAATAACTGTGGATACTGCCGCCTCATCATATGCTCGGTTTCCCATGTCCGTTCCTCCATGACATCGCTATGCCACAATACGGATACCATTGGCACTGTGCGATTCCGTAACTGTTTTACCGCTCTGTCCACAATTGCAACAGGCTGCGTCTTGTATGACAAGTCATTGGAAATTTCGATTGGTGGTGACGTCAACACGTGGGACGGATCTGGCATGTACTTCCGTAGCATAGATACATGGAAGACATTGTGGATCTTCTCCAACTCCGGAGGTAAATCCAACCGGTATGCCACTGGTCCCACTCGTGCTGTAATGCTGTAAGGTCCAATGAACCTTGGTGCCAATTTTCCTCGCTATTGAAACTGAAGAACTCCTTTCCACGGTGCCACTTTCAAAAAGACTTTGTCTCCCACAGAAAATTCTAAGTTTCGGCGGCGATTATCAGAGTAATTTTTCTGTCTATCTTGCGCTGTTTTCAGCCTTTGTCGAATCAGTAACAACAACTCTGTCGCTTGTTCAACTAATTCGGGACTATCCAGTTTCCGTTCTCCGACTTCATTCCAACACAAAGGTGTTCGACACCGTCTGCCATACAATGCCTCATATGGTGCCATGCCAATAGACACTTGAAAACTGTTATTATAGGCGAACTCAGCTAATGGTAGGCATCGATCCCATGCCTTCTGCCTATCCAACACACATGCTCGGAGCATGTCTTCCAAGGTCTGAATTGTTCTCTCAGACTGCCCATCTGTCTGTGGGTGGAATGTGGTGCTGAAATTTAGTCGTGTGTCTAAAGCACTATGAAGTTTCCCCCAAAATCTGGACGTGAATCTCGGATCCCTATCCGACACAATCGACACTGGCACACCATGAAGTCTGACAATCTCATCAAGATACTTTACTGCCAATTTCTCCGGTGTATCTGTCACCTTAATGGGGAGGAAGTGTGCAGACTTGGTCAGTCTGTCCACTATCACCCATATCGCATCATAACCTCGTTGTGATCTCGGAAACCCTGTTACGAAATCCATCGTCACATGCTCCCATTTCCACTCCGGACTGGGTAATCACCCACTGCATCAGTACTCTAGCAAATCACTTCAAACTATTGTCCTCGATTTTACCGATGAGGACTTTATAAGCAACGACCTACCGGCTGCGAAAGACCAGGAACATATCTCGCCTTCAATTGAAGAACAATTCTTCCAGCTTGAGCTACCATATTTCACGATGAGCGACATGGTAAATTATCAAACTATGCATTTTCAGGGACACATTGGTGAGGTTCCTGTCGTGATAATGATAGACAGTGGGGCTGGGCATTACTTCGTATCTAGGGGTTTAGCAGCTCGCATCGGGTTGAGAACGGTGGTGACAAACCCAACTGCAGTAAGGCTGGGTGATGGGTTCAGTGTAAGGACCCACATTCATATTCCCAAAATTGCTACTAAGTGAGACCCGTACTGCCGTGAAACCTAAATAAACTCAGCCTAGGACCTATCTGAATCTCACAAGACTTATTCCCTTAGAACTGATTTTAACAGGTTTATTCTTTGTAATTATAACGATTGGAGCATGATATTGGACAAGTATTCTAGTATCATACGGAGTCAATAAAAACATCAGCGGAAGTCTTTAAATTTAATCAATGAATCCACAACACATAAGTCCCATAGGGATCTAAATATCCAGCAAGTAACCCTCCAACATAATTTGGAAACAACAAGCAAAGGAGGAACTTGAAAAAAAATAGAAAATAGTCCAATCATAGTTCATGTTATATGCACAAGTAATCAAAGATCAGGTACGCCAATGTGATGCGATATCGCCCCGTCGTGCAGCCTTGATCTCACTCGCTAGTACCATGAATATCGAATGTACCTAAGCCTAAAACTTGGTGAAAACAACAGGATGAGATTATAAGAATCTCAGTAGGGTCACAGCATCATAAGATCTACAGAAATCTTAAAAAAACATCTCCCAAAAAACATCAGATCATTCTTAAACATCTAAGGGATATCACGCAATCCATTCAAACAATTCAAAGATGTGGGGCTGAAACTAAAGCTGAGGGTTGACTATAAACACTTTCGAAAATCAAAAGTACACAGGCAGGAAAAACTCATCAATCATCTTGGCAATAGGAAAAGGTCATCCCCTTCCATCTGTGTTATCCAACGCTTCGCTACACAAAGGATAAAGGTTAGCACACAAACTAATCAGAAAGCCTATTCATCTTGCCACACAAGGACAAGGCATCCAAGCCATATTAGGACAAGGGCATCTAAACCACAAAAGGATAAAGGTATCTTGCAACACAAGGACAAGGCATCTAGCCGCACAAAGACTAGGCATCCAATGTGCAAATGCTGGGGATTGCCACCCATATAACTCCCATACCAGTAAGAACCTCTCCTCTTCCCAAGAGCATCAGTGCTTGCCCCGAGTGGCTACCGGAAAGGATCCTGACACACAAACACGTACAAGGCACATACCACAATAGGGTATCCTTAATTATGTTAAAACACAATCAGCATGTTCAAACACACAACCATACATTGGGATCCATGTCCTTCAAACAGCCTACAGCAACAGCAGGCTCGCGTGGTGTTCGACGCAACAAGAATATCAAAAGATGCGTAGAAAGGGCTTGTGTTTCTATTGTTAGTAGCCTTATCACCCATTGTATTAGTGCTCTAGCAAATCACTTCAATCTATCATCCTCGATTTTATCGATAAGGACTCCATATGCAACCACCTATCGGCTACGAACGACTAGGAACGTATCTCGCCTTCAATTGAAGAACAATTCTTCCAGCTTGAGCTCCCATATTTTGCGATGAATGACATGGTAAATTATCAAACTATGCATTTTTAAGGACACATTGAAGAGGTTCCTGTCATGATAATGATAAACAGTGGGGCTAGTCACTACTTCATATCTCGAGGTTTAGCAACTCGCATCGGGTTGAGAACGGTGGTAACAAACCCAATTGCAGTAAGGCAGGGTGATGGGTTTAATGTAAGAATCGACATTCATATTCCTGAAATTGCTCCTAAGTGAGTGTAACTACCCCAAATCCTAACCTATTATTAATTGCTCTGATTAGGGACATTACCGCCGTGAAACTCAAACAAGCCCATGAACCAGGACGTATCTAAATTCCACAAGGCTTACTTATCAAATTCTCGATTTTTAGCATGTACATTCGTTATGTTCATTAGTTATTGGAGCATGATATTGGACATGTATTCTGGTATCATACATAGTGAATAAAATATCAGCAGAAGTCTTTAAATAAAATCAATGAATCTACAACTCACAAGTCCCATACGGATCCAAACATCCAATAAGTTAATTTCCAAAATAAAACGGAAACAAGTAAAGGAGGAACCTTGAAAACCAGAAAAATAGTCCAATTATAATTCATGTTATATGCACAAGCAATCAAGGAACAAGTATGCTAATGTGATACGATATCGCCCCGCCGTGCAGACTTGATCTCACATATTGGTACCACAGACAGTGGATGTACCTAAGCCTAAAAAATGGTGAATAAAACAGGAAGAGATTACAAGAATCTCAGTAGGGTCACAACATCATAAGATTTACAAAAATCTTAAACACAAATCTCCCGAAAAACATTAGATCATTCCTACACATTTATGGGTATCACGCAATTTAAAAATCAATCAAAGAGATAGGGCCGAAACTAAGGTTGAGGGTGGACTGCAAACACTTCCGAAAATTAGAAGTACACAGGCAGGTAAAACTCATCAGATTGCTCTTGGTAATAGGAAAAACAAAGGTCGTCCCCTTCCACCTGTGTTGTCCAAGGCTTACTGCACAAAGGGTAAAAGGTTAGTAAACAAGCCAATCAGTAAGCCTATTCATCCTGCCACACAAGGACAAGACATCCCAACCACACAATGTAATGACCCCAATTCCTACCTATTAAAATTTGCTCCGATTAAAGCCATTATTGCCGTGAAATCCAAACAAGCCCAAAGACTCCTAGAACGTATCTGAATCCCACCAGGCTTACCCATTAAATTCTTCTTTTTTTTGACTTTTAGTATGATCGTTCTATATGTTTAATAACAAATGGAGCATGATATTAGACTATAATTCTGGTAACATACATAGTGAATAAAACATCAGCGGAAGTCTTTAAATTTTATTAGAATCAAAACACACAAGTCCCATAGGGATCCAAATAACCAGCAAGAAATCCTTTAACATGTTCCAAAATATAACAAGCAAAAGAGGGATCTTGAAAAACCAGAAAAAGTAGTCCAATCTATGATCATATTGTATGCGCAAGAAACCAATGAAATAAAAATGCAAAGGTGATGCAATATCGCCCCGCCGTGCAACCTTGATCTCACACATTGGTACCACGAACAGTGAATGTACCTAAGCCTGAAAAATGGTGGAAACAATAGAATGAGATTACAAGAATCTCAGTAGGGTCACAACATCATAAGATCTGTAGAAACCATAAACAAAAATCTCCTAAACAACATCAGATCATTCCTAGCAACTAAAGGGGATCACGTAATTCAAGAATTCAGTTAAAAAAGGTAGGGCCGAATCTAAGGCTAAGGGGGACTACAAACACTTCCGAAAACTCAGAAGTACACAGGCAGGTAGAACTCATCAGATTGCTCTCGGAAATGAAAAACAAAGGTCATCCCCTTCCATCTGTGTTGTCCAAGGCTTACTGCACAAAAGGTAAATGGTTAACACACAAGCTATTCAGTAAGCCTATTCCTTTTGCCACACAAGGACAAGTCATCCCAAGACACATAAGGACAAGTCATCCCAAGCCACACATGGACAAGGGCTTCCTGCCACACAAGGACAAGGGCTTCCTGCCACACAAGGACAGGGCTTTTGGCCACACTAGGACCAAACATCCCAAGCCACACAAGGACAAGGGCTTCCTGCCACACAAGGATAGGGCTTTTGGCCACACAAAGACCAAACATCCAGCGAGCTCATGCTGGGGACTGCCACCCATACGACTCCCATACCAGTAAGAACCTCTCCTCTATAAAGGAGCATCAGCGCTTACCCCAAATGGCCACCGAAAAAAGATCATGACACACAACACGTACCAGCACACATAAGCAAGTACAAAACATAATACCACAATAGGGTATCCTTAATCATGTCAGAACTCAATCAACATGTTCATTATACACAACACATGCAAACTAGGCACTCATATCCTATCTTAAGGGATTCGGTATAGCCTAGAGGATTCATATCTCAATCCGCAATTCTTTCACATATCCTACAATCAATTCGCATGCAATAATAACAAGGACATGCATCGAAAACAACAAACAAACAACAGGGATCTCTGGAGAAATTGATAAGGCACAGATCCTACCTCTCTTGTCTGTAAACAGGAAGTTATTCCCTTTTCTTTATTCAATAATTCTGCACTACCTATAGCATCACAAGGCAAAGCCAAAACCAAACTAAGTATGCATATCCAATATCCAATTAAATACTCTATTTCCTTACCAATTACACTCACCAAACCTATCAGAAACCAGTGATCAGAAGCCACAGGTACCTCTCCCTCGGATGTGTGATGTGATAGCCAAGAACTTAATAAGAAACAACCTGAATTACCACCCCTAATTATCATACAAATTTCGGCACTAAGAATAGGGCAATAGGGCAATAGGGCAAGTTGCGATTTCATGTATAACAAGTTGTAGGACTTGAGATCTCATGTTCACAAGGAAGGATTAAAGGTTTATAACATGTATAATCAAAAGAAACAAGATCAGAATCCAGTAGGTTAATCAATTGATCAAGATAGGCAACAATAAGGCAGTAGGGCAAAGGTAGGGCATACTGATTTCATGTATAGAAAAGATTCAAAGGATGAATTCATGATTGTTCAATATGAATGGATATTAAACAATCATATGAATAAAGGTAACAACATCAGAGATCAATCAAAGGCAAAATTATAGCCAAAATCTGTAAACCTAATTCCGTTGAATTTCGATTTAACTTTAGAAAAATAAATAGTACCCTTCAGAGAAAAAACCAAAAACGGTTGGAAAGAGGATGAAAAGGGTTTTCCAACAAGCTATTATTTTCAGGAATCTGAAAAATGATGAGAGAGTTATGCTTGTTTGAAGTTCAAGAAGATTTTGGTAGTTCCGCCGAATTTCGATTTAACTTTAGAGAAAGAAATACTAATCGTCAAACAAAAAACTATATATGGTTGGAAATAAGATGAAGAGAGCTTTCCAACATGATATTATTTGTAGTAATCCAACAAACGATGAGAGAGTTATGCTTGTTTGAAGTTCAAGAAAATTTTGGCAGAAATTGGGAGGTGTAGGATTTTTAGGTCCTTCGAATTTTGTGTGTTTTCTGTATAAAATTTTTGTGTGGCTGACTTCCTATTTATATAAGATGGTTATGAGATTATAATCCCTATCTTCAAGGTTTAATTAAAGTAAGATAATTACCAAAATTAAATTATGTAATTATCCCCCTTTAAACTTAAGGTTTATATTTCCTAAGCTAATTATCAACCAATAAAGAATCAATTTAAAGCAAATTAATACAAGAAATACCTACTAGACATCCCTTACCAATTTCGGTCATTACACATCCTTTTCTTTAGGGAAAAAATGGTCCTTTTCACCTGCACTGGCTTTTGGATTTTTAGGACTCAAAATTCAGGGTCTCACACACAAGAACAAGGGTATCCCAAACCACACAAGGATAAGGCTGCCACACAAGGATAAGGGCATCTTGCCATACAAGGAAAAGAATTCTAATCACATAAGCACTAGTCATCCAGCGCGCACATGCTGGGGTTTGCACAACTCCCATACCAATAACAGCCTCCCCTCTCCCAAGGAGCATCAACGTTTACCCCAAATGGCCATCGGAATAGGATCCTGACACACAAACATGTATAAACACACACAGGCAAGCACAAGCACAATACCATAATAGGGTATCCTCAATCATGTCAGAACACAATTAGCTTATTCAAATCACATATCATATGTAGTTCTGGCACTCAAAACCTAACTCAAGTGTTTGGTATAGCCTATAGGATTTATATCTCAATCCGCAATTCTTACACATATCTTACAAACAATTCGCATGCAATAATAACAAGGGCATGCATCGAAAACAATAAACAAAGAATAGGGATCTTTGGAGAAACCGATGAGGCATAGATCATACCTCTATTGTCTCTGAATAAGAAGTTATTCCTCTGCCTTTATTTAATAATTCTGAACCACCTATTGTATCACTAGGCAAAGACAAAACCAAACTAAGCATGCATACTCAATAACCAATTGAATACCCTATTTCCTTACGAATTCCACTCACCAAACCTATCAGAAACCAGTGGTTAGATGCCGCAGGTGCCTCACCTTTTGATGTGTGATGTGATAGCCAAGAACTTAACAAGATTCAACCTGAATTACCATCCAATTTAACTATGTATATTTCGGCACTAAGCATAGGACACAAGATAGTTTTCGATTTCATGTTAGCAAGATGTAAGGGTTGTGATTTCATGCTAACAAAGAGGGATTAAGTGTTTATAACTTATATAATCAAAAGAAACAAGATCGGAATCCAATAGGTTCATCAATTGATCAAGCTAGGGAGGGCAAGGGTAGGACATATTGATTTCATGTATAGAAATGATTGAAAGGATGAATTCATGATTTTATAACATGAATAGATGCCAAACAATCATACGAACAAGAGAAACAACAACAGAAATCAATTGAAGACAGAATCACACAATCTTGAACCCTAACCCCGTCTAAATTCGACTTATCTTAAGATAAAAAAAAAAGCCCACTAATGAAAAAAAACATTTCTGGAAAGAGGATGAAGAGAGCTTTCCAATAAGCTATTATTCGCAAGAATCTGAAAAAGGATGAGAGAGTTATGCTATTTTGAAGTTCAAACAGATTTTGGCAATTCCGCAGAAATTCGATTTAACTTTTAACAAAGAAAAAACTAACCTCCAAACAAAAAACCAAAGATTTTTGGAAAGAATATGAAGAGAGGTTTCCATGAAGCTATTATTCGCAGGAATTCGATAAACGATGAGAGAGTTATGCTTGTTTGAAGTTCCAGCGAATTTCAGCAGAAATTGGGAGGTGTAGGGTTTTTAGGTCTTACGAATTTTGTGTGTTTTCTGTATAAAATTTTTGAGTGGCTGACTTTCTATTTATATAAGGTGGTTATGGGATCCATCTCGCAAGCTGGTACAGTGAGCGATCCTCTTCAGGTGCAAATCGGGACAATTCCCTTAATGGTTTTTCATATTCCAGCACCGAACGGGTTGTTCAAGCTTTTAGAAAGCTTATTGCTGATCAATTTTATGGAATCTTGTATAAAATCTTTCGTCGAATTCATACCAAAATTCCTCCCATGTAGGCAGACGATCACCAAATCACAAGCTCATAGCTGTCCAACATGCGAGGGCTTCTCCCTCAAGTAGGAAAGTGGCGATGGCAACCTTGTCATCATCCGAGATACATATGAAAAAGGACTCTCGGCATAAGGTGTCGATCCATTCACGAGATACGTAAGAACAAGGACACTCGGATTCCTTCAATAATTTTGTAATCACGACGGGAAGTCTCTCGGATTCCTTAGGATGCACCGGCTGTACAGGTTCAAGTGAAGGAATAGGTTCTTCCACGGGTGTGGGTGTAGGAGCATTCTGAAATTGCGCCTCCATACACTGCTGATTTTCAGCAATTCCTTGCAATACGTTTAGGATTTGTGCCATCACATGATCGACAACTGGTGTGGCTGGTGCCTTAGGTTGGTTTTTGGGCTCAGCTTGCTCTCCCTGCTCTGTTTGTGCATTCGGCTCCTCTTGCTCAACAGGTTGCTGTTCGGCCTGAACCTCATACCTACTCCGTCGATCCCTTGTAGCATTCAACCTTGTCATACTATACAAACATACGATTGTTACTTAACATATACTAAATACGATAGTAGGAAAAGGAGTGGTACCTGGTGGAGAGGCATGCACCAGACGATAAGCATATGCTGGAAAATAAAATGCACTTGCACACAAATACTCACAAGTTTCGGAAATCATATGTACACATGCGATGCACACTCGACAATTACACCAACACTCCCATAAGCATTCGACAACAATACTATCATACAAACCATTCTCGGAAATCATTGCAACAAACTTTATAGACAATGATAAGAAGTCACATAGGGACACTCGACATTATGTCAAAAACACACATTCGGTAATGGCAAGAAATACATTAAGATTTATCAGAACACATCATGGCATACTAGGCATAAGAACATTCATAAACACACAGCAAATAAGATTATCATTCTCATTATTTAAATTTTACAAATCAATCCCTTTTTAGCATTAGTTTACTTTCGGTATTAGCCCCTAAGTGAGTGAGTGTGTGCGCATGTTCTTACCTACAAACACAAAATCAACAAACAAGTTAGCATATAACCAATTATATTCCTTAAACCATGCTCCGCTACCAAACCTATAATGACCCCAAATCCTAACCTATTATTAATTGCTTCGATTAGGGCCATTATCGCCATGAAACTCAAACAAGCCCAATAACCAGGACGTATCTGAATTACACAAGGCCTACTTATCAGATTCTCGATTTTTAGCATATACATTCATTATGTTCATTAGTTATTGGAGCATGATATTAGACATGTATTCTGGTATCATACGAAATTAATAAAATATCAGCGGAAGTCTTTAAATAAAATCAATCAATCCACAACTCACAAGTCCCATAAGGATCCAAACATCTAGTAAGTTAATTCCCAAAATAAAATAGAAACATGTAAAGGAGGAACTTTGAAAACCAGAAAAATAGTCCAATAATAATTCATGTTATATGCGCAAGCAATCAAGGATCAGGTATGCTAATGTGATGCGATATCGCCTCGCCGTGCAGTCTTGATCTCACACACTGTTACCATGGATAGTGGATGTACCTAAGCCTGAAAAATGGTGAATACAACAGGATGAGACTACAAGAATCTCAGTAGGGTCACAACATCATAAGATCTATAAAAATCTTAAACACAAATCTCCCAAAAAACATTAGATCATTCCTACACATCTATGGGTATCACGCAATTCAAAAATCAATCAAAGGGATAAGGCTGAAACTAAGGCTAAGGGTGGACTACAAACACTTCCAAAAATCAGAAGTACACAGGCAAGTAAAACTCATCAGATTGCTCTTAGCAATAGGAAAAAGAAAGGTCGTCCCCTTCCACCTGTGTTGTCCAAGGCTTACTGCACAAAGGATAAAAGATTAGCACACAAGCTAATCAGTAAGCCTATTCATCTTACCACACAAGGACAAAACATCCCAAGTCACACAAGGACAAGACATCCCAAGCCACACAAGGACAAGGGTATCCAAAACCACACAAGGATAAGGACATCCTGCCACACAAGGATAAGGGCATCCTGCCACACAAGGATAAGGGCATCCTTCCACACAAGGACTAGTCATCCAGCGCGCACTTGCTGGGATTTTCCACCCATATAACTCCCATACCAGTAAGAGCCTCCCCTCTCCCAAGGAGCATCAGCGCTTACCCCAAATGGCCATCGGAACAGGATTCTGATACACAAACATGTACAAGCACACACAGGCACGCACAAGCACACACAGGCACGCACAAGCACAATACCATAACAGGGTATCCTCAATCATATCAGAACACAATTAGCTTATTAAATTCACATATCATATGCAATTTGGGATCTCAAAACCTAACTCAAGGGTTCGGTATAGCCTATAGGATTCATATCTCAATTCGCATGCAATAATAACAAGAGCATGCATCGAAAAAAACAAATTAACAAAAAGGATCTCTGGAGAAGCTGATGAGGTATAGATCCTATCTCTCTTGTCTCTGAACAAGAAGCTATTCCTCTGCCTTTATTTAATAATTCTGAATCATTTACAGTATCACTAGGAAAAAACAAAACCAAACTAAGCATGCATACTTAGTAACAAATTGAATACCTTATTTCCTTACCAATTCCACTCACCAAACCTATTAGAAACTAGTGGTTAGATGCCACAGGTGCCTCCTCTTTTGATGTGTGATGTGATAGCCAAGAACTTAAAAAGATTCAACCTGAATTACTATCCAAATTAACTATGTATATTTCGGCACTAAGCATAGGACACAAGATAGTTTGCGATTTCATGTTAGCAAGGTGTAAGGGTTGCGATTTCATGCTAACAAAGAGGGATTAAGTGTTTATAACTTATATAATCAAAAGAAACAAGATCGGAATCCAATAGGTTCATCAATTAATTGATCAAGATAGGCAACAATAGGGCAAGGGTAAGGCATACTGATTTCATGTATAAAAAAGATTCAAAGGATGAATTCATGGTTTTGTAACATGAATAGATGCCAAACAATCATACGAACAAGAGAAACAACAACAGAAATCAATTGGGGACAGAATCACACAATCTTGAACCCTAATCCCGTTGAAATTCGACTTATCTTATAATAAAGAAAAACTAACCTCCTGATGAAAAAACAAATATTTATGGAAACAGGATAAATAGAGCTTTCCAACAAGCTATTATTCGCAAGAATCCGACAAAAGATGAGAAAGTTATGCTATTTTGAAGTTCAAGTAGATTTTAGCAATTTCACTGAAATTCGATTTAACTTTTAACAAAAAAAACTAACTCCGAAAAAAAAAATGATGTTTGGAAAGAAGATGAAGAGAGCTTTCCAACAACCTATTATTTGCAATAATCCGACAAAGGATGAGAGAGTTATACTACTTTGAAGTTTAAGCAGATTTTGGCAATGCCGCCGAAATTCGATTTAAATTTTAACAAATAAAAAATTATCTCCAAAAAGAAAATATTTTTGAAAATAGAATGAAGAGAGCTTTCCAACAAGCTATTATTCGCAAGAATCCGACAAAGGATGAGAGAGTTATGCTTGTTTGAAGTTCCAACGGATTTCAGCAGAAATTGGGAGGTGTAGGGTTTTTAGGTCTTACGAATTTTGTGTGTTTTCTGTATAAGATTTTTGTGTGGCTGACTTCCTATTTATATAAGGTGGTTAAGAGATTAAAATCCTTACCTTAAAAGCTTAATTAAAATAAGATAATTATCAGAATTAAATTCTGTAATTATCCCCCTTAAACTTAGGGTTTTTATTTCTTAAGATAATTATCAACCAATAAAGAATCAATTTAAAGGGAATTAATACCAGAAATAATTACTAGACATCCCTTACCATTTTCGGCCATCACATATCCTTTTCTTCAGGGGAAAAATGGTCTTTTTAACATGTATTAGCTTCTGGACTTCTAGGACTCAAAATTCATGGTCTCACAGTGAGACCTTTACTGCTGTGAAACCCAAATAAACCCAGCCTAGGACCTATCTGAATCTCTAAAAGCTTATCCCCTTAGAACTGATTTTAACAGGTTCATAATTCGGAAACAACAAGCAAAGGAGGAATTTGAAAAAAAAATAGAAAATAGTCTAGTCATAGTTCATATTATATGGACAAGTAATCAGAGATCAGGTATGCCAATGTGATGTTATATTGCCCCACCATGCAGCCTTGATCTCACACACTAGTACCACGAACAACGTATGTACCTTAGCCTGAAAAATACTGAAAACAACGAGATGAGATTATAAGAATCTCAGTAGGGTCACAGCATTATAAGATCTACAGAAATCTTAAACAAACATCTCCTAAACAACATCATATCATCCCTACACATCTAAGGGATATCACGCAATCTATTCAAACAATTCAAAGGTGTGGAGCCGAAACTAAGGCTGAGGGTGGACTACAAACACTTCCAAAACATAGAAGTACACAGACAGGAAAAAAACATCAATCATCTTGACAATAAGAAAAGGTCATCCCTTTCCACCTGTGTTGTTCATGGCTTTGTTGCATAAAGGATAAAGGTTAGCACACAAGCTAATCAGAAAGCCTATTCATCTTTCCACAAAAGGACAAGGTATCCAAGCCACACAAGAATAAGAGCATCCAAACCACACAAGAATAAGAGAATCCAAACCACACGAGGACCACACATCCAACGTGCACATGCTAGGAATTGCCACCCATATGACTCCCATACTAGTAAGAACCTCTCATCTTCCCAGGAGCATCAACGCTTACCTCGAATGGCCTCCGAAAAAGGATCTTGACACACAAACACTTACAAGCACAGACAAGCAAGTACAAGGCACAATACCACAATTGGGTATCCTTAATCATGTCAGAGCACAATCAACATGTTCAATACACACAACATATGCAAACTAGGCACTCATAACCTATCTTAAGGTATTCGGTATAGCCTAGTTATACCTCAAATCAATCCGCAACTCATGCATACACCATCTCACATATGTGCATATAACATCATAAAGTCATGCATAAAAAATAACAACCAATAACAAGGATCTCTAGAGAAGCCGATGAGGCATAGATCCTATCTCTCTAGTCTTTGAACAAGAGGCTATTACTTTGTCTTTATTAAAGGGATCCGAACCACCTATATCATCACAAGGCAAAGACAAAACCGCACTAAGCATGCATACTCAATAATCAAGTAGATATACTATTTTCCAACCAATTTTACTCTCCAAACCTATCAGAAACTAGTGATCAGATGCCTCAAGTACCTCCCCCTCGAATGTGTGATGTGATAGCCAAGAATTTAATGACAATCAACTTGAATTACCATCCCAATCAACCATACAAATTTCGGCATTAAAAATAAGGTAATAGAAAAAATTGCAAATTCATGTATACAAGCCTTAAGGCTTGTGATTTCATGTTTACAAAGAAGGATTACGTGTTAGTAACACAAGTAATCAAAAGGAACAAGATCAAAAACCAACAGGTTAATCAATTGATCAAAATCGGCAACAATAAGGAAAAAGAGTAGGGCATGCCGATTTTATGTATAGGGAAGATTCAAAAGATGAATTCATGTTTTTTACAACATGAATGGATGCAAAACAATCGTACAAACAAAAGGAACAACAACAAAAATCTATTGAAGGAAGAATCACACAATTTCGGCACCAAAACCGACGAATTACGATTTGTATTTCGACAGGGAAGAACTAACCTTCTGATGACCAACTCAAGTTGGTTAGATAGAGAATTGAAATAACTTTCTAACAAGCTACTATTTTCAGAATTCCAATAAAGGATAAGAGAGTCATGCTAGTTCGAAGACCAAGGGAAATTTTGGCAGTAATAGGGTGTAGGGTTTGATGTTTGACAAAAATTATGTGTTTTTAATGTGTGTGGGAAAGTGTGGCCGGCTAGTCTTTATATAGTTTGTTTATGGGATTAATTTCCCTACTTTAAAGGCTTAATAAGGTAAGATAATTATCATAATTAAATTTTAGAGTTATCTTTCCTTAATTTTAAGAATTTTATTTCCTAAAGTAAGATTGAACCAATAAGGAAATAAATCAAAGGGTAATGAAACTAGAAATGATTACTAGACATTCCATACCATTTTCGGTCATCACACAACCATTTCTTCAGGGACAAAATAGTCATTTCACCTACACTGACTTTTTGAATTTTAGGACTCAAAATTCGAGGTCTCATATCCTCCCCTCCTTATAAGAATTTTGTCCTCAAAATTTCAGCACAAGTACCTAAAACAAACAGGTAAGGAAATTTTGCATGCATAGATTTCTCAGTCTCCCATGACTGTTCCTCAATGGCCTTTACGCTAAACAACTCGTACCATAGGCACGTTTTGACTGCAAAGTTGATGAACTAACCGATCTAATATGGCAACTGACTATACAGGATAGGATAGGTCTTCAGCAACCTCGACTGGTGGTTCTTGGAGCACATGAGCAGGGTCTCACACATATTTTCTCAACATCGATACGTGAAACACATTGTGAATTCTTTCCATATTCAGAGGTCAGGCAAGTCAGTATGCAATAGGGCCGATCCTCTTGACAATGTCATATGAACCAATGTAACGAGGTGCTAGCTTACCTCGCTGCTGAAAATGAAGGACACTCTTCCACAAAGTGACTTTCAGAAACATTTTTTTACCTACCGCAAATTCCAGCTCCCTTCGTCGATTATGGGCATAATTTTTTAGCGGATCTTGTGTTGTATTTAGCCATTGTCAAACAAAGTTCAGCTCCTCCGTTGCTTGATCAATCAATTCCGGATTGTCTAGGAGTCTCTCGCCTACTTCATTCCAGAAAATGGGATGTGAGACCTTGAATTTTTATTCCTAGAAGTCCAGAAGCCAGTACAGGTGAAAAGACCATTTCTTCCCTGAAGAAAAGGATGTTGATGGCCAAAATTGGTAAGGAGTGTCTAGTGATTGTTTATGGTTTTAATTCCCTTTGATTTGGTTATTTATCGGTTGATAATTACCTTAGAAAATAAAATCCCTAAAATTAATTCTAATAATTATCTTACTTTAATCCAATCTTTAAAGTTAGAAAATTAATCCCATAATCACCTTATATAAGGAGGAAGCCAGTCACATTTAAACCTTACACAGAAAATATGCTAAAGTCCTCCAACCAAAAAATTTACACCTCCCTATTGCTGCCGAAATCTGCTTGAACTTCAAAATAACATAACTCTTTCATTGTTTCTCGGATTCTTGAAAATAATAACTTGTTGGAAATTCTTTCCACCCTCTATCCAACCATTTTAGGTTTTTTTTTCTGGAGGTTAGTTTTTCTTTGTGATAATTTAGGTCATAATTCAGAGGAATTAGGTTTCAAAATTTTGTGATTCCGTCTTCAATTGATTTCTGTTGTGAAACCCCGAATTTTGAGTCCTAGAAGTCCTGAAGCCAGTGTAGGTGAAAAGACTATTTTTTCCCTGAAGGAAAGGATGTGTGATGGCTGAAATTGGTAAGAGTGGTATGGTAGTTAATTCTGGTATAAATTCTCTTTAATCTAAGTCCTTATAGATAGGTAATTGTCTTAGATATTAAAATCCCTAAAAAATAGGGGAAGATAATTACAGAATTTAATTCTGATAATTATCTTACTTTAATTAAGCTTTGAAGATAGGGATTATAATCTCATAACCATCTTATATAAAAAGAAGCCAACCCCTACAAAAATCATTCATAGAAAACACACAAAAAATCGTATAGTCTAAAACCCTAACACCTTCCTATATCTGCCAAAATTCGTTGAAACTTTAAACCAGCATAACTCACTCATCACTTGTCAGATTCCTACAAATAATAGCTTGTTGGAAATATCTCTTCATCCTCTTTCCAACCATATATGTTTTTTTGTTTAGACGTAAATAATTCCTTGTCTAAGGTTAAGTTGAAAATCGGCAGTGGAATTAGGTTTTTGGCGGAACTGCCAAAATCTTCTTGAACTTCAATGTAGCATAACTATTTTATCGTTTGTTGGATTCCTGAAAATAATAGCTTGTTAAAAAGATAATCTTCATCCTCTTTCCAACCATAGTTTTTTTGTTGTCAGAAGGTTAGTATTTCTTTCTCCTATGGAAAGTCAAAAATAAGCGACGGAATAAGGTTTTCAGATTTTTACAGTTTTTGTCTTTGGTTGATTTTTCTTGTCGTTTTGTGTGTTCTTATGATTGCTTAGCATCTATTCATGATGTATGATCATGATTTCCTTCTTTTAAACTTCTTTATGCTTAAAATTGAAATTGTCCTATGCCCTACTTTTAGTGACGAAATTTGCATGGAATGGTAATTCAGGTTGAATATTGTTAAGTTCCAAGCTATCACATCACACATCCAAGAGGGAGGCACCTGAAGTATTTGATCACTGGTTTCTGATAGGTTTGGTGAGTGAAATTGGTAAGGAAATAGGGTATTCAATTGATTATTGAATATGCTTGCTTAGTTTGTTTTCGTCTTTGCCTTGTGATAATATAGATGGTTCAGAATTACCTAATAAAGGCAAAGGAGTAGCTTCTTGTTCAGAGACAAGAGAGGTAGGATCTACGCCTCATCGGTTTCTCCAGAGACTTTTGCTATTTTCTTGATGTTTTTGATACCTGCCCTTGTTGTATTGCATACTGTTTGATTATAAGGTGAGAGTATGAATTTCGGATTGAGATATGGATCTCATAGGCTATATCGAACCCCTGAGTTAGGTAATGAGTGCCTAGGTTGCATATGTTATGTGAATTGAATATGCGGATTGTGTTCTGACATGATTGAGGATACCTTGTTGTGGTATTATGTTTTGTACTTACCTGTGTGTGCTTGTACGTGTTTGTGTGTCAGGATCCTTTTTCGGTGGCCATTCGGGGTAAGGCTAATCCTGCTAGGGAGAGGAGAGGTTCTTACTGGTGTAGGAGTTATATGGGTGGCAAATCCCAGCATGCGCGAGCTGGAAGTCTGATGCTTGTGTGGCCGGAACCCTGTCCTTGTGTGGCAGGAAGCCCTTATCCTTGTGTGGTTTGGGATGCCCAAGTCCTTGTATGGCTTGGGAAGACTTGTTGATGTGTGACAAGATGACTTACTAGGCTTACTAATTAGCTTGTGTGTTAACCGTTTACCCTTTGTGCAGTAAGCATTGGACAACACAGGTGGAAGAGGATGGCTTTTCTTCTTCATTGCCGAGAGCAATCTAATGAGTTCCACCTACCTGTGTACTTCTAATACTTTCGGAAGTGTTTGTAGTCCTCCCTCATCCATAGATTTGGCCCTAACCCCTTTCTGAATGATTCTTGAATTGTGTGATCCCCTTTAGATGTTTAGGAATGATCTAATGCGAATTGGGAGATTTGTGTTTATGGTTTTTGCACATCTTATGATACTACGACCCTACTGAGATTCTTGTAATTTCATACCGTTGTTTTTACCATTTTTCAGGCTTAGGTACATCCACTGTCTGTGGTACCAGTGTGTGAGATGAAGGCTGCACGGCGGGACAATATTGCATCACATTTGCCTACTTGATCCTTGTTTACTTGCGCATATAACAAGAATGATTGAGCTACTTTCTGGTTTATTTTCAAATCCCTGCTTTGCTTGCTATTTCTGAAATATGTTGGAGGATTTCTTGTTGATTGTTTGGATCCCTATGGAACTTGTGTGTTATGAACCCAATGATTTAATCTAAAGACTTCTGCTGATGTTTTATTTACTCCGTATGTTACCAGAATATTTTTCCAATATCATGCTCCAATTGTTGTTAAAAATTGAAATAAACATGCTATAGAAATCAGAAGTTAATGGTAAGCTTGGTGAGATTCAGATAGGTCCTAGGTGTCATTTGGGCTTATTTGGGTTTCACGACGGTGATGACCTTAATCGGAGCAATTAGTAGTAGATAGGAATTGGGGTTGTCACAGGTTTGGTAGCGGAGCATGGTTTAAGGAATTTAATTTGTTATATGCTAACTTATTTGTTGATTTGGGTGTTTGTAGGTAAGGACATGCGCACACACTCACTTACTTAGTGGCTTATACCGAAAGTGAACTAATGCTAAAATGACATTAAATTGTAAGATTTATATTATTCGAATGATAATCTGATGTGATGTTTGTTCATGTATGTTCTTATACCTGGTATGCCATGACATGTTTCGTTGAGTGCTTGCTGTGTTTCTTATCTTTGCTAAGAATGTGTGTGTTGATTTATATGCATGGTGCCAAAAGTCCCTATTTGACTCCTATATTGCTGAATGTTTATGTATGTGATTGCTGGTGTGTATTGCCGAATATGGATGTTGTGTGAATCTGTGCTTGCTTAATGTTTGATGATGATTTTTGAGAGTATATATATGAGTGTTGATGTAATTGCCGAGAATACCTTTGCATGTGTGCATGAGATTTTCGAAAATTTGTATGTTGCTTTGCAGCATATTCGTATCATCCAGTGCACGCCTCTCCACCAAATACCACTTATGTTTATCACATTTAGTTATATGTTGAGTAATAAAGGTGTATTCGTGCAGTATGGCACGCTCAAGGCTACAAAGGGATTAACGGGGTAGGTTTGAGATTCAGGCTGAACAAGAACCTGTTGAGCAAGAGGAACCGAACGCACAAAATGAGCAGGAAGGGCAAGCTGAGCCCAAAAACCAACCTAAGGCACCAGCCGCACAAGTCATTAATCCTGTCATGGCACAAATCTTAAACGTATTACAAGGAATTGCTGCAAATCAGCATTGTATGGAGGCACAATTTCAGAATGCTCCTGCATCTACACCAGTGGAAGAACCTATTCCTCCACTTGAACCTGTACAGTCGACATATCCTAAGGAAGCCGAGAGACTTCCCGTCGTGATTACAAAATTGTTGAAGGAAGCTCGACAATTGGGATGTAAAGACTTCAATGGTTCAGCCAGAGCTGCTGCTGCCGCTCGTGAGTGGATAGACACCTTATGCCGAGTATCCTTGTTCTTACGTATCTCGGATGATGACAAGGTTGCCATTGCTACATTCTTACTTGAGGGAGAAGCCCTCACATGGTGGACATTTGTTAGCTTGCGGTTCGGCGATAGCTTGCCAACTTGGGAATAATTCAGGTACAAATTCGACGAAAGATTTTATACGAAATTCCATAAAAGCGAGCAGCGACAAGCTTTTTCCAAACTTGAACAAGGCACCCGCTCGGTGCTGGAATATGAGGAAGTGTTAAGGGAGTTGTTCCGATTTGCACTAGAAGAAGATCATACACCGTACCAGCTTGCGAGATGATTTCAGGATGGGTTGAGTACCGAACTCAAAACCATCGTTGGTACGACACCAGTGCAAAATTTGCAAGAACTGATTGTTGCTGCGACTGAAGCCGAAAAGATCGTGCAAACCATGAAGCCATCCGCAGCCACTAGTGGCAGATCCTATAGGCGAGATACGAAGTTCAAACGACGAACGAGACCCTATCCTTTAAGGTCCTATCCTCCGAAAACTAATGGCAATGGAAATACCAACAGAAGGAACTTTTCTGGTTCAAATTCCAATGGATCTTCGTGGAATTCTCAGCAACGTCGATGTTAGAATTGTGGTGAGATGGGACATGTTCAGAGGGAATGCCCGAAACCAAGGAAAATCACAGGTGTACCAAACATAGGCCAAGGTGGGAATGCCAACCCCGCCAGACCACCAACACGCGCACCAGGAGGACCACCCAACGGATCCACAAGCGAGGCGCAACAAAGACCAACAAGGCTCTTCACCCTAACTGATGCCGAGGCTAGTCCTGATGTGGTGACAGGTACTGTTTCGGTCTTTTCTCAAAATGCTAAAGTATTATTAGATCCCGGAGCAAATAGATCATTTGTAAGTCCAAGGATAGTAATTAGCACAGATCAGCCTCTATCTCTCTTGACTTCTCCTATAGCCGTTCTAACTCCATTGGGAGAGCAACTAATTTGTAATCTAGTCTACATCGGCTGTGCTGTACGTATGGGTTCGAATGTACTTGAAGTGGATCTGATTCCATTAGTCATCCGAGAGCTGGATGTGATCTTAGGCATGGACTGCCTGGCGAAATATCAAGCCCGTATGGAGTGTTTAACCAAGCGTGTGTGGTTCACTTTTCCTGATAGTGCCAAATACTATTTTGAAGGTGATAGGCGAGTTGTTCCAACTTACATGATTTCCTGGCTTAAGGCGAAGATATTAATCAACAAAGGATGTACAACGTACCTCGCCCATATACATGATATTTCTAAAGAATCCTTAGATCTGGATTCTGTTCAGTGGTTTGCGAATTTCTAGAAGACATAGCCGGTTTACCACCAGCAAGGGAAGTGGAATTCGGTATTGAGCTAGTGCCTGGTACGAATCCGATTTCCATTCCTCCGTATCGTATGGCTCCTGCAGAAATGAAGGAACTAAAAACGCAATTGGAAGATTTTCTGGATCGTGGTTTTATCCGACCTAGTGTGTTACCTTGGGGAGCACCTGTTTTGTTTGTGAAAAAGAAAGATGGTTCGCTGCAATTGTGCATCGATTATCGGCAGCTGAATCGTGTGACTGTGAAGAACAAATACCCTTTGCCGCGCATCAATGATTTGTTCGACCAACTCCATGGTGCTGCTGTATTTTCAACGTTCGATCTCAGATCTGGATACCATCAATTGAGAGTTCGTGATGCTGATATTCTGTAGACCGCATTCAGATCGTGATACGGCCTCTACGAATTTCTGGTTATGCCATTCGGCTTGACCAATGCACTAGCTGTGTTTATGGACTTGACGAATCGTGTGTTCCGCGAATTCTTGGATAAATTTGTGATAGTCTTCATCGACGACATTCTGATTTACTCAAAATCGGAAGAGGATCATACTATGCACTTGCAGATTGTGCTTAAAATCCTTAAGGATCGACGGTTGTTCGCATAGTACTCAAAATGCGAATTCTGGTTATGCGACGTTAGTTTCCTTGGCCATATTGTTTCTGCCCACGGTGTGTTAGTTGATCCAAAGAAAATTGAAGCCGTGATTGCTTGGGAACCTCCGCGAAGTGTGTTTGAAGTTCGTAGTTTCCTTGGCTTAGCAGGATACTATCGTCGCTTTGTGAAGAATTTTTCATCGCTTGCCGGACCATTGACAAAACTGACACGCAAGGGTGAGCCGTTTGTATGGAACTAGAAATGCCAGCAAAGTTTCGAAGAGCTAAAGAATCAGTTAGTTTCTGCAACTATCCTTACCCTACCTGTTTGCGGAAAGGAGTATGTGGTTTACACCGACGCGTCAAAATCTGGACTTGGATGCGTTTTGATGCAAGATAGGAAAGTCATCGCCTATGCATCCCGACAATTGCGACCGCACAAGAGCAACTACCCTACACATGATTTGGAACTTGCAGCCGTGGTGTTTGCCTTAAAAATATGGCGACATTACTTATACGGCGAGATGTGCTGAATCTTCACTGACCACAAAAGCCTGAAGTACCTCCTAACACAAAAAGAATTGAATATGAGACAACGAAGATGGGTGGAACTGATTAAAGACTATGATTTAATCATCGAATATCATCCTAGAAAGGCGAATGTTGTTGCTGATGCCCTGAGCCGAAAGTATCATCCTCCTTCCCCATCAGTTTTGGCCCACATGCGCACCCATTACCTGCCGATGATGTTGGAATTGAAACCTAACCGTGTGCATCTTGGCATCGATTTTTCTGGTTCGTTGTTGGCACAAATCAAAGTCGCACCTACCTTAATTGAAGAAATCCGGAATCAGCAATTAGAGGATCCAAAATTTACTGAAATTTGGAAGCAACTTGCTGATGGTGTTGATGCCATAGTTCGTGATTTCAGAATATGAGATGACGAAGTACTAGTCTTCAGAAACCGGGTATGTGTTCCACAAAATGTTGATATTCGTAACCTTATTCTATCAGAGGCACATAGTTCGAAGTCCGCTATTCATCCTAGAAGCACTATGATGTACCGAGATTTGAAGGAGCAGTATTGGTGGCCAAACATGAAACGTCACATTGCTGAATTCGTTGCTCGATGCCTCGTACGTCAACAAGTCAAGATCGAACATCAAAGACCCGCTGGTATACTTCAGTCAATTCTGATTCCAGAATGGAAGTGGGAGCATGTCACAATGGATTTTGTGACAGGTTTGCCTAGATCGTAGCAAGGATACAATGCCATTTGGGTGATCATGGATTGACTGACAAAATCTGCACACTTTCTTCCTATACGTGTGACAGATACACCAGAAAGATTGGAAGTTCGTTACTTGGACGAGATTGTTCGATTGCATGGAGTACCAGTTTCTATTGTTTCAGATCGTGACCCTCGTTTCACCTCACAATTTTGGAAAAAATTCCAGAATACGCTGGGTTCAAGATTCAATTTCAGTACAGCATTTCATCCCCAAACCGATGGTCAATCAGAAAGAACGATTCAGACACTCGAAGACATGCTACAAGCAAGTGTGTTGGATCAGCAAACCGGTTGGGATCGATGCCTGCCATTGGCAGAATTTGTTTACAACAATAGTTTTCATGCAAGCATCGATATGGCACCCTATGAAGCACTATATGGGAGACATTGCAGAACTCCCATTTTCTGGAATAAAGTAGGTGAAAGACTCCTAGACAATCCGGAATTGATTGATCAAGCAACGGAGCAGTTGAACTTGATCCGACAACGGCTAAAAACAGCTCAGGATCGGCAGAAAAGCTACGCCGACAATAGACGAAGGGAGCTGGAATTTTCGGTAGGTGACAAAGTATTTTTGAAGGTCACCCCATGGAAAAGAGTCCTTCGTTTTCAGCAGCGAGGTAAGCTAGCACCTCGCTACATTGGTCCATATGACATTGTCGAAAGAATCGGCCCTGTTGCATACCGACTTGCCCTAACTCCAAATATGGAAAGAATTCACAACGTATTTCACATTTCAATGCTAATAAAGTATATGCGAGATCCTGCTCATGTGCTTAGAGAACAGCCAGTTGAAGTTGCTGAAGACCTATCCTATCCTGTACAGCCAGTTGACATACTAGATCGGTCAGTTCGATAGCTTCGCAGTCGAAGCGTGCCTATGGTACGAGTTGTTTAGCGTAATAGCCAACTTGAAGAACAGTCTTGGGAGATTGAGGAATCTATGCGTGCAAAATTTTCTTACTTGTTTATTTAGGTACTTGTGCTAAAATTTCGAGGATGAAATTCTTATAAGGAGGGGAGGATATGTAACCCCGAATTTTGAGTCCTAAAAGTCCAGAAGCTAGTGCAGGTGAAATGAAGATTTTTCCCTTGAAGGAAATGATGTGTGATGGCAAAAATTGGTAAGAGTGGTATGGTAGTTAATTCTGGTACAAATTCCCTTTAATCTAAGTACTTATAGATAGATAATTGCCATAGAGATTAAAATCCCTAAAAAATAGGGGAAGATAATTACAGAATTTAATTCTGATAATTATTTTACTTTAATTAAGCCTTGAAGATAGGGATTATAAGCTCATAACCATCTTATATAAATATAAGCCAACCTTCACAAAAATCATTCATAGAAAACACACAGAAAATCGTATAGCCTAAAACCCTAAGACCTCCCTATATCTTCCAAAATTCGTTGAAACTTTAAACCAGCATAACTCACTCATCGCTTGTCAGATTCCTACAGATAATATCTTGTTGGAAATATCTCTTCATCCTATTTCCAACTATCTTTTTTTTTTGGTCAGGAGGTTAGTATTTCTTTCTCATAAGATAAGTCGAAAATCGGCGATGGAATTAGGTTTTTGTCAAATCTTTTTGAAATTCAAAATAGTATAACTCTTTCATCAATTTTTTTATCTCTACAAATAATAGCTTGTTGGAAAGATCTTTTAATCCTATTTCCAACCATATATTGTTTTGGTTTATACGTAAATATTTCCTTGTCTAAGGGTAAGTTGAAAAACGAGGGCGGAATTAGGTTTTCGGCGGAACGACCAAAATCTTCTTGAACTTCAATGTAGCATAACTCTTTCATCATTTGTTGGATTCCTGAAAATAATAGATTGTTAGAAATCTCTCTTCATCCTCTTTCCAACCATCTTTGGTTTATCGTTAGAAGGTTAGTATTTCTTTCTCCTAAGATAAGTTGAAAATCGGCGACGGAATTAGGTTTTCAGATTTCTACAGTTTTTGTCTTCCGTTGATTTTCTGTTGTCATTTCGCGTATTCTTATGATTTCCTAGCATCTATTCATGATGTATGATCATGAATTTCCTTCTTTTAAACTTCTCTATGCTTAAAGTCGAAATTGTCCTATGTTCTACTTTTAGCGACGAAATTTACATAGTTAACTGGAATGGTAATTCAGGTTGAATCTTGTTATGTTCCTAGCTATCACATTACATATCCAAGGGGGAGGCACCTGCAGCATCTTATCACTGGTTTCTGATAGGTTTGGTAAGTGGAATTGGTAAGGAAATAGGGTATTCAATTGATTATTGAATATGCATACTTAGTTTATTTTCGTCTTTGCCTGGTGATAATATAGGTGGTTCAGAATTACCTAATAAAGGAAAAGGAGTAGCTTCTTGTTCAGAGACAAGAGAGGTAGGATCTACGCCTCATTGGTTTCTCTAGAGACCCCTGCTATTTTCTTGATATTTGATACCTGCCCTTGTTATATTTCATGAGATTTGATTATAAAGTGAGAGTATGAATTTTGGATTGAGATATGGATCTCATAGGATATATCGAACCCCTGAGTTAGGTATTGCATGCCTGGGTTTCATATGTTATGTGAATTGAATATACTGATTGTGTTCTGACATGATTCAGGATACCCTGTTGTGGTATTATGCTTTGTATTTGCCTATGTGTGCTTGTATGTGTTTGTATGTCAGGATCCTTTTCCGGTGGCCCTTCGGCGTAAGCACTGATGCTCCTAGAGAGAGGAGAGGTTCTTACTGGTATGGGAGTTGTATGGGTGGCAAAGCCCAGCATGCGCGCACTGGAAGTCTGGTCTTTTTGTGGACGGAACCCTGTTCTTGTAAGGCAGGAAGCCCTTATCCTTGTGTGGTTTGGGATGCCCAAGCCAGTATGTGGCATGGGAAGATTTGTCGATATGTGGCAAAATGACTTACTAGGCTTACTGATTAGCTTGTGTGTCAACCGTTTACTCTTTGTGCAGTAAGCCTTGGACAACACAGGTGGAAAGGGATGGCCTTTCTTCTTCATTTCCAAGAGCAATCTAATGAGTTCCACCTACCTGTGTACTTCTGATACTTTAAGAAGTGTTTGTAGTCCTCCCTCAACCATAGATTTGGCCTTAACCCCTTTCTGAATGATTCTTGAATTGCGTGATCCCCTTTAGATGTTTAGGAATGATTTAATGAGAATTGAGAGATTTGTGTTTAGGGTTTCTGCAGATCTTATGATGCTGTGACCCTACTGAGATTCTTGTAATCTCATACCGTTGCTTTTACCATTTTTCAGGCTTAGGTACATCAATTGTCCGTGGTACTAGTGTGTGAGATCAAGGCTGCATGGCGGGGCGATATCGCATCACATTTGCATACTTGATCCTTGTTTACTTGCACATATAACATGAATGATTGGGCTGCTTTCTTGTTTATTTTCAGATCCTTTGCTTGCTATTTTCGAAATATGTTGGAGGATTTCTTGCTGATTGTTTGGATCCCTATGGGACTTGTGTGTTATGAACCTAATGATTTAATCTAAAGACTTCCGCTGATGCTTTATTTACTCCGTATGTTACTAGAATATTTGTCCAATATCATGCTCCAATGGTTGTTAAAAATTGAAAGAAACATGTTATAGAAATCAAAAGTTAATGGTAAGCCTGGTGAGATTCAGATAGGTCCTAAGTGTCATTTGGGCTTATTTGGGTTTCACGGCGATGATGACCTTAATCGGAGCAATTAGTAATCGATAGGAATTGGGGTCGTCACATCTGTTATTGTTCTTCTTATTTGTATGATTGTTTAGCATCCTTTCATGATGTAAAATAATGAATTCATCCTTTGAATCCTCCCTATACATGAAATCGGCATGCCGTACCTTTGCCCTATTTTTTGCCTATCTTGATTAATTGATTAACCTATTGGACTCTGATCTTGTTTCTTTTAGTTATACATGTTACAAACACCTAATCCTTCCTTGTTAACATGAAATTGCAACCTTATTATTGTCTTCATGAAATCTCAATTTGTCTTGTGCCCTATTCTTAGTGCCGAAATTTGCATAGTTAATTGGGATGGTAATTCAGGTTGATTCTTGTTAATTTCTTGGCTATCACATCACACATCCAAAGGGGAGGCACCTGCGGCATTTGATCACTGGTTCTTGATAGGTTTGGTGGTTCGAATTTCTTCAATAAAGAAAAAGGAATAACTTATTGTTCAGAGACAAGAGAGGTAGGATTTATGCCTCATCGGTTTTTTCAGAGATCCTTGTTGTTTGTTTGTTAATTTTGGTATCTACATTTATGATAAGTGTATGCACATATGTTGTAGTGAGTATGCTTGAATTTCAGATCAAGATGTGATCCTCTAGGCTATACCGAACCCTTGACTTAGGTTATGAGTGCCTAATTTGCATATGTTGTGTACATTGAACATGGTGATTGTGTTCTAACATGATTGAGAATATCCTGTTGTGTTATTATGCTATGGGCTTGTACGTGCCTGTGTGTTAGTATCCTTTTCCTGTGGCAATTCGGGGTAAGCGTTGATGCTCCTAGGGAGAGGAGATGTTCTTACTTGTATGGGAGTCGTATGGGTGGAAATCCCCTACATGTGCATGCTGGATGCCTTGTCCTTGTGTGGGTAGACGACTTGTCTTTATGTGGCAAGATGCCCTTATCCTTGTGTGGTTTGGATGCCCTTGTCCTTGTATGGCAGGATGAATAGGCTTGCTGATTAGCTTGTGTGCTAACCCTTTTATCCTTTATGAAGTGAAGCCTTGGACAACACAGGTGGAAGGGAATGGCCTTTTTTGTTGATAAGATTGATTAATGATTTACCTGGCTATGTACTTCTGACATTCGAAAATGTTTGCAGTCCACCCTCAACATTAGTTTCGACCCTAGCCTTGGATTGATTCTTGAATTACGTGTTACCCTTAGATGTGTAGGGATGATCTAATGTTGTTTGGGAGATGTTTGTTTAAGATTCTTGTAGATCTTATAATGCTGTGACCCTATTGAGATTCTTGTAATCTCATCCTATTATTTTTACTAATTTTTCAGGCTTAGGTATATTTGCTGTTCGTGGTACCAGTGTGTGAGAATCAAGACTGCATGGCGGGGCGATATCGCATCACATTTGCATATTTTTGTCACCTTGGTTGCTTGCGCATACAATACAATCATTGATTGAAGTATTTTTTCTGGTTTCTCAAGTTTCCTCCTTTGCTTGTTGTTTCTGAACTATGTTGGGGGTTATTTGCTGGATATTTGGATCCCTATGAAACTTGTGTGTTATGGATTCAATGATTAAATTTAAAGACTTCCGATGATGTTTAAAATCTTAAAAGAATTAATATACTAAAATCGAAACTAGATGGATAAGCCTTGTGGGATTCAGACAGGTCCTAGTTTGGATTTGTTTGGGTTTCACGGTGGTAGGGGTCCCATTAGGAGTAAATTTTGGAATATGGGATTTGGGTGCTTACATGGGTGTTCTGCAACGTCTCCCATATAGTGCTTCATAAGGTGTCATACCGATGCTTATATAAAAGCTATTATTGTAAGAAACTTCAGCCAATGGTAGGCATCGATCCCAATAGGTATGTTGGTCTAGTACACTCGCACGCAGCATGTCCTCGAATGTCTGAATTGTCCTTTCTGATTAACCATCGGTTTGGGGATGAATTGCTGTACTGAAATTCAATCTTGAACCAAGTATTTTCTGAAATTTCTCCGAAAATCGCGATGTAAAATAAGGGTCACGATATGAAATAACGAAAACTGGCACTCTATATAATCGAACAATCTTGTCCAAATAACAAACAACCAATTTCTCGGGTGTGTCTGTCACACGAACAAGTAGGAAGTGTGCATATTTTGTCAATCGATCCACGATCACCCAAATGGTGTTGAATCCCCACTAAGATCTAGGAAAACCGGTTATAAAATCCATCGTGACATTTTTCCCACTTGCATTCTAGAATCGGATGTGACTATAGTAAACTAGCGGGTCTTTGATGCTTGATCTTTACCTATTGACATACGAGGCATTAGGCAACGAACTCAGAAATGTGGCATTTCATGTTCGGCCACTAGTACTGCTCCTTCATGTCTCGGTCTATCTTTGTGCTACCAGGATGGATAGCGAACTTCGAACTATGCACTTCAGATAATAAAAAATTACGAATATCAACAACTTGTGGCACACATACCCAGTTTCTGAGGACAAGAATTCCATCATCTTGCATTCTGAAATCGCAAACTATAGCATCAACCCATCAGATAATTGCTTCCGAAATTTAACCAGCTTCGGATCTTCTAATTGCTGATTCCGGACCTCCACAATTAAGGTAGGCATGACTTTGATTCGAGCCAACAACCAACCAAAAAAATCGTTGCCAAGATGCACATGTGTAGCCTTTAAATCCAGCAACATTGGCATGTAATGGGTCCGCATGTAAGCCAAAACCGATGAGGAAAAAGGATGAAACTTTCGGTTTAAGGCATCAGCGACAACATTCACTTTTCCAGGATGATATTTGATGATCAGGTTGTAGTCCTTAATGGCTCCACCCATCTTCATTGTCTCATGTTCAATTCTTTCTGCGTAAGCAGATACTTCAAGCTTTTGTGATCGGTGAAGATTCGGCACGTCTCGCCATATAGATAGTGGCACCATATTTTCAATACAAACACCACGGCCGCAAGCTCTAAATCATACGTAGGATAATTGCTTTCATGCGGTCACAACTGTCAAGAAGCATAGGCAACGACTTTCCCATCCTGCATCAATACGCATCTAAGTCTGGATTTCGATGCATCGCTATACACCATGTTCTCTTTCCCACTGACTGGTAAGGTGAGGATTGATGTGGAAACCAATCGGCTTTTCAATTCTTCAAAATTTTTCTGGAATTTTTTGTTCCACACGAATGTCTCTCCTTTGCGTGTCAACTTCGTCAATGATCCAGCAAGCGATGAAAAATTCTCCACAAAGCAACGGTAGTATCCGGCCAAACTAAGGAAACTATAGACTTCAAACATAGTTTGTGGGGATTCCCAGGCAACTATGGCTTCAATCTTCTTCGGATCAACTAACACACCTTGGGTGGAAAAAATATGTCCAAGGTAACCAACTTCGCGTAACAAGAATTCACATTTAGAGTACTTTGCGAACAACCGTCAATCCCTCAAAACATTCAGCATAATCCATAAATGCTCAGCATGCTCCTCTTCCAATTTTGAATAAATCAGAATGTCGTTGATGAAAACTATCATAAATTTTTCTAGAAACTCACGGAACACACGATTCATTAGATCCATGAACATGGCTGGTGCAATGGTTAAACCGGATGGCATAACCAGAAATTCGTAGTGGTTGTATCGCGATCTAAATGCAGTCTTTGGAATATTAACATCACGAACTCGCAATTGATGGTATCCATGTAGGGACCCACATTCCTGAATTGCTCCTAAGTAAGACTCTTACCTTCATGAAACCCAAACAAGCCCAAAACTAGGACCTATCTGAATCCCACAAGGCTTAACCATCTATTTCCGATTTAAGTATGTTCATTCCTTAGGTTTTGAAAGTTTAGAGCATGATAGTATTGGACAAACAATTTAGATTCATACAGAGTGAATAAATCATCAGTGGAAGACTTTATTATTAATCAAGGGAACCACAACACATAAGTCCTATAGGGATCTAAAAATCCAGGAAGTAAATCCCTAGTAAGTTTTAAAACAATCAAACATAGGAGATATTCTAAAAACCAGAAAGTGATCCAGCCAATCTTTATGTTATATGCGCAAATAAACAAGGAATAGGTATGAAAATGGGATGCAATATCGTCCCGTCGTGCAGCCTTGATTCTCACACATTGGTACAATGAATAGTGAATGTACCTAAGCCTGAAAAATGGTGAAAACAACAAGATGAGATTACAAGAATCTCAGTAGGGTCACAACATCATAAGATATATAGAAATCTTAGACAAACATCTCCCAAATAGCTTCAGATCATCCCTACATATCTAAGGATAGCACACAATTCAAAACTCAACTAATAGGTTAGGGCCGAAAGCTATGGGTGGACTACAAACACTTTTGAAAATCAGAAGTACACAGGCAGGAAAACACATCAAATACTCTCAGCAATAAGAAAAGGTCATCCCCTTCCACCTGTGTTGTCCAAGGTTTGACTTGTGAGACCTCGACCCTTCCTAGTTTAGATGTCCAGGAAGTCCAGTAGCCGATGTAGTTGAAATGACTTTTTTGCCCCTGAAGAAATGGATGCGTGATGGCTTAAAATGGTTGCTGCAGAATATTTTCTATTTTAATTCTAGTATTTTTATATTAATTATCTTTAGTTTTATCCCTTATTATCTAATATATTAGATAATTCTTTCTTTTAAATAGAATATCTATTTTAATAGATTTATCTTTTTAAATAGAATTATCCTTTAATTATCTTTTTAAGCTTAAAAATATGGATTTATCTTTTAGCTAAACTTTCTTAGAAACTTATAAAAGAGTGGCCAGCCTGTCCCACCTAAACATACCAAAACCCACATAGAAATTTCATAATTTATCCCCATCTTCTCAATTTTCGATTTTTGCCTAAGCTCTAGTCGAAACTCCTTGATCTTAATCTTGGCATAACTCTCTCATATTATATCAAATTCTTGCGAATAATAGCTTGTTGGAAAGCTCTTTTTATTCTCTATCCAACCATCTTGGGTTTTTTTTATCTGGAAGTTAATTTTCCTTTGTTAAAAGTTAAAACGTATTTTGACGAAATTGCCAAAATCTTTTTAAACTTCAAAATAGTATAACTCTCTCATCCTTTATCAGATTCTTACGAATAATAGCTTGTTGGAAAGCTCTATTCATCTTCTTTCCATACATCTGGGGTTTTTATCTGTAGGCTATTTTTTCTTTGTTAAAAGTTAAAACATATTTCAACAGAATTGCCAAAATTTGTTTGAACTTCAAAATAGCATAACTCTCTCATCGTTTGTTGGATTCTTGCGAATAATAGCTTGTTGGAAATCTCTCTTAATTATCTTTCCAACCATATTGGTTTTTTTATCTCAATGTTAGTTTTTTTTGTTTAAATTTAAATCAGATTTCGGCAAAATTGCCAAAATCTGCTTGAACTTCAAAATAGCATAACTCTCTCATCCTTTGTCGGATTCTTGTGAATAATAGTTTGTTGGAAAGCTCTTTCCGTTCTCTACACAGGAATCTTGGGTTTTTCTTCTGAAGGTTATTTTTTCTATGCCATAATATAGGTTGAAATTCGAAGGGATTAGGTTTCAAAATTATGTGATTCTACCTTCAATTGATTTATGTTATTGTTCCTATGATTTTTTAGCATCCATTCATGATGTAAAATCATGAATTCATCCTTTGAATATTCCATATTCATGAAATCAGTATGCCCTACCTTTGTCCTATTGTTGTCTATCTTGATCAATTGATTAACCTATTGGATTCTGATCTTGTTTCTTTTGATTGTACATCTTGTAAACATCTATTTCTTTCTTAATTTTATGAAATCACAACCCCTAACCTCTCTAATATTGAAATCGCAAGTTTCTCTATAAACCTTAAGGTGTTGCCAAAATTTATATATTAAATTAAGGTGAATAATCAAGTTGATTCTTACTGAGTTTTTAGCCATCACATCACACATTCAGGGGAAAGATATTGCTGCATCCAGATTGCTGGATTTGGGTAGGTTAATTGGTAAGGATTCCCAGTGCTTTTGGTTTTTAATTAAGTAGTCTTGTGGCTTATTATTGTGTGGTCTTAGTCTTGTAATTTTTTAGGAGATTCTGATCTTATTGGAAAGGCAAAGGATTGCATCTGATCCAGACATGTGAGAGGTAGGATCTATGCCTCATCAGTTCCTTTGGTTACTCTATTGTTTGATTGTTTGAATATGAGTGAATTCGATTGCCTATCTTAGTTATATGCTTCTGGAATGTATGATTATGATGAAAAGGAATCTCGAAAGTTAATAGGAAAATAGGTTGCCTGATTCGGTTATGACTTTGAAGATTGATCTTTGATTTGTATTGTGATATTGATTAATGTGATTTGTGTATGCATGTACTATGTGTGTATGTGCCCTGTTTGTGCTTTGTTTGAAGGATCCTTTTGTCACTGGCCATGCGAGGTAAGTATTGTTTCTCCTAGGGAGAGGAGAGATGCTTACCGAACCGAGAGGTTTTATGGGTGGTTATTCCCAGCAAGAGCTCGCTGGATGCCTTGTAGGCCTGTTCACGTCTGACGTCAGGAAGCCTTGTAAGTCAGCTCGAGTCTGGATGTCAAGATGCC
The DNA here is from genome assembly GCA_019739055.1 of Passiflora organensis. NCBI lineage: Eukaryota > Viridiplantae > Streptophyta > Magnoliopsida > Malpighiales > Passifloraceae > Passiflora > Passiflora organensis. Next base: position 396,355 of record JAEPBF010000120.1, on the reverse strand, counting down.
CTATAGGTCAGTTCGAGTCAGGATGTTAGGTTGCCCTATTTGAGAGTGACAGGATGACTTGTATGCGCTGCTGCAAGAGTGCTCCTAGGCCAGTTGAAGTCTGGATGTCAGAGACAACTAAAAGACTTGTTGCAATATTGATTGTCTAACCATTTTTACTCTTTCTGCAGCAAAGCCTTGGACAAAACAGGTGGAAGGGGATGGCCTTTTCTTTTCCTATTATCAAGAGTAACCTAATGAGTTTTCCTGCCTGTGTACTTCTGATTTTCAGAAGTGTTTGTAGTCTACCCTCAGCCTTAGTTTAGGGCCCTAACCCTTGTGATTGATTCTTGAATTGCGTGGTATCCTTAGATGAGTAGGGATGATCTGATGTTGTTTGGGAGATGTTTGATTGGGAATCTCTAGGACTTATGATGCTCTGACCCTACTGAGATTCTTGTACTCTCATCAGTTCTTTTCTCCCCTTTTATAGGCTTAGATGTGTACTTTGTTGTTGGTACCAAAGGTGTGAGATCAAGGCTGCACGGCCGGACGAATTTGCACCCTTTTTCTATTGTATGCGCATGCCATGTCTTTGAACTTCTGTGGATTTGTATTCTGGCTTTCCAATCCCTCTTTCCCTTTTTGTTGCTTCCGAAATATGCATGATACTATAGGTTGATGTTTTGAGATTCCGATGGTACTTGTGTGTTATGTTTCCAGTGTAATGATCCCAATTCCTACCTATTAAAATTTACTCCGATTAAGGCCATTACCGCCGTGAAATCCAAACAAGCCCAAAGACACCTAGAACCTATTTGAATCCCACCAGGCTTACCCAATATTTTTTTTTTTTGACTTTTAGCTTGATCATTCTATATGTTTAATAACAAATTGAGCATGATATTGGACAATCATTTTGTTATCATACGAAGTAAATAAAACATCAGCTAAAGTCTTTAAATTTAATTATTGGAATCATAACACATAAGTCCTATAGGGATCCAAATAACCAGCAAGAAATCCTCTAACATGTTTCAAAATATAACAAGCAAAAGAGGGATCTTGAAAAAAAACCCAGAAAAGTAGTCAAATCTATGATCATATTGTATGCGTAAGCAACCAAGGAAATAAGAATGCAAAGTTGATGCAACTAAAGACAATATCATAAGATCTGCAGAAACAATAACACAAATCTCCCCAAACAACATCAGATCATTCCTAGCAACTAACGGGGATCACGCAACTCAAGAATTCAGTTAAAAAAGGTAGGGCCGAATCTAAGGCTAAGGGGGCACTACAAATACTTCCGAAAACTCAGAAGTACATAGACAGGTAGAACTCATCAGATTGCTTTCGGCAATAAAGAAGAAAGGCCATCCCCTTCCACCTGTGTTGTCCAAGGCTAACTGCACAAAAGGTAAATGGTTAACACACAAGCTGTTCAGTAAGCCTATTCATTTTCCCACACAAGGACAAGTTATCCCAAGCCACACAAGGACAAGGGCTTCCTGTCACACAAGGATAGGGCTTCTGGCCACACAAGGACCAGACATCCAGTGAGCTCATGCTAGGCGTTGCCACCCATACGACTCCCATACCAGTAAGAACCTCTCCTCTCACAAGGAGCATTAGCGCTTATCCATAATGGTCACCAAAAAAGGATCCTGACACACAACATGTACCAGTATACACAAGCAAGTACAAAACATAATACCACCACAGGGTATCCTTAATCATGTCAGCACACAATCAACATGTTCAACACACACAATATATGCAAACTAGGCACTCATATCCTATCTTAAGGGATTCGGTATAGCCAAGAGGATCACATCTTGGTCCGTAATTCAAGCATTCCTACTACATCGTATGCGCATACAACATTACATGTAAAGGCACCGAAATTAACAAGCAAACAACAAGAATCTCTGGAGAAACTGATGAGGCTTAGATCCTACCTCTCTTTTCTCTGAACAAGAAGTTATTCCCTTGCCTTTATCCAATAATTCTGCACTACCTATAGCATCACAAGGCAAAGCCAAAATCAAACTAAGTATGCATATCCAATATCCAATTAAATACCCAATTTTCTTACCAATTCCACTCACCAAACCTATTAGAAACCAGTGATCAGATGCCACAGGTACCTCCCCTTTGGATATGTAATGTGATAGCCAAGAACTTAACAAGGAACAACCTGAATTACCATCTCTAATTATCATACAATTTTTGGCACTAAGAGTAGGGCAGTAAGGCAAGTTGCGATTTCATGTTAACAAGTTGTAGGAGTTACGATCTCATGTTAACAAGGAAGGATTAAGGGTTTATAGCATGTATAATAAAAAAAAACAAAATCAGAATCCAATAAGTTAATCAGTTGATCAAGATAGGCAACAATAGGGTAGTAGGGCAAAGGTGAGACATACTGATTTCATGTATAGTAAAGATTCAAAGGATGAATTCATGATTGTTCACTATGAATGGATATTAAACAATTATACATATAAAGGTAATAACATCGGAGATCAATCAAAGACAGAATTATAAAAATCTGAAAACCTAATTCCGTCGAATTTCTATTTATCTTTAGAGAAAGAAATACTAACCTTCAGAAAAAAAAATTATTTTTGGAAAGAGGATGAAAAGATCTTTTCAACAAGCTATTATTTGCAGGAATCCGACAAACGATGAGAAAGTTATGCTTGTTTGAAATTCAAGAAGTTTTTAGCAGTTCCGCTGAGTTTCGATTTAACTTTAAAGAAAGAAATACTAACCTTCGGACAAAAACCCATAAATTGATGGAAAGAGAATAAAGAGATATTTCTAATAAGCTATTTTTTTTGCAGAAATCCAACAAACGATGAGAGAGTTATGCATGTTTGAAATTCAAGAAGATTTTGGTAGAAATTGGGAGGTGTATGGTTTTTAGATCCTACGAATTTTGTGTGTTTTCTGTATAAGATTTTTGTGTGGTTGACTTTTTATTTATATAAGATGGTTATGTGATTAAAATCCCTATCTTCAAGGCTTAATTAAAGTAAGATAATTATCAGAATTAAATTTTGTAATTATCCACCTTTAAACTTAGGATTTTTATTTCCTTAGGTAATTATCAACCAATAAAGAATTAATTTAAAGGGAATTAATACCAGAAATAATTACTAGACATCCCTTATCAATTTCGGTCATCAAACATTCTTTTCTTCAGGGGAAAAATGGTCTTTTTCACCTGCACTGGCTTCTGGACTTTTAGGACTCAAAATTCAGGGTCTCACATCCACCTGTTTTGAGTATTAATATAACTCTTCCGCTGATGTTTTCATTCACTCCTTATAAGCCAAAAATTTATTAATGTATGAATATGCTCCAACCTTTAAATAGAATATAAATCAATTAATAAAATTGACAATTAGGTGACTTAAGCCTTGTGGGATTCAAATAGGACCTTGCGAGGGCTTATTTGGGTTTCACAACGATAAGGGTTCTAATAGGTTGAGTTTGGGTCCTTACATTACTACAAAAGGGCTAAAGATTAACACATAAACTAATCATCAAGCTTATTTTTCTTGCCGGCACACAGAACAAGGCATCTAACCAACATACAGGAGTAGGTATCCGAACCAGCATACAGGATTAGGGCATCTTGCCAGCACATAGGACAAGTCATCTAGCCAGCACAAAAGACTAGGCATCTAGCTAGTACAAAGGACTAGACATCTAGCCAACACACAAGACTAGGCATCTAGCGCGTGCAAGGTAAGGATTGCCACCCATACGACTCCCATACCAATAAGAACCTCTCCTCTCCTAAGGAGCATCGACGTTTACCCCGAATAGCCACCAGAAAAGGATTCTAACATACAAATACGTACAAGCACACACAAACAAGTACAAGGCACAATGCCACAATAGGGTATCCTCAATCATGTCAGAACACAATCAGCATGTTCAATACACAATATATGCAAACTAGGCATTCTTAACCTGTGAGGAACCCCCCCACGAGGAACCCCTTCCAAGGTATTGTCTGGTCCTCTAGCCGGTAACCAGGTAACCAGGAGCCCTCGGCCCAAAGGCCGACAACTCTGGCCCATGACTACTCCATCCCCCCTGGCTGCAGCCGCTGGGACTCGAACCTCCATCATGGCACCTTTTATTCCTCGTAAGAGGACGCCTCTCACCAATTCACCTTTTATGCCTTGGAAGAGGTTCCTCCTGGGGGGGTTTCTCACATAAAAGGTGCCTTTTAGGTGAGACGTGCCCCGTCACTACGGTCACTCTCCCCATATCAGGTATTTTCTGGCAGTAGCCCGACGTTCACCCCAGGCTGCAGCCTCTGGGAGTCGAACCTGCGACCTACTCCTTTTGTTGTTTCCCGGAACACGCCTCTCACCAATTCAGCTGCAGCTGAATTGGTAAGAGGCGTCTCCCTGGAGGGAATAAAAGCGTGAGGGGAAGGGTTCGAGTCCTAGCGTCTGCAGCCCGTAGCTAGGCGACCAGATACCCCCAACAATCGCATACAATACCTTGAGTGTGGTTCCCTCTGGGAGGGGTCTCACATAACCTATCTTAAGGGATTCAGTATAGCTTAGATAAGCCTAAAATCTATCCGCACCTTATGCATACACCATCTCACACATATGCACATACAATATTACAAGTGTAGGTACCGAAATCAACAAGCAAACAACAAAAATTTCTGGAGAAATCGATGAGGCATAGATCCTACCTCTCTTGTCTCTGAACAAGAAGCTATTCCTTTACCTTTATTCAAGGGAACCGACCTACCTATAACATTATAAGGCAAAGACAAAACCAAACTAAGCATGCATACTCAATAACCAAGTAAATACCCTATTTCCTTATCAATTCCACTCACCAAACCTATAAGAAACCAGTGATCAGATGCCGCAGGTGCCTCCCCCTTGGTTGCGTGATGTTATAACCAAGAACTTAACAAGATTCAACCTGAATTACCATCCCATTTAACTATGCCAATATCAGCACAAAAAATAGGGCACTAGGCAAATTGTGATTTCATGCAAACAAGGTGTAAAGGTTGCAATTTAATATTAACAATGAAGGATTAAGTGTTAATAACTCATACAAACAAAAGGAACAAGATCAGAAACCAACAGGTTAGTAAATCGATCAAAATTGGCAATAATAGGGGAAAAGAGTAGTGCAAGCCGATTTTATGTATAGGGAAAATTCAAAGGATGAATTCATGATTTTACAAGATGAATGGATGCCAAACAATCATATAAACAAAAAAAACAACAACAGAAATCAATTGAAGGAAGAAATCACACAAGTTTAGCACCGAAACAGATGAACTACAACTTAGATTTTAAAGGGAAAAACTAACCTTCTGATGACCAACCCAAGATTTTTAGATAGAGAATGGAAAATACTTTCCAACAAGCTAATATTTGTAGAATTCCGACAAAGTATGAGAAAGTTATACTAGGTTGAAGGTCAAGGATATTTTGACAGCAATAGGGAGATGTAGGGTTTGATGTTCGACGAATTTTGTGTGTTTTTAATGTAAGATATAAGTGTGGCCGGCTACCTTTTTTTCTTGGTGGTTATGTGATTAATTTTCATACTTTAAGGACTTGATAAGGTAAGATAATTATTAGAATTAAATTATGGAATTATCCTTCCTTAATTTTAGGAATTTTATCTCCTAAGGTAATTATCAACCAATACGGAACCAAATCAAAGGGAAAGGAAATCAGAAATGATTACTAGATATTTCATACCATTTTCAGCCATCACACATCCATTTCTTCAGAGGTAAAATGATTATTTCACTTGCACTGGCTTCTGGACTTCTAGGACTCAAAATTCGGGGTCTCACAATCCAGATTTGAGATCGATCTTGGAGAATACGGCTACACCCTGGAGCTGGTCGAACATGTCATTGATGCATGGAAAAGGATACTTGTTCTTCACGGTCACATGATTCTGCTGCCAATAGTCAATGCACAATCGCAACAAACCATCTTTCTTCTTCATGAACAAGATAGGTGCTCTCACACTAAGTCGGATGAAACCACGAGCTAGTGAATCTTCCAATTGTGTTTTTAGCTCCTTCATTTCCGCAGGAGCCATATGATACAGAGAAATGGAAGTTAGATTCTTACTTGGCACTAATTCAATGCTGAATTCCACTTCTTTTTTTAATGGAAAACTAGCTATGTCTTCTAGAAATACATCCGGAAATTCGCAAACCACTGGAACAAAATCCAGATCCAAGAATTCTTTAGAGACATCATATATGCATGTTAGATACGTTGTACATCCCTTTTTGATAAATCATGCCTGTCACCACATCAGGACTACCCTCAACATCAGATAGGGTGAATAGCCTCACTGGTATTGGTTGCGCCTCATTTGTGGATCTGTTGGGTGGTCCTCCTAGTGCGTGTGCTGGTGGTTTGGTGGGGTTAGCATACCCACCTCGGCCCGCACTACGTGAGCCTGTGATACGCCTTGGTGGGCATGTCCTATCTTGCCACAGTTATAACATCAATGTTACTGAGAATTCCACGAGGATCTATTGGAATTCGGACCAGAAAATTTCTTCTTGTTGTTACCTCCATTGCCATTGTTTTTCGGAGGATATGATCTTAAAGGATATGGTCCCGTACACCGATTGAATTTCGAATCTTGCTTGAAGGATCCTTCATTAGTTTCCGCGGACGGCTTCCTATTTTGCACGATCTTTTTGGCATCATTCGCAGCAACGATCAACTTTTGCAGATTCTGCACCAGTGTCATACCAATGATGGTTTTGAGCTCGGTACTCAGCCCATCCTGAAATCATCTTACAAACTGGTATGGTGAAGAATCATCCTCTCTTGAAAATCAGGACAACTCCCTCTATGCCTTCTCATATTCCAGCACCGAACAGGTGCCCTGTTCAATCTTGTAGAAAGCTTGTCGCTGCTCGTTTTTATGGAATCTCATATAGAATTTTTCATCGAACTCATACCGAAATTCCTTCCACGTAAGCAAACGATCTCCGAATCGCAAGCTCATGGCTGTCCACCATGTGAGGGCTTCTTCCTCAAGTAGGAAAGTAAGAATTGCAACCTTGTCATTGTCAGAGATATATAAGAACAAAGAAACTAGGCTTAAGATGTCTATCCATTCACGAGCCGTTGTGGCACCTACTGAACTGCTGAAATCTTTACATTCGAGCTGATGAGCTTCCTTCATCAGCTTCGTAATAACGACTGGAAGTCTCTTGGCTTCCTTAGGATGAGCTGATTGTACAGGTTCAAGTGGAAGAACAGATTCTTCCATGGGTGCGAGTGCAAGTGCATTCTGAAATTTTGTCTTCATACACTGCTGGTTCGCAGCGATCCCTTGTAACACATTTTGAATTTGTGCCATCACAGGATCAATGGCTGGCACGGCTGGCATGGCTGGCATGGCTGGCACGGCTGGTGCCTCAGGTTGGTTTTTGGGCTCAACTTGCCCTCCTTGCTCAATCTGTACCTCGGGTTCATTCTGCTCTATAGGTTGTTGTTCGTCCTGAATCTCATACCTACTCCGTCAATCCCTTGTAGCGTTCAACCTTGCCATACTATACAAGCACATAATGTCACTCAACACATAACCCAAATACAAAACTATAAAACGAAGTGGTACCTGGTGGAGAGGCATGTACCAGATGATATGCATATACTAGGAACAAAACACACATGCACACTAATATACAAGTTTCGGAAATCACATGCACACATGCAAATGCACACTTGACAATCACATTAACACACACAAGAACTTGGCAATAATCATTCCAGCATTCGGCAACCATACTTTCATACAAACCATACTTGGCAATCATGCAAAACCACATCCCATGCATTCGGCATTATACATATTCATGCAATTCACACTTGTCAGCATACATCATTAAGCAGCAAATACATGCATATACATTTGGTAACATAGAAATAACAAAGGGACACTCAACAGCATACTCGACAATGACAAAGAAACACAGCAAAGCACCCATCAAAACTCAGTAAAACACATTATTCAAATAATTCAAACCAAGTTTATTATTTTTGATATTAGCCCCTAAGTGAATGGGTGTGTGTGCATGTACCTACCTACAAACAAAAAAACCAACAAACAAGTTAGTATATAACAAATCATATTCCTAAACCATGCTCTGCTACCAAACCTGTAAGGACCCACATTCATAAACCCAAAATTGCTCTTAAGTGAGACCCTTACCGTCATAAAATCAAAATAAACCAAGCCTAAGACCTATCTGAATCTCACAAGGCTTATTCCCATAGAACTGATTTTAACAAATTTATTGTTTATATTTACAACGATTGGAGCATGATATTGGACAAGTATTCTGGTATCATACGAAGTCAGTAAAAACATCAGCGAAAGTCTTTAAATTTAATCAATAAATCTACAACAAACAAGTCCCATAGGGATCCAAATATCCAGCAAGTAAACCTCCAACATAATTCAGAAACAACAAGAAAAGGAGGAACTTGAAAAAAACCAGAAAATAGTCCAATCATAGTTCATGTTATATGCACAAGTAATCAGAGATCAGGTATACCAATGTGATGCGATATCGCCCCGCAGTGTAGCCTTGATCTCATATACTGGTACCACAAACAGCGAATGTACCTAAACCTGAAAAATGGTGAAAAAAGGAATGAGATTACAAGAATCTCAATAGGGTTGCAGCATCATAAGATCTATAGAAATCTTAAACAAACATCTCTCAAACAACATCAGATCATCCCTACACATTTAAGGGATATCTCACAATCCATTCAAATAATTCAAAGGTCTGGGGCTGAAACTAAGGCAGAGGTGGACTACAAACACTTCTGAAAATCAGAAGTACACAAGCAGGGAAAACTCATCAATCATCTTGGCAATAGGAAAAGGCCATTCCTTTCCACTTGTGTTGTCCAAGGCTTTGCTGCACAAAAGATAAAGGTTAGCACACAAGCTAATCATCAAACCTATTCATCTTACCACACAAGGACAAGACATCCAAGCCACACAAGGATAAGGACATCCAAATCACACTAGGACAAGATGTCTAGCCACACTAGAACTAGGCATCCAACGTGCACATACTGGGGATTGCCATCCATACGACTCCCATACCAGTAAGAACCTCTCCTCTCGCCAAGAGCATCACTGCTTACCCCAAATGGCCATTGGCAAAGGATCCTGACACACATACATATACCAGCACACATGAGCAAGTACAAAGCATAATACCACAATAGGGTATCCTTAATTAATCCTCAACACAATGAGCATGTTCAGTACACAACACATGAAAACCAGACACGCATAACCTATCTTAAGGGATTCAGTATAGCCTAGATAAGCCTCAAATTAATCCGCAACTCATGTGTACACCATCTCACACATGCGCATATAGCATCATAAAGGCATGCATCGAAAATAACAACCAATAACGAGGATTTCTGGAGAAACCGATAAGGCATAGATCCTACCTCTCTTGTCTCTGAACAAGAAGCTATTCCTTTGCCTTTATTCAAGAGATCGGAACCACCTATATCATTATAAGGCAAAGACAAAACCACACTAAGCATGCATGCTCAATAATAAAGTAAATATCCTATTTCATTACCAATTCACTTCACCAAACCTATCAGAAACTAATGATTAAATACCGCAGGTGCCTCTCCCTTGGATGTGATGTGATAACCAAGAACTTAACAAGATTCAACCTGAATTACCATTCCAATCAACCATACAAATTTTGGCACTAAGAATAGGGCAATAGGATAAATTTTGATTTCATGTATACAAGCCTTAGGGGTTACGATTTCATGTTTACAAAGAAGGAAATTTTCGGCAACAATAGGATGTAGGTACAACAAAAGATGGTGTACTCGGCAAACAAGCACAGACGACAATTGAGTTTCAAAATTGGTAACATGGTTTTTCTTAAGCTTCATCCTCATAGACATACATTACTGAAACTTCATGTGCATCAGAATTTAGCACCCAGATTTTATGGGCCCTACAAGATCATTCAGATATTTTGGCCGGTAGCCTACTGATTGCATTTATCAGAGGAATCGCAAATTCACCCAATATTTCATGTCTCGTTGCTAAGGAAAGCACCAGGTTCACAGTCAGTATCCAGTGCAATTCCGAAAGATATGACATCAGACGCACCAACGTTTATACTATAAGTCATCGTAAGTTCAAAAGACCTGGGAGCCTCGCATGCACCAACATTTATACTATAGCTTATTGGAAAGCTCTCTTCTTCCTCTTTCCAACCATCTTTGGTTTTTTTTCGGGAGGTTAGTATTTTTTTCTCTAAAGATAAGTTGAAATTCGGCGGCACTGCCAAATCTTCTTGAACTTCAAAGTAGCATAACTCTTTCATCGTTTGTTGTACTTCTAGAAATAATAGCTTGTTAGAAAGATATTTTCATCCTCTTTCCAATCATATATGTTTTTTTGTTTGGACATTAATATTTCTTTGTCTAAGGTTAAGTTGAAAATTAACGATGGAATTAGGTTTTTAAATTTCTATAGTTTTTATCTTTGTTTGATTTCTGATGTTGTTTCGCGCGTTCTTATGATTTCTTAGCATCTATTTATGATTTATGATCATGAATTTCTTTCTTTTAAATTTCTCTATGCTTGAAGTCGAAATTCTCCTATGCCCTACTCTTAGCGCCGAAATTTGCATAGTTAATTAGAATGGTAATTCAGGTTGAATCTTGTTAAGTTCCTGGCTATCACATCATACATCCAAAGGGGAGGCACCTGCAAAATCTGATCACTAGTTTCTGATAGGTTTGGTGAGTAGAATTGGTAAGGAAATAGGGTATTCAATTGATTATTGAACATACATGCTTAGTGTTGCTTTTGTCTTTGCCTGGTGATAATATAGATGGTTCGGAATTACTTAATAAAGGCAAAGGAGTAGCTATTTGTTCAGAGACAATAGAGGTAGGATCTACGCCTCATCGGTTTCTCCAGAGACCCCTGTGATTTTTTTAATGTTTTTTATACATGCCCTTATTGTATTGCATGCGATTTGATTATAGGGTCAGAGTATGAATTTCAGATTTAGATATGGATCTCATAGGCTATATCGAACCCCTGAGTTAGGTATTGAGTACCTGAGTTGCATGTGTTATGTGAATTGAATATGTGGATTGTGTTCTGACATGATTAAAGATACCCTATTGTGGTATTATGCTTTGTACTTGCCTGTGTGTGCTTGTATGTGTTTGTGTGTCAGGATCCTTTTCCGGTGGCCATTAAGGGGTAAGCGCTGATGCTCTTAGGAAGAAGAGAGGTTCTTACTGGTATGGGAGTTGTATGAGTGGCAAACCCCAGTATGCGCCTACTGGATGTCTGGTCCTTGTGTGGTCGGAACCATGTTCTTGTGTGGTTTGGGATGCCCTAGTCCATGTGTGGCTTGGGAAGACTTGTCCTTGTGTGGTAAGATGACTTGTCCTTGTGTGGCAATATGAATAGGCTTACTGATTAGCTTGTGAGTTAACCGTTTACCCTTTGTGCAGTAAGTCTTGGACAACACAGGTGGAAGGGGATGGCCTTTCTTCTTCATTACCGAGAGCAATTAGATGAGTTCTACCTGCCTGTGTACTTCTGATTTTATGAAAATGTTTGTAGTCCTCCCTCAACCATAGATTTGGCCCTAACCCTTTTTGATTGGTTCTTGAATTGTGTGATCCCCTTTAGTTATTTAGGAATGATCTAATGTCAATTGGGAGATTTATGTTTAGGGCTTCTGCAGAGCTTATGATGATGTGACCCTACTGAGATTTTTGCAATCTCATACCGTTGTTTTTACCATTTTTCAGGCTTAGGTACATCCACTGTCCGTGGTACCGGTGTGTGAGATCAAGGCTGCACGGCGGGCGATATCACATCACATTCTCATACTTGTTCCTTGTTTACTTGCGCATATAATATGAATGATTGGGCTACTTTCTGGTTTATTTTAAGATTCCTCCTTTGCTTGCTATTTGTGAAATATGTTGGAGGATTTCTTGCTGGTTATTTGGATCCCTATGGGACTTGTGTGTTATGAACCCAATGATTTAATCTAAAGACTTTCGCTGATGTTTTATTCACTCAATATGTTACCAGAATATTTTTCCAATATCATGCTCCAATTGTTGTTAAACTTGTAAAATAAATATGCTAAAGTTCGGAAGTTAATGGTAAGCCTGGTGAGATTCAGATAGGTTCTAGGTGTCATTTGGGCTTGTTTGAGTTTCATGGCGGTGATGACCTTAATCGGAGCAAATAGTAATAGTTAGGAATTGGGGTCGTCATAATGATTGTTTAGCATCCACTCATGATGTAAAATCATGAATTCATTCTTTGAATCTTCCTTATTCATAAAATCACTATGCCCTACCTTTTCCCTATTGTTGTCTATCTTGATCAATTGATTAACCTATTGGATTCTGATCTTGTTTCTTTTGATTGTACATCTTCTAAACATCTATTCGTTTCTTAATTTCATGAAATCACAACCCCTAACCTCTGTAATTTTGAAATCGCAACTTAACCTATAAACCTTAAGTCGTTGCTGAAATCAAGTTGATTCTTACTGAGTTTTTGGCCATCACATCACACATTCAGGGGAAAGATATTGCTGCATCTAGATCGCTGGATTTTGGTAGGTTAATTAGTATGGATTCCCAATGCCATTCGTTTTTAATTAAGTAGTCTTGTGGTTTAGTATTGTGTGGTCTTTGCCCTGTAATTGATTAGGAGATTCTGATCTTATTTGAAAGGCAAAGCATTGCGTCTGATTTAGACACGTAATAGGTATGATCTATGCCTCATCGGTTCTTTTGATTACCCTATTGTTTGATTATTTGAATATGAGTGAATTCAATTACCTATCTTGGTTATATGCTTCCAGAATATGTCATTATGATAATAGAGAATCTCAGAAGTTAATAGGAAAAAAGGTTGCCTGATTCGGTTATGACTTTGATGATTGATCTTTAATTTGTATTGTGATTTGATTGAGGATCCTTTGTTGTGATTTGTGTAAGCGTGTACTATGTGTGTATGCGTGTATGTGCCCTGTTTGTGTTTTGTTTGAAGGATCCTTTTGTAGCTGGCCATGCGAGGTAAGTCTTGTTGCTCCTAAGGAGAGGAGAGATGCTTACCGAACCAGGAGGTTTATGGGTGGTTATTCCCAGCAAGAGCTTGTTGGATGCCTTGTAGGCCGGTCCAAGTCCGAACGTCATGAAGCCTTATAGGCCAGTTCGAGTCTGGACATCAAGATGCCCTATAGGCCAGATCGAGTTTGGACGTTCGGTTTCCCTATTTAAGAGTGACAGGATGACTTGTATGCACTACTGCAAGAGTGCTCCTTGGCCAGTTCAAGTCTGGATGTCGGAGACAACTAAAAGACTTGCTGCAATATTGATTGTCTAACCATTTACCCTTTATGTAGCATAGCCTTGGACAACATAGGTGGAAGAGGATGGCCTTTTCCTTTCCTACTGCCGAGAGTAACCTGATGAGTTTTCTTGTCTATGTACTTCTGATTTTTAGAAGTGTTTGTAGTCCACCCTCAGCCTTAGTTTCGGCCCTAATCCTTTTGGTTGATTCTTGAATTGCATGATACCCTTAGATGAGTAGGGATGATCTGATATTGTTTGAGCGACGTTTGATTGGGAATATGACTTATGATGCTATGAACATACTGAGATTCTTATAATCTCATCCCTTTTTTTTCCCCCTTCACAGGCTTAGGTGTGTACTTTGTTGCTGGTACCAAAGATGTGAGATAAAGGCTGCACGGTTGGACGAATTTGCACCCCTTTTCTATTAAATACGCATGCCATGTCTTTGAACTTGTGTGGATTTGCATTTTGGCTTTCCAATCCCTCTTTCTCTTTTTGTTGCTTCCAAAATATACGTGATACTATTGGTTGATGTTTTGAGATTCCTATGAGACTTGTGTGTTATGTTTTCACTTGTTTTGAGTATTAATATAAGTCTTGAGCTGAAATTTTCTTTCACTCCGTATAAGCCAAAAATTCATTAATGTATGAATATGCTCCAACCTTTAAATAGCATATAAATCAACAAATAAAATTGACAATTAGGTGACTTGATCCTTTTGGGATTCAAATTGGACCTTGCGAGTGCTTATTTGGGTTTCATGGCAGTAAGAGTCCTAATAGGTTAGGTTTGGGTCCTTACACATCTAGCCAGCACAAAGGACTAGTCATCTAGCCAACACAAAGGACTAGGCATCCAGCGCGCGAAAGCTGGGGATTGCCACCCATACGACTCCCTTACCAGTAAGAGCCTCCCCTCTCCCAAGAAGCATCAGCGCTTACCCAAAATGACCATCGGAATAGGATCCTGACACACAAACAAGCACACATAGGCAAGCACAAAGCACAATACCACAGCAAGGTATTCTCAATCATGTCAGAACACATTCAATATGTTCAAAGCACACAAGGCTTGGAAATTAGGCACTCATAACCTAACCAAAAGGTTCGGTATAGCCTAAGTAATCAGATTTTAATCCGAAGTTCATGCATATACCATATAATCAATTCGCATGCAACATTATCAAGGGTGTGCATCGAAAATGACCAACAAGCAACAAGGATCTCTGAAGAAACCGATGAGGCATAAATCCTACCTCTCTTGTCTCTAAACAATAAACTATTCCTTTGCCTTTATTTAATAGATCTGAAATACCTATATCATCACAAGAAAAAGACAAAACCAAACTAAGCATGCATACTGAATAACCAAGAGAGTAGTACCTTATTTCCTTACCAATTCCACTCTCCAAACCTATCAGAAATTAGGGATCAGATGCCGCAGGTGCCTCTCCTTTGGATGTGTGATATGATAGCCAAGAATTTAACAAGATTCAACCTGAATTACCACCCCCATTTAACTAGGACACAAGACAATTTGTGATTTCATGTTAGCAAGGTGTAAAGGTTGCAATTTTATGTTAACATAGAAGGATTAGACGTTTACAACTTCTACAATCAAAAGAAACAGAATCCAATAGGTTAATCAATTGATCAAGATAGGCAACAATATGACAAGGGTAAGGCATACCGATTTCATGTATAGAGAAGATTCAAAGGTTGAATTCATGATTTTACAACATGAATGGATGCTAAACAATCATACAAACAAGAGGAACAACAACAGAAATCAATCGAAGGCAGAATCGCACAATTTTGAAACCTAATCCCGCCGAGTTGCGGCAAGGGTAAGGCATACCGATTTCATGTATAGAGAAGATTCAAAGGATGAATTCATGATTTTACAACATGAATGGATGCTAAACAATCATACAAACAAGAGGAACAACAATAGAAATCAATCGAAGGCAAAATTGCACAATTTCGAAACCTAATCCCGCCGAGTTGCGACCTAACGTACGACAATGAAAAAATAACCTCCAGATGAAAAATTCAAGATAGTCAGAAAATGGACAGAAAGAGCTTTCCAACAAACTATTATATGCAAGAATCCAACAAACGAAGAAAGAGTTATGTTATTTTGAACTTCAAGCAAATTTTGGCAATTCTGTAAAATTATGATTTATCTTTTGGCATAGAAAAACTAACCTCCAGAAAAAAAAACGCAAGATTTTTAGATTGAGGACAGAACGAGCTTTCCAACAAGTTATTATTTGCAAGAATCCGCAAAATTATGAGAGAGTTATGCTTGTTTGAAGTTCAAGTAGATTTCAGCAAAAATAGGGAGGTGTAGGGTTTTTGGTTGGATGAATTTTGTATATTTTATTTGTGAGGTTTAAGTGAGGCCGACTTCCTCTTTATATAGGGTGGTTACTTACTTTAAAGATTAGATTAAAGTAAGATAATTATCAGAATGAAATTTTTTAACTATCTTTCCTTAATTTTAGGGACTTTATTTTCTAAAGTAATTATCGACCAATAAAGATTCAATTCAAAGGGAATTAATTACGAGAAATAATTACTGGACATTCCTTACCAATTTCGGCTATCACACATCCTCTTCTCTAGAGAAAAAATGATCTTTTCACTTGCACTGGCTTATGGAATTCTAAGACTGAAAATTCGGCGTCTCACATCCTCCCCTCCTTATGAGAATTTTGTCCTCGAAATTTTAGCACAAGTACCTAAAAAATTAGATAAAGAAATTTTGCACACATAGATTCCTCAGTCTCTCAAGACTGTTCCTCAATTTGTCCATTACGTCATACATCTCGTACCATAGGCACGTTTTGACTGCATAGCTGTCGAACTGACCGATCTAGTATGGCAACTGGCTGTACGGGATAGGATAGGTCTTCAGCAACTTCGACTGGTGATTCTTCGAGCACTTAAGCAGGGTCTCACACATACTTTCTCAACATTAAAATGTGAAACACATTGTGAATTCTTTCCATATTCAGAGGTAAAGCAAGTCGGTATGCAACAGGGCCCATCCTCTCGACAATGTCATATGGACCAATGTAACGAGGTGCTAGCTTACCTCGCTGCTGAAAACGAAGGACTCCTTTCCATGGGGCGACTGTCGAGAACATTTTGTCACCTACCGCAAATTCCAGCTCCCTTCGTCGATTATCGGCATAGTTTTTCTGCCGATCTTGGGCTGTTTTTAACTATTGTCAAATCAAGTTCAACTGCTCCATTGTTTGATCAATCCATTCCGGATTGTCTAGGCGTCTCACACCTACTTCATTCAAGAAAATGGGAGTTTTGCAACATCTCCCATATAGTGCTTCATAAGGTGTCATATCAATGCTTACATGAAAACTACTGTTGTAAACAAATTCCGCCAATGGTAGGCATCGATCCCGACCAGTATGCTGGTCCAACACACTCGCACGTAGCATGTCTTCGAGTGTCTGAATCGTCCTTTCTGATTGACCATCAGTCTAAGGATGAAATGCTGTACTGAAATTCAATCTTGAACCCAGTCCATTCTGGAATTTCTCCCAAAATCATGATGTGAAATGAGGGTCATGATCTGAAATGATGGAAACAAGCACTCCTTGAAATCAGACAATCTCGTCCAAGTAACGAACAAATAATGTCTCAGGTGTGTCTGTCACACGAATAGGTAAGAAGTGTGCAGATTTCGTCAATAGATCTACGATCACCCAAATGGCATCGTATCCTCGCTGTGATCTAGGCAAACCGATCCCAAAATCCATTGTGACATACTCCCACTTCCATTCTGGAATTGGAAGTGACTGTAGTAACCCTGCGGGTCTTTGATGTTCGATCTTTACTTGTTGACATATGAGGCATCGGGCAACGAACTCAGCAATGTGGCGTTTCATGTTCGGCCACCAATATTGCTCCTTTAACTCTTGGTACATCTTAGCGCTTTCAGGATGGATAGAAAACTTTGAACTATGTGCCTCAGATAAAATAAGATTACGAACATCAACATCTTATGGAACACATACCCAGTTTCTGAAGACAAGAACTCTGTCATCTCGCATTCTGAAATCACAAACTATGGCATCAACACTATCGAAATGTTGCTTTTGAATTTTAATTAATTTCGGATCCTCTAATTGCTGATTCCGGATTTCCTCAATCAAGGTAGGCGTGACTTCGATTCGTGCCAACAACAAACCAAAATAATCAGTTCCAAGATGCACAAGGGTAGCTTTTAAATCCAGCAACATTGGCATGTATTGGGTGCGCATGTAAGCCAAAACCGATGGAGATGGAGGATGAAGCTTTCAGCCTAAAGCATCAGCAAAAACATTTTCTTTTCAAGGATAATATTCGATGATCAAATCATAGTCTTTAATCAGCTCCACCCATTTTCGTTGTCTCATATTCAATTCTTTTTGTGTGAGGAGGTATTTCAAGCTTTTGTGGTCAGCGAAGATTCGACATGTCTCGCTGTATAAGTAATGTCGCCATATTTTCAGTGTAAACACCTCGGATGCAAGCTCCAAATCATGTGTAGGATAGTTGCCTTCATGCGGTCGCAACTGTAGGGAAGCATAGGCAACGACTTTCCCTTCTTGCATCAATACGCATCCAAGTCCGGATTTTGACGCATCGCTGTAAACCACGTACTCTTTCCCACCGACTGGTAAGGTGAGGATGAGTGCTGAAACTAACCGGTTTTTCAGTTCTTCAAAACGTTTTTAGCATCTCTCGTTCCATACGAACGGCTCGCCCTTGCGCGTCAGTTTCATCAATGGTCCAGAAAGCGATGAAAAATTTTCCATGAAGCGACGATAGTATCTAGCTAAGTCAAGGAAACTACAGACTTCAAATACAGTTCGTGGGGGTTCCCAGGCAACTACGGCTTCAATCTTCTTTGGATTAACAAGGACACCTTGGGAGGAACAATATAGCCAAGGAAATCAACTTCGCGTAACCAGAATTCGTATTTTGAATACTTTGCGAATAACCGCTGATCCTTCAAAACATTCAGCACAATTCGCAAGTTCTTAGCATGCTCCTCTTCTGATTTTGAATAAATCAGAATATCGTCAATGAATACTATCACAAATTTATCCAGGAACTAACATAACACACGATTCATCAGGTTTATGAACACAGCTGTGCATTGGTCAAACCAAATGGCATAACCAGAAATTCGAGTGGCTGTATCATGATCTGAACGTGGTATTTGGAATATGACATCACGAACCCGTAGTTTATTGTATCCAGATCTGAGATCGATCTTGGAGAATATGGCTGCACCTTTTCCCTGGTCAAACAAGTTGTCAATACGCAGCAAAGAGTACTCGTTCTTCATGGTCACATGATTCAGTTGTCATCACATCATAGCTAACCTCGACATTAGTAAGGGTGAATAGACTCATTGGTCTTGGTTGCCTCACTCGTGGATCCATTTGGTGGTCCTCTTGGTGCACGTGCTGGTGGTTTGGTGGGGTTGGCATACCCACCTTGGCCTGCATTTAGTGTGCCTGTGATACGCCTTGGTTTAGGCAGTCCCTCTGAACATGGCTTATCTCGCCAGAATTATAACATCAACATGGTTGCGGATTCCACGTAGATCCATTAGAATTCGAACTAGAAAAGTTCTTCCTGTTGTTACCTCCATTTGCACCATTGTTTTTCGGAGGATAAGACCTCAAAGGATAGGGTCCTGTACACTGATTGAATTTCGAATCTCTCCTGAAACGTCCGCCATTAGTGGCTGCGGATGGTTTCTTGGTTTGCACGATCTTTTAAGCTTCAGTTGTGGCAACAATTAGTTCTTGCAAATTCTGCATCGGTGTTAAACCAACGATGGTTTTGTGTTCGGTGCTCAGCCCATCTTGGAATCATCTTGCAAGCTGGTACGGTGTGCGATCCTCCTCTGGTACAAATCAGGACAACTCCCTTAGTACCTTCTCGTATTCCAGCACCAAACGGGTGTCTTGTTCAAGCTTGTAGAACGCTTGTCGCTGCTCCATCTTATGGAATCTCGTATAAAACTTTTCATCGAACTCATATCGAAATTCTTCCCAAGTAGGAAAATGATCGCCGAATCTCAAACTCACAGCTATCCACCATGTTATGGCTTCTCCCTCAAGTAAGAAAGTGGCGATGGCAACCTTTTCATCATCTGAGATGGCAACCTTGTCATCATCTGAGATATGTATGAACAAGGACATTCGACACAAGGTGTCTATCCATTAATGAGCGACAGCAGCTCTGGCTGAACCATTGAAATCTTTACATCTCAATTGTCGTGCTTCCTTCAACAATTTTGTAATCATGAAGGGAAGTCTCTCAGCTCCCTTAAGGGGAACCAACTATATTAGCTCAAGTGGAGGAATAGGTTCTTCCACGGGCGTTGGTGCAGGAGCATTCTGAAATTGTGCCTCCATACGTTGCTGATTTTGCAGCAATCCCTTGTAGTACGTTTAAGATTTGTGCCATCACAGGATTGATGGCTGGTGCAGCTGGTGTCTCTGGTTGATTTTTGAGATTAGCTTGCCCTTCCTGCTCAATTTGTTCATTCGGCTCCTCCTGTTGAACAGGTTGCTGTTCGGCCTAAACCTCATACCTACTCCGTCGATCACTTTGTAAACTCGGTCTTGCCATACTATACGAATACACAATCGTTACTTAACACATAACCCAAATACAAAACTATGAAAAGAAGTGGTACCTGGTGGACAGGCGTGCACCAGATGATACGCATATGCTGCAAAACAAAATACACATGGTCCCAAGTACACACAAATTTCGGAATCATATGCACACATGCACACATGCAATGCACACTCGAAAATTACATAAATACACACATATAAGCACTCGACAAACAATCATCAAGCATTCGGTAAACACACAGGGACATTCGGTAACACTCTTAGGAGTTATAATTATCATGCAAAAACATACATAAGCATTCAGAATGAAAACATGCATCAACAATACCCATTCCTATGATGACCCAAATTTCTATCTGTTACTAATTGCTCCGATTAAGGTCATCACCGCCGTGAAACCCAAATAAGTCCAAATGACACCTAGGACCTATCTGAATCTCACCAGGCTTACCATTAAGTTCTGATTTTTATAGCATATTTATTTCAATTTTTAACAACAATTGGAGCATGATATTGGACAAATATTTTGGTAACATACGGAGTAAATAAAACATCAACGGAAGTCTTTAGATTAAATCATTTGGTTCATAAAACACAAGTCCCATAGGGATCCAAACAATCAGCAAGAAATCCTTCAATATATTTCGGAAATAGCAAGCAAAGGAGGGATCTGAAAATTAACCAAAAAGTAGCCCAATCTCACACACTGGTACCACGAACAGTGGATGTACCTAAGCCTGAAAAATGGTAAAAACAACGATATGAGATTACAAGAATCTCAGTAGGGTCGCAGCATCATAAAATCTGCAGAAACCCTAAATACAAATCTCTCAATTCACATCAGATCATTCCTAAACATCTAGAGGGGATCATACAATTCAAGAATCATTTAGAAAGGGGTTAGAGCCGAATCTGTGGTTGAGGGAGGACTACAAACACTTCTGAAAGTATCAGAAGTACACAGGTAGGTGGAACTCATTAGATTTTTCTCAGAAATGAAGAAGAAAGGCCATCCCCTTCCACCTGTATTGTCCAAGGCTTACTGCACAAAGGGGTAAGTGGTTAACACACAAGCCACACACAGACTTGGGCATCCCAAACAACACAAGGATAAGGGCTTCCTGCCACACAAGGATAGGGTTCAGTCATCTTGCCACACAAGGACAAGTCTTCCCAAGCCACACACAGACTTGGGCATCCCAAACCACACAAGAATAAGGGCTTCTTGCCACACAAGGACATGGTTCCGGCCACACAAGGACCAGACTTCCAGCGCGCGCATGCTGGGCTTTGCCACCCATACAACTCCTATACCAGTAAGAACCTCTCCTCTCCCTAGGAGCATCAGCGCTTACCCCGAATAGCCACCGGAAAAGGATCCTGACACACAGGCAAGTACAAAGCATAATACCATAGCAGGGTATCCTCAATAATGCCAGAACATAATCAGCATATTCAATTCACATAACATATGCAACTCAGGCATTAAATACCTAACTCAGGGGTTCGATATAGCCTATGAGATCCATATCTCAATCCGAAATTCATACTCTCACCTTATTATCAAATCGTATGTAATACAATAAGGGCAGGTATCAAAAACATCAAGAAATAACAGGGGTCTCTGGAGAAACTGATGAGGCGTAGATCCTACCTCTCTTGTCTCTGAAAAAAAAGCTACTCCTTTTCCTTTATTAGGTAATTCCGAACCACCTATATTATCACCAGGCAAAGACGAAAACAAACTAAGCATGCATATTCATTAATCAATTGAATACCCTATTTCCTTACCAATTCCACTCACCAAACCTATCAGAAATCAGTGATCAGATGCTGCAGGTGCCTCCTCATTGGATGTCTGATGTGATAGCCAGGAACTTAACAATATTCAACCTGAATTACGATTCCAATTAACAATGTAAATTTCATCGCTAAAAGTAAGGCATAGGAAAATTTCTACTTTAAGCATAGAGAAGTTTAAAAGAAAGAAATTCATGATCTTACATCATGAATAGATGCTAAGAAATCATAAGAACACGCGAAATGACAACAAAAATCAACCGAAGACAAAAACTGTAGAAATCTGAAAACCTAACTTCGTCGCTGATTTTCAACTTATCTTATGAGAAAGAAATACTAATCTCCTGACGAAAAAAAATTTTTTTTGGAAAGAGGATGAAGAAAGCTTTCCAACAAGCTATTATTTGTAGGAATTCGAGAAGCGATGAGTGAGTTATGCTGATTTAAAGTTTCAAAAAATTTTGGCAAATATAGGGAGGTGTTAGGGTTTTAGGCTATACGATTTTTGTGTGTTTTCTATGAATGATTTTTGTGGGAGGTGGCTTCTATTTATATAAGATGGTTATGAGATTATAATCCCTATCTTTAAGGCTTAATTAAAGTAAGATAATTATCAAAATTAAATTCTGTAATTATCTTCCCTTTTTTTTAGGGATTTTAATCTCTAAGGCAATTATCTATCTATAAGGACTTAGATTAAAGGGAATTTATACCATAATTAACTACCATTCCACTCTTACCAATTTCGGCCATCACACATCCTTTCTTTCATGGGAAAAATTGTCTTTTCAGCTGCACTGGCTTCTGGATTTCTAGGACTCAAAATTCGGGGTTTCACAATTCCGCAATAGTTAAAGAAAACAAAGAAAACATATTAAGTCATACAGGGCATAAGAATACATATAAACACATAGCAAGTCAAATTATCAATTTCATTATTTAAATTTTACAAACCAATCTCTTTTTTGGTATTAGTTCATTTTCGGTATTAGCCCCTAAGTGAGTGGCTGTGTGCACATGTACCTACCTTAGCATATAACAAATCAAATTCTCTAAACCATGCTTCGCTACCAAACCTATAAGGACCACAATTCCAAACATAATATTAGGACCCTTACCGCAGTTAAACCCAAACAAGCCCGAACCAGGACCTATCTGAATCTTACAAGGCTTATCCATCTGGTTTCGATTTTAACATGTTAATTCCTTTATGATTTTAAAGGTTGGAGCATGATATTTGACAAATATTCTGGTATCTGCGAAGTGAATAAAACATCAGCGGAAGTCTTTAAATTTAATCAATGAATTCATAACACCCAAGTCCCATAGAGATCTAAATAACCAGCAAATGAACCTCCAAAATAATTCCGAAATAACAAGTAAAGGAGAAATCTTGAAAAACCAGAATATAGTCCTCTCAATGTTCATGTTATGTGCGCAAGCAACCAAGGAGACAAGTATGCAAAAGTGATGCGATATCACCCCGCTGTGAAGCCTTGATTCTCACACACTGGTACCATGAACAACGAATGTACCTAAGCCTGAAAAATGGTGAAAACAACAGAATGAGATTACAAGAATTTCTTTATGGTCACAACATCATAAGATCTACAAAAATCTTAAACAAACATCTCCTAAACAACATCAGATCATCCCTACTCATCTAAGAGCATCACGTAATTCAAGAATCAATCAAAAGGGTTAAGGCCGAAACTAAGGCTGAGGGCAGACTACAAACACTTCAGAAAATCAGAAGTACACCCGCAGGAAAACTCATTAGTTTACTCTCGGTAGTAGGAAAAAGAAAGGCCATCCCCTTCCACCTGTGTTGTCCAAGGCTTTACTGCACAAAGGGTAAATGGTTAGCACACAAGCTAATCAGTAAGCCTATTCACCTTGCCAACACATAAGACAAGGCATCTAGCCAGAACACAGGACTAAGCATCCTAACCAGCACACAGGATTAGGGCATCTTGCCAGCACATAGGACAAGGCATCTAGCCAGTACAAAGGACTAGGCATCTAGCCAGCACACAGGACTAGACATCCAGCATGCGAAAGCTAGGGATTGCTACCCATACGACTCCCTTACCAGTAAGAGTCTCCCCTCTCCCAAGGAGCATCAGGGCTTAGCTTGAATGGTCATCAGAACAGAATCTTGACATAAAAACATGCACACATAGGCAAACACAAAGCACAATACCACTTCAAGGTACTCTCAATCATGTCAGAACACATTCAATATGTTCAAAGAACACAACACGTGCAAATTAAGCACTCCTAACCTAACTCAAGGGTTCAGTATAGCCTTAGTAATCAGATTTTAATCTGCAGTTCATGCATATACCATATAATCAATTCGCATGCAATATTATCAAGGGTATGTATCTAAAATAACCAATAAGCAACAACGATCTCTGAAAAAACCAATAAGGCATAGGTACTACCTCTCTTGTCTTTGAACAAGAAGCTATTTCTTTGCCTTTATTTAATAAATCCGAACCACCTATAGCATCATAAGACAAACACAAAACCAAACTAAGCATGTATACTCAATAACCAAGTGAGTATCCTATTTCCTTACCAATTCCACTCACCAAACCTATAAGAAACAAGTGATCAGATGCCTCAGGTGCCTCCCCTTTGGACGTTTGATGTTATAACCAAGAACTTAACAAGATTCAACCTTGGTTATCATCCCAATTAACTATGTATATTTCGGCACTGAGTATAGGACAAAAGAAAAATTGAGATTTTATGCATACAAGGTGTAAGGGTTGCAATTTCATGTTAACAAATAAGGATTAGGTGTTTATAATTTGTACAATCAAAAGAAACAAAAACATAATCCAATAGGTTAATTAATTCATCAAGATAGGCAATAATAGGGCAAGGGTAAGGCATACTTATTTCATATATAGAGAAGATTTAAAGGATGAATTTATAATTTTAGAACATGAATGGATTCTAAACAATTATACAAACAAGAGGAACTACAACAAAAATCAATCGAAGGCAGAATCGCACAATTTTGAAACCTAACCCCACCGAACTGCGACCTAATTTATGACAAAAAAAGCTATTCTCCTGACAAAAAAACCTATATTTTTGGAAAGAGGACAGAAAGATCTTTCCAACAAGTTATTATTTGCAAAAGTTTAACAAACGATGAAAAAGTTATGCTATTTTGAAGTTCAAGTAGATTTTGGCAATTCTGCCAAATTACGATTTGAGTTTTTACAAACAAAGACTAACTTATAGACAAAAAACTCGAAAAGGTTGGAAATAGAATGGAAAGAACTTTCCAACAAGCTATTATTTGCAAGAATTCGACAAAGGATGAGAGAGTTATGCTTGTTTGAAGTTCAAGCAGATTTCGACAACAATAGAGAGGTGTAGGGTTTTTGTTTGGATGAATTTTTTGTATTTTTTGTGTAAGTTTTAAGTGTAGGTGGCTTCCTCTTTATATAGGATGGTTATGGGATTAATTTTTCTACTTTAAAGGCTGTATTAAAGTAAGATAATTAAAAGAATTAAATTCTGTAATTATCTTTTCTTAATTTTAGGGATTTTATTTTCTAGGGTAATTATTAACCAATAAAGAACCAAATTAAAAGAAATTAATACTAGAAATAATTACTAGACATTTCTTACCAATTTCGGCTATCATATATCTTTTTTTCCGAGACAAAATGGTCTTTTCACCTGTTTCTGGACTTCTAGGACTCAAAATTCGGGGTCTCACACAATGATATTCAAAATCAATAATACATAATCCATGAATTGCAAAATACTATACAATAAGGTCCAACCTAATAAGTTTATCAATCCACAATACTCATCACTATCACATGGGCTAGTATGCCCAAAAACCTATCAGAGCGGATTACAAAGCACTCTCAAGTAACGTTAAAGAGAAACTGAAACCCCACTGATAGTCAATTTTTTTTATTTTTAAAATACATATAATCCCCTACTGCTAGTGTTATCCGAAATTGAGTGGAGAAAACACACTATCATACTCAATCACCAGTCCATATATATATATATATATATAAACACATAGCCTGCTAAGTCATAGTAAATTCAGGCACACATATAATTCATACATATAACAATATTAGGTAAGCAATATTCTTCTCAGCTAGGAATCCATGTACTTATCTTGCTTTGATCAAGCATTAATTGTCAATTCAAAATTGTTCCTAAGAACATATATATATTTTTTATTTACATAATAAATCTATAATGCATGCAATGTAAAAGGAATACTTATGGGTACTTATCTAAGGTTGATTCAGGTATTTAATGATGTTTATTTGGTGTTTGATAGGTTTAGGGTAGATTTGGAAGTGTCAAATTGAGGTACATGAGCTGCAGGAAAAAGTACATGGGCTATAAGAAAAGTACATGGGCTGTAGAAAAAAGTACATGGCCATGTACTGTCTGGAAATAGGGTGTGTATTCAGTACACGGGCTAAGTACACAGCCGTGTACTTTCCTGCATAGGCCATGTACTTCCCTGCACAGGCTCTGTACTTTCCTGCACAAGCCATGTACTTTTCGACAGAGAAGTACACAGGCTGGTGGGAAAAATTCACGGGTATGTGCTCTTCTGGATAATGTGTGTACTCCGAAAATCACTGAAAGACGTCCTCAAAGCCACCCAAACCCTGAGGAACCCTCTTTAAAAATTTTTGAAACAAAATACACCTCACAAGTCACAAAACTCACAATTCAAAGGTTCCAAACTCAATCAATCACAAGGGTAATTTCATCTCATCACATGCCCTCCAAAAATTACATAAACACACAACATGCATAGGAGTTTAAACAATATTTAATGTATCCAAATCATGGAAAACAAGTTCATGAATCTAGTGTGATCGTCATTCACAATGCATGTATGGCCCTCCTTCAAAACCAAGTAATTTTCCATATTTTATCTTAACAAACTAAAACATTTTTGTTTAAACAAATGAAACGTAAACTCGCAGCTCTTGTCGCGCAGATGACTCAATTACAATACCTTTGCCCTTAACAACCGCTCCAGCATCCCCTAAGCACACAAAGTAAACAAAAGTGACAATTAGCTTAAAATAAACAAAAGCAATAAAAGAATCAAAACTAGAAACAAAGCTTAGGAGACCCATTGCTCAAATAACCTAATTCTCATACCATATGACCAACACTCTATGGTCACTGCCCAAGCAATCAAACTAGAGAGAAAACAACATTCTCTCCACAAACATCCCATCCAAAGGCTCAAAATCAACCTCCAAGCTCAACCAACAATACCATTGGGTTTCTCAACCCACAAACATCCTCCACAATAGACAAATAATCAATCCCAAGCAAAAAACCAGCCAAATTACATCAATATCATCAAAATCACAAAACCTTCAAAATTATTGAATATGCCATAGAGAACTCAAAACATTCACCTATGGATCAAAAGACATTTTCAAGCAATCTAATCCATCAAACCAATGTAAAAACATCAAATTCCAACCAAAGGAACAATTAATCAACAAAAAAATCAAGGATTTAGGGCACTTACCACTAAAATACCCAAAAATACCCTAAGACGAAGAATAATCTGATTTTTGCTACTCAATCCAAAACTAGCAGTGGAAATTGACCATAGGAGGTTAGGAATGTGTTTACTAACAATGTCCAAAAGTTTTCTTGAGTGAAAAATCAAAGATGGAAGAAATGGGTTCTTTGGGAGGTGGGAAAGGAGAGATGTCGTCAAAGGGAAGAGAGAAAGAGAGGGAAGGGGCTGCTGGTGGGTTCCAACACTTACAAAAATTTCTAAGTGTTAGGTTAGACTGGCCTTTTATACTCCTTATAGGAATTTCATCTATGAAATTCACTTACCATATGCGTCAAACAACTGCAAGTACTACTCTCTCGTAGACTGCTCAGTCTCCCAAGTCAAATCCTCAAATTTGTCACTGTGCCAAGACACTTTGACCATCAGAACACTACGACATCAGAGTTGTTTTAGTGCTCTATCCACTATCGCAACTGGCTGAGTAGTGTAGTGCTCCAAAACATGAGTTAGATCCCTAATGTACTTCCTCAACATTAAAATGTAAAATACATTATGGATCCTCTACAAAGATGGTGGCAAGTCAAGTTTGTAAGCTACTGGTCCAACCCTCTCGCTGATGGTGTAAGAACTGATGTACCTCGATGCTAACTTTCCATACCGCTGAAATTGAATCACACCCTTCCAAGGTGCGACCTTCAAAAATACCATGTCCTCAACCTCAAACTCAAGCTCTCCTTGGCGATTATCTGCATAGCTCTTTTGTCTGTCCTGAGCTGTCTTCAACCTTTGTTTGATCAGTTCCAATTGCTTTATTGCATTCTCAATCAACTCGGGACTATCAAGTCTCCTCTCGCCTACCTCCTCATCCTAACCCAGAGGTGAATGACACCACCTACCATACAAGGCCTCACATGGTGCCATACTAATGGAAACCTGAAAACTGTTATTGTAAACGAACTCAACTAATGGTCATCATTAATCCCACGTAGCCTGTCTATCCAACACACATGTCCAAAGCATATCTTCCAAAATCTGAATCGTCCTCTCCAAGAGTCCATCTATCTGTGGTGGAAAGTTGTGCTAAAGTTCAATCTAGTACCGAAAGCACTATAAAACTTCCTAAAAAATCTAGATATGAATTTTGGATCTTGATCCAACACAATATACACTAGAACATCGTATAATCTCACAATCTTATCCATATACCTCGATGCTAATCTCTCTGGTGTTCATCACTCTAATGGGGAGAAAGTGTGTAGACTTGGTCAATCTATCCACTAACACCCATACTGTATCGTAGCCTCATTGGGACCTCAATAACCTAACCAAGAAGTCCATCATCATATGCTCCCATTTCCACTCCGAAATGGGTAACCACTAAAGTAGTCTTGCAGGTCTCTGATGGTCTGCCTTGACTTGTTGACATACTAAGCACCTAGCCACAAACTTTGCAGTGTGCCTCTCTATCTCAGACCACCAATACCGCTCTCACAAGTTTTTGTACATCTTGGTACTACTAAGATGGATAGAAAATGTCAAGTTGTGTGCCTTTATCAAAATCAATTTTCTTAACTCCTCATTGCAAAGAATGCATATAAGACCCCGAATTTCTAGTCCTAGAAGTCCAGAAGACAATGCAAGTAAAATGACTATTTTCCCTTAAAATTAGTATGGAAGGTCTAGTAATCATTTCTGGTTTCATTTCCATTTGATTTGTTTTCTTATTGGTTCAATCGTACCTTAGGTAATAAAATTCCTAAAATTAAGGAAAGATAATTCCAGAATTTAATTCTAATGATTATCTTCCCTTATCTATAATTTGAAATAGGGAAATTAATCCCATAAATACCCCACATTAAGAGGTAGCTGGCCACACCTATATCCCACACCAGAAACACACAAAATTATCAAGCAATCAAACCCTACATCATACCCTATTGCTGTCGAAATTCCTTGATCTTCATCCTAGTATAACTCTCCTCTTTTGTCGGATTTCTGCAAATAACAGCTTGTTATAAATCTCTTTCCATCCTCTATCTAGCTATCTTGTTTCAATCATCAGAAGGTTATTTCTTACCTATCTAAATTCAAGTCGTAATTTGTAGGTCTTGGTGATAAAATTATGTGATTTTTTTCATCAATTGATTTCTTTTGTTGTTCTTTTTGTTCATATGATTGTTTAGTTTCCATTCATGTTGTAAAATCATAAATTTATCCTTTGACTTTTCTTTATATATGAAATCGGCATGCCTTACCCTTTGCCCTATTGTTGTCGATTTTGACCAATTGATTAACCTGTTGGTATTTGATCTTGTTCCTTTTGATTGTATGTATTATTAATACCTAATCTTTCCTTGTTAGTATGAAATCGCAACCCCTAAAGCTTGTATACAAGAAATCACAATTCTCCCTATTGCCCTATTCTTAATGCAGAAATTTGTATGTTGATTGGGATGGTAATTCAGGTTGATTCTCATTAAATACTTGGTTATTATATCACACATCCAAGGGGGAGGCAATTGTGGCATCTGATCACTAGTTTCTGATAAGGTTTGGTTAGTGGAATTAGTAAGGAAATAGGATATCTACTTAATTATTGAGTATGCATGCTTAGTTTGGTTTTGTCTTTGCCTTATAATCCCTTGAATAAAGGCAAAGGAATAGCTTTTTTTTCAGAGACAATAGAGGTAGGATCTATGCCTCATTGGTTTCTCCATAGATCATTGTTGTTTTCTTCTTATTTTGATGCATGTATAGTTAATGTTTGTATGCGCATATGTTGGATAGTGTATGTATGATTTTTGGATTTATTTGAGGTTTAGTTAGGCTATACCGAACCCCTGAGATAGGTTATGAGTGCCTAATTTGGATGTGCTGTGTGAATTGAATATGCTGATTGTGTTCTGACATGATTGAGGATACCCTGTTGAGTATTGTGCCTTGTACTTGCTTATGTGTGTTTGTACATGTTTGTGTGCCAGGATCCATTTCTGGTGGCCATTTGAGGTAAACGTTGATGCTCCTTGGGAGAGGAGAGGTTCTTATTGGTATGGGTAACAATCCCTAGCTTACGCATGTTGGATGCCTACTCCTTGTGTGGCTAAACGTCTTGTTCTTATGTGGAAAGATGCCTTTATCCTTGTGTGATTTGGATGCCCTAGTCCTTGTGTGGCTTGGATGCCTTGTATTTGTGTGGAAAAATGAATAGGCTTGCTGATTAGCTTGTGTGCTAGCCCTTTAACCTTTGTACAGCGAAGCCTTGGACAACACAGGTGAAAGGGGATGGCCTTTCCTATTGATGAGATTGATTGATGATTTACGTGCCTGTGTACTTCTGATTTTTGGAAGTGTTTGTAGTCCACCCTCAGCCTTAGCTTTCGGCCCTATCGTTTCTTGATTGAATGATGAATGCACGATTTCCTTTAGTTATATAGGTTAATCTGATGTTGTTTGGGAGATGTTTGTTTAAAATTTCTGTAGATCTTATGATGTTGTGACTCTATTGAGATTCTTATAATCTCATCCTGTTGTTTTCACTATTTTTCAGACTTAGGTACATTCACTGTTCGTGGTACCAGTGCGCGAGAATCAAGATTGCAAGGCGGGGCAATATCGCATCACATTTGTATACCTATTCCTTGATTACTTGCGCATATAACATGAACTATGATTAGACTATTTTCTGTTCTTTCAAGTTCCTCCTTTGCTTGTTTGTTTCCGAATTATGTTAGAGGTTTACTCGTTGGATATTTAGATCCCTATAGGACTTGTGTATTATGATTTCATCGATTAAATTTAAGGACTTCCGCTGATATTTTTATTCACTCCGTATGATACCAGAATACTTGTCCAATACTATGCTCCAACCTTTAAAAGCATAACAATAAAACTTGTTAAAAATTTTTCTAAGGAGATAAGACTTGTGAGATTCAAATAGGTCCTAGGTTGGGTTTATTTTGCTTTCACGGCAGTAAGGGTCCTAATTGGTTGGAATCTAGGTCCTTACAGGTTTAGTAACGGAACATGGTTTAGGAAATATGACTTGTTATATGCTAACATGTTTGTTGGTTTTGTGTTTGTAGGAAGAAACATGTGCATACACCCACACTTAGAGGAGTAATACCAAATGTGATCTAATGCCAAAAATGGATTGGTTTGACCCATGGACAAGCCGTGTTCATGGACATGATGAATTGTGTGTTCCATGAGTTTCTAGACAAATTTATGATAGTCTTCATCGATGACATTCTGATTTACTCAAAATCAGAGGAAGAACATGTTGAGCACTTGCGGATTGTGCTGAATATTCTGAAAAATCGGCGGTTGTTCGCAAAGTACTCCAAATGTGAATTCTAGTTATCGAAGTTGGTTTCCTTGGACATATTGTTTCTACCCAAGGTGAGATAGTTGAACCAATGAAGATTGAAGTCGTAGTTGCATGGGAATGCCCACAAACTATGTTTGAAGTTCGTAGTTTCCTTGGCTTAACCGGATACTACCATTGCTTCGTGGAGATTCGCTTGCTGGACCATTGATGAAATTGACGCGTAAAGGAGAGCCATTCGTGTGGAACGAGAAATGCCAGCAAAGTTTTAAAGAATTGAAAAGTCGATTGGTTTTTGCACCAATCCTTACCTTACCAGTCGGTGGGAAAGAGTATGTGGTGTACAGCGATGCATCAAAATCTAGACTTAGATGTATATTGATGCAAGACGGGAAAGTCATTGCCTATGCTTCACAACAGTTGCAACCGCACAAAAGAAACTATCCTACGCATGATTTAGATCTTGCGGCCGTGGTATTTGTGTTGAAAATATGGCGTCACTATCTATAAAGCGAGACCTGCCGAAACTTCACCAATCACAAAAGCCTGAAGTATATCCTTACACACAAAGAATTGAACTTGAGACAACAAAGATGGGTAGAGCTGATTAAGGACTATGATCTGATCATCAAATACCATCGTGGAAAGGTGAATGTTGTTGCTGATTCCTTGAGCCGAAAGATTCACCCTCCTTCCCCATCAATGTTGGCTTACATATGCACCCAATATATGCCAATGTTGCTGGATTTGAAAGCTACACGTATGCATCTTGGCACTGATTTTTCTGGTTTGTTGTTGGTATGAATCGAAGTCACGTC
Organism: Passiflora organensis; assembly: GCA_019739055.1. NCBI lineage: Eukaryota > Viridiplantae > Streptophyta > Magnoliopsida > Malpighiales > Passifloraceae > Passiflora > Passiflora organensis. Next base: position 363,746 of record JAEPBF010000120.1, on the reverse strand, counting down.
TACCTTGATTGAGGAGATCCTGAATCTGCAAGGTTGGCTGAAATTTGGAAGCAATTATCAAATGGTGCTGATGCCATAACTCCTGATTTTAGAGTGCAAGATGATGGAGTTCTTGTCTTCAGAAACCGGGTTTGTGTTCCTCAAGATGTTGATATTCGCAATCTGATTTTATCTGAGACACAGAGTTTAAAGTTTGATATCCATCCTAGTAGCACTAAGATGTACTGAGACTTGAAGGAGAAATATTGGTGGCCGAACATGAAGTGCCACATTGCTGAGTTCGTTGCCCGATGCCTCGAATGCCAACAAGTAAAGATCAAGCATCAAAGACTCGATGGTTTACTACAGTCACTTCTGATTCCAGAATGGATGTTGGAGCATGTCAGGATGGATTTTATGACCGGATTACCTAGATCACAGTGAGGATATGATGCAATTTGGGCAATCGTGGATCGATTGACAAAATCTTCACATGTCTTTCTTGTTCGTGTGACAGATACACCAGAGAAATTGGGTGTCCGTTACTTGGACGAGATTGTTCGATTGCATGGAGTGCTAGTTTCCATCATTTCAGATTGTGGCCCTAATTTTACATAATGATTTTTCATGCTTAGCTGCATTCTCTGTTCGTGGTACCAGTGTGTGAGAATCAAGGCTGCATGGGGAGACAATATCGCATCACATTTGCATACTTGTTCCGTGATTGTTTGTGCATATAACATGAACTATGATTGGACTATTTTCTGGTTTTTCATGTTCCTCCTCTGCTTGTTTGTTTCCAAATTATGTTGGATGTTTAGTTGCTGGATATTGGGATCCCTATAAGACTTTTGTGTTATGATTTCATCAATTAAATTTAAAGACTTACAATGCTATTTTTATTCACTTCGTATAACACCAGAATACTTTGTCCAATATCATGCTCCCACCTTTAAAAGCATAAGAATAAAACTTGTTAAAATCAATCTAAAGGGATAAGCCTTGTGAGATTCAGATAGGTCCTAGGTTGGGTTTATTTGGGTTTCATAGCGGTAAGGGTCCTAATAGGTTGGAATTCAGATCCTTACAATACACACTCGACCTTGGAAAGTCAAGATACTGTCGTGTCTAACTTGGTACTCACTATTTGTACTATGACCACTGCTATCTTACTTAGACCAACACTGAATCTTGAAGTTGCTTAGCCTGAATTTCATCTAGCAAGGAAGGCCTGACAATAATCTGCGCAATCAAAACTCCTATCACTATCAAGCTACACTCTGGATGCTCTCAAACACTTTAGCATCGACATGTACTCATCTCGGACATAGGCTAAGGAAGATAATGTCTTCCTACTCAATACATCAGCAACTACATTTTCCTTGCCCGGATGGTATTCAATTACAAGGTCATAATCCTCGATCAACTCTAGCCACCTCCTAAGACTCAAATTCAACTCCTTTTGGGTGAGGAGATATTTGAGACTCTTGTGGTTGGGTGTAGATTCTACATGTCTCACCATACACGTAATACTCCAAAATTTTGAATGCAAACACTACTACTGCCAACTCTAGATCATAAGTTAGGTAGTTACCCTTGGTGTTAACTGCCTAGATGCATAGGCCACTACCTTTCCTTCCTGACACATCCCAATCCCATCTTCGAAGCATCACTGAACACAACATACCCCTTACCACTGATTGGCAAGGTAAGGACTGGGTTGTCACTAATTTAGACTTTAACTCCTGAAAACTCTTCTCACACTTCTCAGTCCACATAAATGGGACACCCTTGCGTGTCAAACGCATCAAAAGGGCTGCCAACACTGAGAAATTCTCCAAAAATCACTTATAATAGCCTACCAAGCCAAGGATATTACGGATCTCTATGACACTGCTGGAACCTCCCAAGATACAACCGATTCTATGTTCTTGGGGTCCACTAGCACTCCTCTAGTTGTAACTACATACCTCAGGAAGCTGACTTCTTTGAGCCAAAACTCACTCTCAGAAAACTTGGCTTACAATTGTCGAGCTCTAAGTATCTCCGAAACTGTCCTCATATGCACTAAATGCTCCTCCTCTGATCTTGAATAGATCAAAATATCATGTATGAAGATGACGACAAACCGATCTAAATATTTCTAAAATACTTTGTTCATTAGATCCATGAACAGTACAAGGGCATGACTCAAACTAAATGGTATAACCAAAAATTTGTTATGGTCATAACATGACCAGAACACTATCTTCATGATGTTTGACTCCCAAACCCTCAACTAATGGTATCCTAATCTCAAGTCGATCTTCGAGAACACCAATGCACCCTATAGTTGATCAAACAAATCATCAATTTATGGCATTGGATACTGGTTCTTCACTATGTTTGGTTCAGCTGCCTGTAGTTGATGCACAGACAGAGTGTTCTGTCTTTTTTCTTCACAAATTAAACCGGTGCGTCTATAAAAGATACACTAGGTTTAATGAATCCTCTGTCACCCAAATCCTCGAGCTGGGGTTTCAACTTCTTCAACTCTGCTAGTGTCATCTGATATGGTGGGATGGAAATAAGAGTTGTGCCTGGCAATATCTCGATCTCAAACTCAATCTCTCTCTCTAGTGGCAAACCTATCACATCATTTAGGAAAACATCTAGGTACTCTCTCACCACCTATATGCTGCTCAACTCTCGGGACTCAACTATCACATCCCTAACTAGCACTCAACCGAGAAATCATACATAATGTTGTCACTCATCTGTCACCCTCAAAGCAAAACTCTATGCCATCAGTCAAACTGAACCATACCCTGTTTGTGAAACAATCCATCTATGCTCTGTATCTGCCCAAACAATCCACAGCAGACAATCTCAAGTGTTGTGCAGTAAGAACAACCTTGTCCTTCCAATTCTTGGCTGCTATCACATCACTAGTACCATAGAAGCTCTCACACCCCAAGTGTCTAGCCTCTTTCAGCAACTTAGATAGCTACATTGGCAATCTGCCACCTTGTACCTTAGCGTACTAAACCTCTGAACCTATACCTTTGGCTCTATAGCAACCTATGGCTAAGTTGGTGCCTGCATTTGTGGCTACTGAACTGCTACAGCCTGCATTATCTACTACATCTACCCCAACGTGGTCTGAATTGTATATAATACCTAAAGCAATGTTGGGTCCTAAGTTGCTGGTGCTATTGGCATTGCTTGAAGTAGATGTGCCTCTGGTGCTCCCTATGGCTGACCCACTCCTGATGCTGACTTTGTTGGCCCACGGGCATATGAGCTCTCATCTAACTCTCGGATCTATACACAGCCTCCTCGACCACTACGACCTTTACCATGGGCCATCTCTACTAACTGGACACATAGTCATAGGTATAAGCCTAAAGATAACAAGACCTCTAGATGCACTCTATGGTGGACTATATATGTGTAGTGAGTGTAATGCACATGTAAAACATGTTATTTTAAAATAATTTTGCACTCAATGCACACATAAACAACCAAGCTCCACTACCAACCATCATATCGCTATGATGGGAGAGAAGTCGTGGAGGGTGTGAGTACCTACTCCCAGTAAATGGGACCATCACCATCATGCAGTCCCGGTCTACCCAACATGTGGACCAATCAAAACAACATAAGGGTCATGTTAATTTTTCAAAACCAAAATCCCAAAAATACATACAAATTTAAATTTTTATTTTCAATGGAGCATAGCACATCACAAAATATACCTAGCATAGAACAATCAATGGAGTAAACATAAATATACAACGGAAGTATTAAATCACAAGAAACAGATCACCGGTCCTAAACATGCAACATATTAAGTCCATGCAACAGATTGACTCTATACACATCTAGTATCAATATATGAATGAAATACCCACAACAGGTAAAAAATTAGTAGATTCCCACCATCGTGCAGCTCTCAAAGGGACCAGATGACGCTTTTCTCAAAAATTTTGTCTCTAAAATAGTAAAAAAATGCTTATAAATTGGAAAATTTTGTTTTTCTTTTAAAGTGTACATGCACTTCATGAAAACCTCAGAAACATAAAGCATAATTTTGTAGCACTCACAATCAGCGAAAGACTTAAATCAATATACAATAGACTATACAATCCCAAGCATACAATTCTTAATAGATCTATAACACACAATCCCAAACATCTATGAACAACACACTCAACTCATCTCATATAACTGAAACTAAAATAATACAAGTATATGCAATAGCAATATCTATCACGAGCCCACTAAAGGGCCACAATATTATATCAATAATCAATCAAGGTATGCAATACACAATAATAAGTAATAAATCAAAATACAAAAGGAATGTCGAGTTTCCAAATATGTCATATCAATTTTATGACAAACTAGGAACCTTGACCAAAAAAAGAAATTCTACTACTCAATTCATAAACTAGTCCTGAAAAGACAACAACAAGAGGGGGTCAGATTACAAGGATCTCAATAAGAGTCATTGCATCACAAGCAATTCTAGTGGAATAGAGCTACATACAAAAATAAGTACAAACAGTTGGTAATAAAAATAAATTAATGTTTGTGATGTTACTCATACATTCAATCCATTATATGCAATGTGAATAATGCAAATGCATAAGTTTAATAAATATAAAACATGTATCTCAAGTCCAAGCTCAATAGGTACTCAAACCTATAGTCTCAGTCTCATGGGTTGTTATACCCAAAACCTATCAAGGTGGACCTTTGAAACTGCTTCACAGATAACTCCAATCAAATGAAATTCAGAAGCCCACTTATGACTAGTTTAAAATACTATTTAAAAATAATATAATTCCCCTGCCATTAGTGTTATCCTTGGGACAAGTGGAGAAATCACACTATTACTATGTGGTTTCATACCTCAGAGGTTTGGGCATTAAAACTATTAACTCAATACGGTAAATTGGTAAGCCCATGATCCATGGGACAGGGATTAGGAGAAGTTGTAAACACTATTGAAACAGTTAAGCATGTGGATAATGAATCGACCAAGACCGAATTGAGTATCGTTAGGCTTTAACGTAAGCGTGTGGCTCGAAAGTAGCCGATCAAGATATCATACTTATATTCCTTCCTATCAAGTCAATTGGACTCACAAGTGTGTTTCTCGGCTTCTAACACCTCCGAAAGAGCCTCGGACGGTGTATTTCTTGGAACTCGGTATTCGAAGGTAATTTCATCTTTTCAAACCCCAATACCTGTGAACATTATAATCTAATTCTTCCAATGACTAAGGCCTATAAATCTATCCCCTGAGATTTATAGGTAAATAATTTAACTATAAGAAATGAATTGACATTACTAAATTCTTCAGAAAGAATAACTACGTGATAATTATGGAAATTATATACATAAGAATATGTATATATAGGTTATAAAAATAAAAAGAGGAGATAGGAGAATGATTTTGGTAATCTATGACTATGGGTAAATCATTTGATGGAATAAAAAAGTTTATAAACTTTTGAAGAATTTTTAGGAGAATATTTAAAACTATTGGAAAGTTTCTAAGAAATACATATGGTATTATAATTTTTTAAAATTACATATATAAGGAAAATATAATTTTTCAATACGAGTAGACTTTACTATTTTTATGAACTCTATTATTTTTTTGGGATAATTTTCTGATTAATATGTTATTTATTAAAAATAATCAAAAATTTAGTATATTAAAAATAAATAATATTTTATTATTATATTATTATTAAAAAAAGAAAATGAAAAGGTTAAAACGCAGAAATTCTTGTTATTTTGACCAAAATTGGTCAAAATAGCAACAAGGCTTGCCGTTTTGTCGAACCTCGGCCTGTAGGACTAGGTGAGTTATGTTGTTTGAAATGGCATTGTACCTTTGTCGGATTCGGAAAATCTTTATCTTTTCGGTGGATTGTCTTTTTCAGTCAATGCACTGCATTTGGGCACTTATACCCAAAGGAAAAATTAAAATTTGGCATTTTGTACCCACCCACGAAATATGTCTCCCTTCACGTTGCTTTGCCTTTCCCTTTCAAATGTGCAAGTGTTTTTCTTGGATGATTTTGTCCCATCTTTGGTAACTAATCCAAATTCCCTCTCATCCGAAAGGGTGAGATTTTTCTTCTTAGAATATTGTGATTATATGGAGTATGATAGCTTGAAAGCGGTATGAATATGATCACGGTAAGTAGATCTTTAGGTTGATATCGTTTTTGAGTGGTAGAAACATGTATTTGGTGAAAGTGGGTTTTGGAGGAAACCCTAATGTCGATCTACAGGTGCAGTGGAAGGAAGGAGACGACTGTGGATGACATGTAATCCGCATGCCTTCTGCGTGACATGTTATTCAGAAGAGAAGACGAACGACATGTCATTTATGTTTTGTGTGAGTGACACGTCATTAGGTTTGGTTTGTTATGGATAGTTCAGGTTTGATATTGGGTCGACTTCGGATCAGATCTAGTTAAAATGTGGCCTATCACTTCGTGACACAGCCACATGTCACATTGACTTGGCTGAATTTGACTGGATTTTCAAAAAAACAAAAAAAAAGTTTTTAAAATAGGGAAAAATAGAAATAAATTGAGAAAAATATAGAAAAATTTTAAAAAATAGAGAAAATTATGAAGAATCTGACGATATAAAGTTTTGATAATTTTGGTGTGTTTTGATAGGTATAAAAATTAGTAAATTTTTCTAATAATTAAAAAAAATACAAAAATTATCCAGATTAAATGTGAGGACGATTGTGGAACTTCTATGGAAAGTATGAGGATCTAGAAATGTGTATTATGAGGGTATTAAGATTTATATAATGATATTAAGAATCATACTACGGTTCTATCTCTAGGTGTGCAGTAAGAGGATTAGGAATCTGGATTGAATTAAGAAAGAGAATTGAAACGATAAAATTGTGAGTGGATGGTTTAAATTTGCTTTCCATCGTTTTAAATAAATCTTGATTGATTCCATATGATGTGTGAAATTTGTGAGCTGCTTACATGCATAAAGTCATGAACAATGGAAAATTTCTTAAATCATGAAAAATCTCGATTACATGCATTTAATTGAAATGAAATATAATTCTGTGATTATTTTCTCAGTCGTGTTTAAATATTTGTGGCCATGCTTGAAATAACCATGATATGGGGAACGACAGTATTACATTGCCTAGTGGGAATTGTGAGAATAACTCAAAAATACCTCATATGGCATCAAGTTCATATGAGAAGAGCATCGACTCTCATGTTGAAAAAGCACAACACTAGAGTAATTGAAATAATAACTGAAGTAAGAATAAATAAAAAACACTAAGGGATTTAAATCCTACTGATAAGAGACCCTAGCTTTATTGATTATAAGGAAATATCCTAACAGTATTACATATGATTAACTAGTCATATGAAAGGACAATGAATGTGTTTAGAATATAGCACTACCGTATAAGAAACCAAAATTCAAGATGGTAAGAGAAAGAAAGAATTAGAGGGTCGACCCAATATAAGAAATCGAAAGAATTCTTATTAAGAACTTATCAAAGAACTAATGATGATTAATTGAGAAATTATTGATTGATATTTTCAAAGAAAAATTGAAAAGACTATCAAAGCAAGAACAAATTAAGAATATATGAACCAAGTAAGTGATGAATCAAGGCTAATTAAGTAGAATTATGATAGTAAGAAATAAAATTGAGGGATGGATAGTTAACCATATACTAACATTAACAGAATGAAAGATATAAGATGGGTTAGTTAACGTTATGCTAACCCTAGTATAATGAAAGGAATAGGGGTTATGAGATGAAGCAGTTATCAATACCCTAACCTCTTATGAATATAGTGGTATGAATCAATTTTCGAATTGATTACCCCAGCAAATCAGATTACTGTATGTTAAATCAAATTATGGTGTGTTCCTAGATTACTATGAGTAGATATTACCATATGTTCCTATATCACTTTAAGGACTCCAAATCCTAATCTATTATTATTTGCTCCTATTAGGCCTTTACCGCCGTGAAACCCAAATGAGCCCAAGGCTTACCAATCTAAATTCCCAATTTTAGCATATTTATTCTTTGTACTTATAATAATTGGAGCATGATGTTGGACAAGCATTCTGGTATTAAACGGAGTAAATAAAACTTCAGTGGAAGTCTTTAAACAGAATCATTGAAACCACAATACACAAGTCCCATAGGGATCTAAAAACCCAACAAGTAAACCTCTAATAAAATATGCAAACAAACAAGAAAAGGAGGCACTTGAAAAAACAGGAAATAGTCCAATCAAAATTCATGCTGTATGCGCAAGCAATCAAGATAACAGGAATGCAAATGTGATGCAATATCGCCCCGCTGTGCAGCTTTGATCTCACATACTGGTACCATGAATAACGAATGTACCTAAGCCTGAAAAATAGTAAAATCAACAGGATGAGATTACAAGAATCTCGGTAGGGTCACAACATCATAAGATCTACAGAAATCTTAAACAAACATCTCCCAAACAACATCACATCAGCCTATACAACTAAAGGAGCGGGGGTGTCATGTAATTCAAGTATCAAACAATATGGTTAGGGCCGAAAGCTAAGGCTGAGGGTGGACTACAAATACTTCTGAAAATCAGAAGTACATAGGCATGTAAATCATCAGTCAATCACATCAACAGAAAAAGCCATCCCCTTCCACCTGTGTTGTCCAAGGCTTTTCTACACAAAGGGTAAAAGGGTTAGCATACAAGCTAATCAGCAAGCCTATTCATCCTGCCATACAAAGACAAGACATCCAAGCCACACAAGGAGAAGGGCATCCAAACCACACAAGGACAAGGGCATCCAAACCACACAAGGATAAGGGCATCTTGCCACACAAAGACAAGGTCTCCAGCCACACAAGGAGTAGGCATTTAGCGTGTGTAGGCTGGGGATTGCCACCCATATAACTCCCATACCAGTAAGAGCCTCTCCTCTCCCCAGGAGCATCAACGCTTACCCAAATGGCCATCGAAAAAGGATCCTGACACACAAACACGTACAAGCACACACAGGCGAGCACATAGCATAGTACCACAACAAGTTATTCTTAATCATGTCAGAACACAATCAGCATGTTCAATACACACAACACATGCAAGCTAGGCACTCAGAACCAATGAGGCATAGATCCTACCTCTCCTGTCTCTGAACAAGAAGTTATTCCTTTTCTTTTATCTAATAATTTCGAACCACCTATAGCATCACAAGGCAAAGACAAAACCAAATTGAGCATGCATACCCAATAACCAAGTAAATACCCTATTTCCTTACCAATTCCACTCACCAAACCTATCAGAAACCAGTGATCAGATGCCACAGGTGCCTCCCCTTTGGATGTGTTATGTGATAGCCAAGAACTTAACAAGAAACAACCTGAATTACCATCCCTAATCAACATATAATTTTCGACACTAAGAATAGGGCAATAGGGCAAGTTGCGATTTTATGTTAACAAGTTATAAAGGTTGAAATTTCATGTTAACAAGGAAGGATTAGGTGTTTACAACATGTACAATCAAAAGAAACAGGATCAGAATCCAATAGGTAAATTAATTGATCAAGATAGGCAACAATAAGGCAAGGGTAGGGTATACCGATTTCATGTATAGAGAAGATTTAAAGAAGGAATTCATGATTTTACAACATGAATGGATGCTAAACAATCATAAGAACAAGAGGAATGACAACAAAAATCAATTGAAGGCAGAATCACACAATTTTGGAACCAATCCAGCCGAATTGTGACCTAAATTATGACAAGAAAATACTAACCTCCAGAAATAAAACCCAAAATATTTGGATAGAGGATGAAAAAATCTTTCCAGCAAACTATTATTTACAAAAATCTGACAAATAGTGAGAGAGTTATGTTATTTTGAAATTCAAGCATATTTCGACAGCAATAGAGAGGTGTAGGGTTTTAAGTTTGACGAATTTTGTATATTTTATGTTTAAGGTTTAAATGTGGTTGGCTTTCTCTTTATATAGGGTGGTTATGGGATTAATTTCCCTACTTTAAAGGTTAGAATAAAGTAAGATAATTATCAGAATTAAATTCTGTAATTATTCTCTTTTAATTTTAGAGATTTTATTTTCTAAGGTATTTATCAACCAATAAAGAACAATACCAGAAATAATTACTAGACAATCCATACCATTTTTGGCCATCACACATCCATTCCTTTATGGGAAAAATGGTCTTTTCACCTACACTGGCTTCTAGACCTTTAGGACTCAAAATTCGAGGTCTCACATTCTCCCCTCCTTACAAGAATTTCGTCCTTGAAATTTCAGCACAAATACCTAAACAAATAGGTAAGGAAATTTTGCATGTGTAAATTCCTCAGTCTCTCTAGATTGTTCCTCGATTTGGCCATTACGCTAAACAACTCGTACCATAGGCACGCTTCGACTACAAAGTTGACGAACTGACCAATCTATTATGGAAACTGGCTGTACGGGATAGGATAAGTCTTCAGAAATCTCGACTGGTGGTTCTGCAAGCACATGAGCCAGGTCTCGCACATACTTTCTCAACATTGAAACGTGAAACATGTTCTAAATTCTTTCCATATTTGGAGGCAAGGCAAGTCGGTATGTAATAGGGTTGATCCTCTCGACAATGTCATACGGACCAATGTAATGAGGTGTTAACTAACCTCGCTACGAAAAATGAAGGACACCTTTCCATGGGGCGACCTTCAAAAATAATTTGACACCTACCGTAAATTCCAGCTCCCTTCGTCGATTATCGGTGTAGTTTTTCTGCCGATCCAGGGCTGTCTTTAGCTATTGTCGAACCAAGTTCAACTGCTCCGTTGCTTGATCAATCAATTCCGGATTGTCTAGGAATCTCTCGCCTACTTCATTCCAAAAAATAGGTGTTTTGCATTGTCTCACATATAGTGCTTTATAAGGTGCCATACCGATGCTTACATGAAAGCCATTATTGTAAGCCAATTCCGCTAATGGAAGACATCGATCTCAACCGGTATGCTGGTATAGTACACTCGCACATAACATGTCTTCGATTGTCTGAATCGTCCTCTTTGATTGACCATCGGTCTGGGGATGAAATGCTGCACTAAATTTTAGTCTCGATCCCAATTCATTTTGGAATTTCTCCCAAAATGGTGATGGGAAACGAAGGTCACGATCTGAAATAATGGAAACTGGCACTTCATGCAATCGAACAATCTCGTCCAAGTAATGAACAACAAATTTCTCAGGTGTATCTATCACACATACAGGAAGAAAGTGTGCAGATTTCGTCAATCGATCCAGAATTACCCAAATGGTATCATATCACAAAATCCGGTCACAAAATCCATTGTGACATGCTCCCACTTCCTTTCTGCAATCGAAAGTGATTGAAGTAAACCTACGAGTCTTTGATGCTTGATCTTTACTTGTTGACATATGAGACATCGGCTAACAAACTCAGCAATGTGACACTTCATGTTTGGCCACCAATACTGCTCATTTAAATCTCGATACATCTTTGTACTACCAAGATGGATAGCAAACTTCAAACTATACGTCTCAGATAAAATAAGATTATGAATATCAACATCTTGTGGAATACATACCCGATTTCTGAAGAAAAAAACTTCGTCATCTCGTACTCTGAAATGACGAGCTATGGCATCAACACCATCAAACAGTTGCTTCCGAATTTCAACCAGTTTCAAATCCTCTAATTGCTGATTCCAGATTTTCTCATTCAAGGTAGGCGTGACTTCAATTCGTGTCAACAGCGAACCAGAAAAATCAATGCCAAGATGCACACGGGTAGCTTTCAAATCCAGCAACATAGGCATGTAATGGGTGCACATGTAAACAAAAACTGTTGAAGAAGGGGGATGAAACTTTTGGCTTAAGGCATCAGCAACTACATTTGTTTTTTTAGGATGATATTCGATGATCAGATCATAGTCCTTAATAAGCTCCACCCATCTTCGCTGTCTCATATTCAACTCCTTTTGCGTAAGGAGATACTTCAGGTTTTCGTCATCAGTGAAGATTTGGCACGTCTCGCCATATAAGTAATGTCACCATATCTTCAACGCAAACACCACGGCTACAAGTTCCAAGTCATGCGTAGGATAGTTGCTTTCATTTGGTCGCAATTGTCGGGAAGCATAGGCAACAACTTTCCTGTCTTGCATCAATACGCATCCAAGTCCGGATTTTGACGCATTGCTGTAAAGCACATACTCTTTTCGCAAATAGGTAAGGTAAGGATAAGTGCGGAAACTAAGCGGTTTTTCAGTTCTTCAAAACTTTGATGGCACTTCTTGGTCCACACGAATGACTCTCCTTTGCACGTAAATTTCGTCAATAGTCCAGCAAGTGATGAAAAATTTTCCACGAAACACCGGTAGTATCTAGCTAAGCCAAGGAAACTACAGACTTCAAACACAGTTCGCCGGGGTTTTTAAGCAATTACGACTTCAATTTTCTTCAGATCGACTAAAATACAATGGGCGGAAACAATATGGCCAAGGAAACCTACTTTGCATAACCAGAATTCGTATTTGGAGTACTTTTCAAACAACCGCTGATCCCTCAAAGCATTCAACACAATCCGAAAATGCTCAGCATGCTCCTCTTTAAATTTTGAATAAATCAGAATGTCGTTGATGAAGACTATAACGAATTTGTCCAAGAACTCACAGAATACACAATTCATCAGGTCCATGAACATGGCTGGTGCGTTGGTCAAACCAAATGGCATAACCAGAAATTCGCAGTGGCTGTATCGCGATCTGAATGTGGTTTTTGAAATATCAGCATCACGAACTCGCAATTGATGGTATCCTGATCTGAGGTCAATCTTGGAAAACACAATAGCACCCTAGAGTTGGTCAAACAGGTCATCAATACGGGGCAAAGGGTACTTGTTCTTCATGGTCACATGATTCAACTGCCGATAGTCGATGCACAGTCACAGTGAACCATCTTTCTTATTTATGAACAAGATAGGTGCTCCCCATGGTGACACACTGGGTCAGATGAAACCACAATCCAGCAAATTTTCCAATTGCGTTTTCAATTCCTTTATTTCCGTAGGAGCCATATGATACGAAAGAATGGAAATCAAATCCGTGCTAAGTGATATCCTTAGACTTACAAATGACCTGTTTTCTCTGGGATCCAACAAAACTTTAGCATTTTGAGAAAATAATGAAATAGAACCTATCACCACATCAAGGCTAGCCTCGGCATCAGTGAGGGTGAATACGCTCATTGGTCATGGTTGCGCCTCACTCATGGATCCTTTTGGTGGTCCTCCTGGTACGCTTGCTGGTGGTTTGGTGGGATTGGCATACCCACCACGGCTTGCATTTGGTGTGCTTGTGATACACCTAGGTTTCAGGCATTCCCTCTGAATGTGCTCTATCTCGGCACAATTGTAACATCGACGTTGCTGAGAATTCCACGTTGTAAAGACACTCAGCACAAGGTGTCGATCCATCACAAGCTACTACAGCTCCGGCTGAACCACTAAAATCATTACATCCTAGTTGACGAGCATCCTTCAACAGCTTTGTGATAACGATAGGAAGTCTCTCAGCTTTCTTAGGGTAAGTCAGCTATGTAGACTCAAGTGGATGAATGGGCTCTTCCACGAGTACGTGTGCAGGAGCATTCTGAAATTATGCCTCCATACGCTGCTAGTTCGCAACGATCCTTTGTAATACATTTAGAATTTGTGCCATCACAGGATCGATAGCTGGTGCGGCTGGCGCCTCAGGTTTGTTTTCGAGTTTAGCTTGCCCTCCCTGCTCAATTTGTGCATTCGGCTCCTCTTGCTCAACAGGTTGTTGTTCGGCCTGAATCCCATGCCTACCCCATCGATCCCTTTATACACTCAGCCTTGCCATACTATACAAGCACATGATCATTACTCAACACATAACCAAATACAAACACTATGAAAAGAAGTGGTACCTGGTAGAGAGGAGTGCACAGAACGATATGCATATGCTGGAAAAATAAAATACACATGCATACAAGTATGCAAACTTTGGAAATCACATGCACGCATTCAATGCACACTCGGCAATTACATTAACACACACATAAGCACTTGGAAACAATACTTTCATACAAACCATACTCGAAAATCATGCAAAACCACATCCCATGCATTCGGCAACTCACATGTCTCACATATATTCACACTTGACATTATGGCATAAACACAAAAAGACATTCTTAGCAACCATAGAAATCACATATTCTCGAAATCATATAGGAACACTCGGCAGTATTGCATGTATCAACAACACCCATTCGACACTAATCATAAAACACATCGCAATTATTTGGTAACAAACTCATTCGGGACTTTCATAGGACACACTCATGCATTCGGTAATAACAAAAAAAACACAAAAAACATTCATCAAAACATATTGAAGCATAACAGGCATAAAAACATACATAAACACCCAGCAAATTAAATTATTAATTTCATCATCTACATGTTACAAATAAATCCCTTTTTAGCATTAGATCACTTTTAGTATTAGCTCCTAAGTGAGTGGGTGTGTGTTCATGTATCTACCTACAAACACAAAACCAACAAACAAGTTAGCATACAACAAATTATAATCCCTAAACCATACTCCGCTACCAAACCTGTAAGGACCTCAAATCTTAATCTATTATTATTTGCTTCTATTAGGACCCTTACCACCGTGAAACCCAAACGAGCCCAAAAACAAAGACCTATTTGAATCCCACAAGGCTTACCCATCAAAATTCCCAATTTTAGCATATTTATTCTTTGTACTTATAATAACTGGAGCATGATCTTGGACAAGCATTCTGGTGTTATACGGAGTGAATAAAACATCAGTGGCAGTCTTTAAATAGAATAATTAGAACCACAACACACAAGTCCCATAGGGATGAATTAGGATGAACAATCAGGTTGTTTCTTGATGAATTTGGCCATCACATCACGCATTCAAGGGAAAGCTATTGCTACATCCGAATCACTGCATTCAGGGGGAAGATATTTCCGAAATTTCTATAATGAATTAGGGTGAATAATCAGGTTGTTTCTTGATGAATTTTTGTCCATCACATCACGCATTCAAGGGGAAGATATTGCTGCATACAGATCACTAGATTTTGGTAGGTTAAATGGTCAAGATTCTCAATGCTTTTGGTTTTTAATTAAGTAATCTTGTGGCTTAGTACTGTGCAGTCTTTGCCTTGTGATTGTTTAGGAGATTTTGATCTTATTGGAGTTGCAGAGGATTGCATCTGATTCAGACTCATGAGAGGTAGGATTTATGCCTTATTGGTTCCTTTTGTTACCCTATTGTTTGATTATTTGATTGTTTGAATATGATTGAATTTGATTGCCTATCTTGGTTATATACTTGCGGAATGTGTGATTATGATGATGGTAAATCTTTAAAGTTAGTAGGGAAATAGGTTGTTTGATTTGGGTATGAATTTAAGGATTAACCTTTGATTTGTATTATGATTTGATTAAGGATCCTTTGTTGTGATTTATGTATGTGTGTATGTGCCTTGTTTGTGCTTTGTTTGAAGGATCGTTTTGTCGCTGGCCATGCGAGGTAAGTATTGTTGCTCCTAGGGATAGGAGAGGTGCTTATCGAACCGGGAGGTTTATAGGTGGTTATTCCCAGCAAGAGCTCGCTGGATGCCTTGTAGGCCAGTTCAAGTCTGAACGTCACAATGCCTTATAAGCCAGTTTGAGTCTGGATGCAGGATGCTTTATAGGCCAGTTCAAGTCTGGACATTAAGATACCCTGTTTTTTAGTGGCAGGATGACTTGTATGCTCAGACAATAGTGCTCCTAGGCAAGTTCTAGTCTGGATGTCCGAGACAACTAAAAAGCTTGCTGTAATATTGATTGTCTAACCATTTTACCCTTTTTGCAGCATAGCCTTGGACAACATGGGCAGATAGGGACAAACCTTAGTTTTAAAAATCAGATTACGTTATAGGTTGCTTGTGTGCTTTTGAATAAGAAGTATTTTTAGTCTTTCCCTTTATTTTTTACCAAATTCGCCCTACCTTCATACTGTGTGTGCTTATGATGATTTCGGCCCCTATTATGTGTGATTGATGCTTGTGATAATAATTGGATATCTTAGATGGTTTTAAGTGTTGATCTTTTGGTTATTGGGAGATGTTTGATTAGGAATCCCTAGGGCTTATGATGCTGTGACCCTACTGAAATTCTTGTAATCTCATCCCTTTTTTTCTCCCCCTTTGCAGGCTTAGGTGTGTGCTTGTTATTGGTACCAAATGTGTGAGATCAAGGCTGTACGGCTGGACGAATTTGCACTTTATTTGCACCATTTTCCTATTAAATACGCATACCATGTCTTTGAATTTGTGTGAATTTGCATTCAGGCTTTTCAATCCCCCTTTCTCTTTCTTGTTGCTTCTGAAATATGCATGATACTATTGGTTGATGTTTAGAGATTCTTATGGGACTTGTGTGTTATGTTTCCACTTGTTTTGAGTGTTAATATAAGTCTTCCACTGATGTTTTCTTTCACTCCGTATAAGCCAGAAATTCATTAATGTGTAAACATGCTCCAACCTTTAAATAACATATGAATCAATCAATAAAATTAATAATTTTGTGACTTGAGCCTTGTGAGATTCAAATAGGACCTTGCGAGGGCTTATTTGGGTTTCACGACAGTAAGAGTCCTAATAGGTTGGGTTTGGGTCCTTACACATATATTGTACAAACATAAAGCTTAAGTCTCAAATTGCATAATAATTCAATGCAATAAGATGCAACACATGATATAACACTCATGGATACTCATTTAATGTTGAAAAAATTACGAGACAATATTTGGATAGTATGTGGTGGGTTTATGGTGAGGTTAAATGCGCAAACTCATGTGGGAATAAAAAGGCTATACGGGCATGTCAACTGGACACAAGTGTGTTAGTTGGTTGCATGTTTTGATGAATACTCCTTGCAAGTATATAGGTTTACAAGTAATATAATACTTTGAAGAGAACGAGTATCAATCTCATGAGGAATAAATTAGAATCACAATTTATGTGAACAAATGGTAGAAAGTAAATTGAGAAGAAGTAAGATAATAAATTAAGGTCCATGGTGTAATCTTCCTATATGTCTATTGTTTTCTTTTTATTCTTTATTAGTTCTTACAAATTATTAGGGGTTTCTAGGCTTCTCCCAAGGTCACTTAGAACTATCACCCATAGATAACCAGACTATTTTCCTATGCTTGAATTGTATGAAATGATGATGAAGATCTAATTTTTATTACACTTAGAAATCATATAATATTCCTATATTCATATGGGCTCTAGATTCACAAGATATATTCCTATCCTTAGTGGTTTGATTCTGTACACTCGTTTATTGGTGATCACTCTATTATGGGTTTGATCAGAACAAGGTGATCATTTGATTCTGTACACTCGTTTATTGGTGATCACTCTATTATGGGTTTGATTAGAACAAGGTGATCAGACTTGTTAGTAGTTAAAAGAACAAACCAATTCAGTCATTCATAACAATAAAAGAACATTCAACATAACAAATTCAGATCACACCTTCAAAAGAATGGTGTTTACACTAGCAAAATCAAAGAATGATTAATTAAAAGCATAAATATCTTATTACCTTAACTGAATAACAAAAAGGTCCAGCACACAAAACTTTGGAATGAACTATGCACTAAAAACCAATCCTATCATCTTGATTCTGACTCTGAGATTCAACTTCTGCTCAATATTCACTATAGAAATCGATAATGAAATATGACCCTAAACTATCTACTTATATCTCGATACTATGACCGGTTCGACCTTATCTATATTAATGGTTCTGCATAGGAATTTGGATTGACTCTTAATTCTATTATCGTACAACCAACCGATTGTCCTTTTCTCTAACCGATCATGTGTCCTTTGAAAACCTCTCGACCCAGGTTGTGCATATTATGATCGGTCTTTCACTCTCTTGAGTGATTGTCTAAAATCACAATTGGTCATATATTCAACTCAGCCTAGGTCTTGCAATTTCATGAATTGATTGTCTAGCTTCAATCTTTCAGACACTACTCATATCGAGCACACAACCGATCACCATATTTCAAAGGACCGGTTGGCTATCCTATTTTTCCCCTAATTCGGCTGCTTTTCTGCTAAAAATCTGCATAAACATACTCACAAACCAAATTAGCATAAACAAACATAAAATCATAGTTATATTTAACAAATCTCATAAAACATCCTATATAACTAATAAATAGCTAGTAAATAATTGAATATTTTGTACAGTTATCACTGAGCATAGGTGTGTCAATTGGGCATGAGTGTGCCGATGGGGTATAGGTATGTCAATGGGGCACATGTGCATCAAGTGGGCATGGATGTGTCAGTTGGGTACAAAAGTGTAAGGACCACAAATTACCGAATTTGCTCCTCTTAGGACCTTTATTGCTGTGAAACATAAACAAGCCCAAAAGCAGGATCTATATCTTGAAAATAAGAAAAAGCTATCCCCTTCCACCTTTATTGTCCAAAGCTTCATTGCACAAAGGGTAAAGGGTTAGCACACAAGCTAATCAGCAAGCCTATTCATCTTGCCAACACACAGGATAATCAGCAAGCCTATTCATCTTGCCAGCACACAAGATAAGGCATCTAGCCAGCACACAAGACTAGGCATCCTAACCAGCACACAGGATTAGCGCATCCAAACCACACAAGGATAAGGGCATCTTGCAAACACACAGGACAAGGTATCTAGCCAGCATACAGTACTAGGCATCCAGCGAGCTCTTGCTGGGGATTGCCACCCATACGACTCCCATACCAGTAAGAACCTCTCCTCTCCTTAGGAGTATCAGCGCTTACCTCGAATGGCTACCAAAAAAGGATCTTGATACACAGACATGTACAAGCACACACAAGCAAGTACAAAGTTTAACACCACAATATGGCATTCTCAATCATACACAACAAATCAGCATGTCATATGCACACATTACAACTGCATTAGGCAGACACAACCTACCTTAGGGGTCCGAAATTGCCTATTAATTTCATAGTTCAATCCACAACTATGCATAATAATTGTGAGACCCTGAATTTTGAGTCCTAGAAGTCCAGAAGCCAGTGCAGGTAAAAAAGACCATTTTTCCCCTGAAGAAAAGGATGTGTGATGGCTGAAATTGGTAGGGGATGTCTAGTAATTATTTCTGGTATTAATTCTTTTTAAATTGATTCTTTATTGGTTGATAATTACCTTAGGAAATATAGACCGTAAGTTTAAAGGGAGATAATTACAGAATTTTTAATTCTGATAATTATCTTACTTTAATTAAGCCTTGAAGATAGGGATTTTAATCCCATAACCATCTTATATAAATAGGAATTCAGCCACACAAAAATTTCATACAGAAAAGTCACAAAATTCATAGCACCTAAAAACCCTACATCTCCCAATTTCTGCCAAAATCTTCTTGAACTTCAAAAAGCATAACCCTCTCATCGCTTTTCGGATTCCTGAAAATAATAGCTTGTTAGAAAGCTCTTTTCATCCTCTTTCCAACCATCTTTTGTTTTTTGTCTTAAAGTTAGTACTTTTTTCTTTAAAGTTAAATCAAAATTCGGTACAACTGCCCAAATCTTCTTGAACTTCAAACAAGCATAACTCTCTCATCGTTTGTCGAATTCCTAAAAATAATAGCTTGTTTGAAAGCTCTCGTCATCCTCTTTCCAACCATGTTTATTTTTTTTCCTGAAAGATATTATTTATATCTCTAAAGATAAATCGAAATTTGGAAGAATTAGGTTTTCAAATTTTTATAATTCTGCCTTTGATTGATCTCTGATGTTGTTACCTTTATACATATGATTGTTTAATATCCATTCATAGTGAAAAATCATGAATTCATCCTCTGAATCTTTTCTATACATGAAATCAGTATGCCCTACCTTTGCCCTACTACCCTATTGCTGCCTATCTTGATCAATTGATTAACCTATTGGATTCTGATCTTGTTTCTTTTGATTATACATGTTATAAACCCTTAATCCTTCCTTGCTAACATGAGATCACAACTTCTACAACTTGTTAACATAAAATCACAACTTATACAACTTGTTAACATAAAATCACAACTTGACCGATTGCCTTATTCTTAGTGCCAAAAATTGTATAATAATTAGGGATGGTAATTCAGGTTGTTTCTTGTTAAGTTCTTGGCTATCATATCACACATCCAAGCGGGAGGTACCTGCGGCATCTGATCACTAGCTTCTGATGGGTTTGGTGAGTGGAATTGGTAAGGAAATAAGGTATTTAATTGGATATTGGATATGCATACTTAGTTTGGTTTTGGCTTTGCCTTGTGATGCTATAGGTAGTGCAGAATTATTGGATAAAGTCAAAGCAATAACTTCTTGTTGAGAGACAAGAGAGTTAGGATCTAAGCCTCATCAGTTTCTCCAGAGATCCTTGTTGTTTGCTTGTTAATTTCAGTGCCTATAAATGTAATGTTGTATGCACATATTCTGTAGTAAGAATGCTTGAACTGTGGACCAAGATACGATCCTCTAGGCTATACCAAATCCCTTAAGATATGATATGAGTGCCTAGTTTGCATGTGTTGTGTGTATTGAACATATTGATAGTGTTCTAACATGATTAAGGATACCCTATGGTGGTATTATGTTTTGTACTTGTTTGTGTGTGCTGGTATGTATTGTGTGTCAGGATCCTTTTCCGGTGGCCATTCGGGGTAAGCGCTAATGCTCCTTGTGAGAGGAGAGGTTCTTACTGGTGTAGGAGTCGTATGGGTGGCAATCCCCAGCATGAGCCGCTGGATATCTGTTCCTTGTGTGGCCAGAAGCCCTGTCCTTGTGTGGCTTGGGATGACTGGTCCTTGTATGGCCAGAATCCTTGTCCTTCTGTGGCTTGGGATGATTTGTCCTTGTGTGGCAAGATAAATAAACTTACTGAATAGCTTGTTTGTTAACCATTTACTTTTTGTGCAGTAAGCTTTGGACAACACAGGTGGAAGGGGATGGCCTTTCTTCTTCATTATCGAGATCAATCTGATGAGTTCTACCTGCCTACGTACTTTTGAGTTTTCGGAAGTATTTGTAGTCCTCCCTTAGCTTTAGATTCGGCCCTACCCTTTTTAGCTGAATTTTTGAATTGCATGATCCCTTTAGTTGCTAGGAATAATCTGATATTGTTTAGGAGATTTGTGTTTATGGTTTCTGAAGATTTTATGATGTTGTGACCCTATTGAGATTCTTGTAATCTCATTCTATTGTTTCCACCATTTTTCAGGCTTAGGTACATTCACTGTTCGTGGTACCAGTGTGTGAGATCAAGGCTGCACGGCAGGGCGATATTGCATCACCTTTGCATTCCTATTTCCTTGGTTGCTTGCGCATACAATATGATCATAGATTAGACTACTTTTCTGGTTTTTTTTTAAAGACCCCTCTTTTTCTTGTTATATTTTGGAATATGTTGGAGGATTTCTTGCTTGTTATTTGGATCCCTATGAGACTTGTGTGTTTTGATTCCAATAATTAAATTTAAAGACTTCTGATGATATTTTATTCACTCCGTATAATACTAGAATGATTGTCCAATAGCATGCTCCATTTGTTATTAAACATATAGAATGATCAAGCTAAAAGTCAAAAAAATTCAATGGGTAAGCCTGGTGAGATTCAAATAGGTTCTAGGTGTCTTTGGGCTTGTTTGGATTTTACGGCGGTAATGGCCTTAATCGGAGCAAATTTTAATAGGTAGGAATTTGGGTCATTACAGGTTTGGTAGCGGAGCGTGGTTTAGGTTATATGATTTATTGTATGCTAACTAGATTGTTGATTTTTTAAGGTACAAGCGCACTCACCCACTTACTTAGAGGGTTTAATACCAAAAATTAATCAAATGTTAAGAACCTTGTTAGAAACGTTTAGATGTCAGGTCTGATTGATTAACTTGTTGCGTGTCTATGAGTATTTTTATGTCTTGTATGATCTGATGTGTTTTTTGAGTGTTTAGCTGGGTTTCTTATCATTATTGAGAATGTGTATTTGCTGGTGCATGCTAGCATGCTGAGTATCCTTATGTGATTTCTTATCATTGCCAGGTATGTCTTTATGTATTGTTGTCAAGTTTGCCAAGCATGTGATTGATTTGTATGCAAGTCAAGTTTGTTTTGTGTGAACCTATACTTGCCGAATGTGAAGATGTGTGAGACATGTTTGTTGCCGAATGCATGAGATGTGGTTTTGCATGATTTCTGTATATGGTTTGTACTGTTGTTGAGAGCTTATTGAGGTAATTGCCGAGTCTGCATTGCATGTGTTCATGTAGTTTCCAAAATTTCCATACTTATGTGCATGAGTACTTTGATTTCTAGCATCTGCATATCGTCCGGTGCATGCCTCTCCACCAGGTACCACTTCTTTTCCTAGTATCGTAATTAGTTATGTGTTAAGTAACAATCGTATGTTTGCATAGTATGGCAAGGTTGAATGCTAAAAGGAATCGACGAGGTAGGTATGAGGTTCAGCAAGAGGATCCAAATACACAAACTGAGCAGGGTGGGCAAGCTGAGCCTGAAAACCAACCTGAGGCACCAGCCATCGATCATGTGATGGCACAAATTTTAAACATATTGCTAACCCCACCAAACCGCCAATGCACTCACCAAGAGGACCACCCAATAGATCCACAAGTAAGGTGCAACCAAGACCAACAAGGCTATTCACCCTAACTGATGCCGAGGCTAGTCCTGATGTGGTGACAGGTACCGTCGCCTTGTGAAGAATTTTTCATCGTTTCCTGCACCATTGACAAAACTGACGCGCAAGGGTGAGCTATTTGTGTGGAACGAGAAATGCCAGCGAAGTTTCGAAGAACTGAAAAATTGGTTAGTTTCCGTACCTATCCTTACTTTACCTATCTGTGGAAAGGAGTATGTGGTTTATAGCGATGCGTCGAAATCTAGACTTAGATGCGTATTGATGCAAGACGGGAAAGTTGTTGCATATGCTTCCCAACAATTACGGCCGCATGAAAGCAACTATTCTACACATGATTTGGAGCTTGCAGTCGTGGTGTTTGCGTTGAAAATATGGCGACATTTCTTATACGGCAAGACATGTCGAATCTTCACCGTTCACAAAAGCTTCAAGTACCCACTCACGCAAAAAGAATTGAATATGAGACAACGAAGATGGGTAGAGTTGATCAAAGACTACGATTTGATCATCGAATATCATCCTGGAAAGGAAAATGTTACTGCTAATGCCTTAAGCTGAAAGTTTCATCCTCCTTCCCCATCGGTTTTGGCCTATATGCACACACATTACATGCCTATGTTGCTGGATTTAAGGACTAATCGTGTGCATCGTGGCACTGATTATTCTTGTTCATTGTTGGCACAAATCGAAGTTACAGCTACCTTGATTGAGGAAATCCGGAATCAGCAATTAGAGGATCCGAAACTAATTGAAATTCGCAAGCAACTTTCTGATGGTGTTGATGCCATAGTTTGTGATTTCAGAATACGAGATGACAAAGTGCTTGTCTTCTGAAACCGGGTATGTGTTCCACAAGATATTGATATTTGTAACCTTATTCTATCGGATGTGCATAGTTCGAAGTTCACTATCCATCCCAAAAGCATTAAGATGTACCGAGATTTAAAGGAGCAGTATTGGTGGCCAAACATGAAATGCCACACTCATGAGTTTGTTTCTCGATGCTTCGTATGTCAACAAGTAAAGATCGAAAATCAATGACCCGCTGGACTACTTCAGTCATTTCCGATTCCAGAATGGAAATGGGAGCATGTCACAATGGATTTTGTGACCGGTTTGCCTAGATCGCAGCAAGGATACAATGCCAATTGGGTGATTGTGGAGCGATTGACGAAATCTGCACACTTCCTCCCTATATGTGTGACAGATGCACCTGAGAAATTGGTTGTTCGTTACTTGAATGAGATTGTTCGATTGCATGGAGTGCCAGTTTCCATCGTTTCAGATCGTGACCCTCGTTTCACCTCACGATTTTGGGAGAAATTCCAGAATGCGCTGGGGTTCGAGATTGAATTGAAGTACGGCATTTCATCCCCAGACCGATGGCCAAACAGAAAGAACGATTCAAACACTCGAAGACATGCTACGAGCTAGTGTGTTGGACCAGCAAACTAGTTGGGATTGATGCCTGCTGTTGGCAGAATTTGCTTACAACAATAGTTCTCATGTAAGCATTGGTATGGCACCTTATGAAGCATTATATGGGAGACGTTGCAGGACTCCCATTTGCTGGAATGAAGTAGGCGAAAGACGCCCAGACAATCCGAAATTGATTGATCAAGCAAGAAAATAGTTGAACATGATTCGACAATGGCTAAAAACAGCCCAGGATCGTCAGAAAAACTACACCAATAATCGATGGAGGGAGCTAGAATTTTCGGTAGGTGACAAAGTGTTTCTGAAGGTTTCCCATGGAAAGGAGCCCTTCATTTTCAGCAGTGAGTTAAGCTAGCACCTTGTTACATTGGTCCATATGACATTGTCGAGAGGATCGGCCCTGTTGCATACCGAATTGCCTTAACTTCAAATATGGAAAGAATTCACAATGTGTTCCACGTATCTATGTTGGCAAAATATGTGCAAGATACTTATCTGTTTGCATAGATACTTGTGCTAAAAATTTCGAGAACGAAATTTTTATAAGAAGGGGAGGATGTGAGATCCTACATTTTGAGTCCTAGAGGTCCAAAAACCAGTGCAGGTGAAAAAGACCATTTTGCCCCCGAAGAAAAAGATGTGTGATGGCCGAAATTGGTAAGGGATGTCTAGTAATTATTTATAATATTAATTCTCTTTAAATTGATTCTTTATTGGTTGATAATTACCTTAGGAAATAAAAACCCTAAGTTTAAGAGGGGATAATTATAGAATTTAATTCTGATAATTATCTTACTTTAATTAAGCCTTGAAGATAAGGATTTTAATCCCATAACCATCTTATATAAATAGGAAGTCAGCCACAAAAAAATATTATAAAGAAAACTCACAAAATTCGTAAGACCTAAAAACCCTACACCTCCCAGAAACTGCCAAAATTATCTTGAAATTCAAACAAGCATAACTCTCTCATCGATAATCAGATTCCTGCAAATAATAGCTTGTTGGAAAGCTATTTTCATCCTTTTTCCAAGCATTTTTTTTTTCTGAAGGTTAATATTTCTTTCTCGAAAGATGAATCTAAATTTGGCAGAATTAGGTTTTCAAATTTTTATAATTCTGTCTTTGATTGATCTCTATTGTTCTTACCTTTATACGTATGATTGTTTAATATCCATTCATAGTGACCAATCACGAATTCATCCTTTGAATCTTTTCTACACATGAAATCAGTATACCCTACTTTTGCCCTACTGCCCTATTGTTGCCTATCTTGATCAATTGATTAACCTATTGGATTCTGATATTGTTTCTTTTGATTATTCATGTTATAAACCCTTAATCCTTCCTTGTTACATGAGATCGCAACTCCTACAACTTGTTAACATGAAATCGCAACTTGCCCTATTGTCCTATTCTTAGTGCCGAAAATTGTATGATAATTAGGGATGGTAATTAAGGTTGTTTCTTGTTAAGTTCTTGGCTATCACATCACACATCAAAGGGAGAGGTACCTGTATATCTGTTCACTGGTTTCTGATAGGTTTTGTGAGTGGAATTGGTAAGGAAATAGGGTATTTAATTGGATATTGGATATGCATACTTAGTTTGGTTTTGGCTTTGCCTTGTGATGCTATAGGTAGTGCAGAATTATTGGATAAAGGCAAGGGAATAACTTCTTGTTCAGAGACAAGAAAGTTAGGATCTAAGACTCATCAGTTTCTCCAGAGATCCTTGTTGTTTGCTTGTTAATTTTGGTGCCTTTACATGTAATGTTGTATGCACATATGTTGTAGTAAGAATGCTTGAATTACAGACCAAGATGCGATACTCTAGGCTATATTGAATCCCTTAAGATACGATATGAGTGCCTAGTTTGCATGTGTTGTGTGTATTGAACATGTCGATTGTGTTCTAACATGATTAAGGATACCATGTGGTGGTATTATGTTTTGTACTTGCTTGTGTGTATTGGTACGTGTTGTGTGTCAGGATCCTTTTCCGGTGACCATTTGGGGTAAGCGCTAATGCTCCTTGTGAGAGGAGAGGTTTTTACTGGTATGGGAGTCGTATGGGCTGTAATCCTCAGCATGAGCTTGCTGGATGTCTGGTCCTTGTGTGGCCAAAATCCCTATCCTTGTGTGGCTTAGGATGACTGGTCCTTGTGTGGCAGGAAGCCCTTGTCCTTGTATGGCTTGGGATGACTTGTACTTGTGTGGCAAGATGAATAAGCTTACTGAATAGCTTGTGTGTTAACTATTTACCTTTTGTGCAGTAAGCTTTGGACAACACAGGTGGAAGGAGATGACCTTTCTTCTTCATTGCCGAGAGCAATCTAATGAGTTCTACCTGCCTATGTACTTCTGAGTTTTTGAAAGTATTTGTAGTCCTCCCTTAGCCTTAGATTTGGCCCTACCCTTTTTAACTGAATTCTTGATTTGTGTGATCCCCTTTAGTTGCTAAGAATAATCTGATGTTATTTGGGAGATTTGTGTTTATGGTTTTTGCAAATCTTATGATGTTGTGACCCTACTGAGATTCTTGTAATCTCATTCTGTTGCTTCCACCATTTTTCAGGCCTAGGTACATTTACTGTTCGTGGTACCAGTGTGTGAGATCAAGGCTGCACGACGGGGCGATATTGCATCACCTTTGCATTCCTATTTCCTTGGTTGCTTGTGCATACAATATGATTATAGATTGGACTACTTTTCTGGTTTTTTTATTTCCGAAATCCCTCTTTTGCTTGTTATATTTTGGAACATTATTGGAGGATTTCTTGCTGGTTATTTGGAACCCTATAGGACTTGTGTGTTTTGATTCCAATAATTAAATTTAAAGACTTTCGGTGATGTTTCATTCACTCCTTATGATACCAGAATGATTGTCCAATATCATGCTCCATTTGTTATTAAACATATAGAACGATCAAACTAAAAGTCAAAAACATTCAATGTGTAAGCCTGGTGGGATTCAAATAGGTTCTAGGTGTCTTTGAGCTTGTTTGGATTTCACGGCGGTAATGGCCTTAATCGAAGCAAATTTTAATAGGTATGAATTGGGGTTATTACACTAATCATAAGGAATGCGCATATACCAATAACAAAGACATGCAACCAAAAATATCAATCAAACAACAGGATTCTCTGGAGAAATCGATGAAGTATAGATCCTACCTTTCTTGTCTCTTAACAAGTAGCTAATCCTTTTCCTTTATTTAGAGGATCCGAACCACCTATATATTCGTAAGGCATCGACAAACCGAACAAATCATGCATAATCAATTAACGAAGTAAACATCATATTTTCTTACCAATTCCACTCACCAAACCTATCAGAAACCAATCATCAGATGCTATGTGATAGCCAGGAACACAACAAGAATCAACCTGATTTATCATCCCAATTAACTATACAAATTTCAGCACTTGAGATAGGGAAATAGGGAAATTGTGATTTCATGCATACAAGGTTTAAGGGTTGTGATTTCATGATTACAAGGAAGGATTAGGTGTTAATAACACATATAAATAAAAGGAACAAGATCAGAAACCAACAGACATGTCAATTAATCAAAATTGGTAACAATAGGGCAAGGTGTAGGGCATGCCAATTTCATGCATAGGGAAGATTTAAAGGATGAATTCATGATATTATATCATGAATAGAAGCCAAACAATCATATAAACAAAAAGAACAACAACAGAAAGCAATTGAAGAAAGAATCACACAATTTCAGTACAAAACTTTTGGAAATTGCGATAAAGATTTGTATAGGGAAAGACTGACCTTCTGATTATCAAACCAAGATAGCTGGATAGAGGATGAAAAAAGCTTTCCAGCAACATATTATTTTTATAAATCTAACAAAGGATGAAAGAATTCAGCTATGGTGAAGGCTAAGAAATTTCGATAGCCAGAGTAGAGAATAGGGTTTGATTGCTTGATAATTTTGTGTTTTTGGTGTAGGATTTAAGTGTGGCTGACTACTTTTTATATTGGGTGTTTATGGGATTAATCTTCCTACATTTAAGGCTGAGTATAAAGAGATAATTATTAGGATTAAATTCTAGAATTATCTTTTAAGGTTAGATAATGTGTCATTAATGCTAGAAATTAAATAAGGGGGAAATGAAATCAGAAATGAATACCAAACCTTTTCTACTATTTTTGGCTATCACACATTTATTTCTTCAGGGATAAAATTATCATTTCAGCTACACTGGCTTCTGGACTTCTAAGACTCAAAATTTGGGGTTTCACAAAGAGTGTCAACGCACTAGTATGTCCACATAGCACGGGTGAGTTAATTGGACACGGGTGTGTCAACAAGGCATGGGTATATCAACTGGGCCCGGGTGAGTCAACTTGGTATGACATGTCTCCACTAGGTGCGAGTGTATCAAATGGGCACTACATGCCTTTTAGGTTTCTCACATTCAAAATTCAACCTTTTCACAATCACAATTCAACCTGTCCTTACTCAAAATCCATATAGAAAAACTATCCCAACACTCTCACAACTCATTTATACAATATGAGTGTAGGAAAGAAAACTCAAACCACATCAATTCAACTCAAATCAATCATTAACTAAAGATCTAAGTATGCACATCAAGTCACATTTATCTTATAAGCTCACCATGCATTTCAAACATTGTTAAAACATGCATTTAAATTCCAAAATATTCATTTTATACATCATAAACATGCCAAGCACACAATTGTCATAGCATGTAAATTCATATATCAATGCACATATTATCTTTTTTCAAAATCATGTATTTACCCATTTCTAATTAAGAAAACTAAATCATTTTGTGCATGCAAATGAAACATAGACTCCCACCTCTTATCGAGTCAGCTCACTAATCGTGATGCCCTTGTCTTTAATGCGAATTGCTGCAACTCCTAGAAGTAAAGACGACCAAACTCAAAATAAAGCAAAATGAATAAATGACTTTAGAATGAAAATGTGTGAGACCCTGAATTTTGAGTCCTAGAAGTGCAGAAGCCAGTGCAGGTGAAAAAACCATTTTTCCCCTGAAGAAAAGGATGTGTGATGGCCGAAATTGGTAAGAAATGTCCAGTAATTAATTTTGATTTTAATTCCCTTTAATCTAGTTCTTTATAGGTTGATAATTACCTTAGAAATTAAATTTTCTAAAATTAAGAGGGATAATTACAGAATTTAATTCATCTTACTTTAATCAAGCCTTTAAAACAGAGATTTTAATCCCATAACCACCTTATCTAAATAGGAAGCCAGCACACAGAAATCTTATACAAAAAACACACAAAATTCATAAAACCTAAAAGCCTTACACCTCCCAATTTGTGCCAAAATCTGCTGGAAGTTCAAATCAGTATAACTCTCTCATCCTTTGTCGGATTCTTGAAAATAATAGCTTGTTGGAAAGCTCTGTTTATTCTCTTTCCAAGAATCTTTTGTTTATCATCTGGAGATTATTTTTTCTTTATCGAAAGTTAAATCGTATCTCAACGGAATTGCCAAAATCTGCTTGAACTTCAAAATAGCATAACTCTCTTGGCCTTAGTCGGATTCTTCCAAATAATAACTTGTTGGAAAGATCTCTTCATCCTCTTTCCAAAAGTATTAGGTTTTTTTTCTGAAGGTTAGTTTTCTTTATCGAAAGTTAAATCATATTTCGGCGGGATTAGGTTTCAAGATTGTATGATTCTGTCTTCAATTGATTTATATTGTTGTTCCTCTTTTTCGTATGATTGTTTGGCATCCATTCATATTATAAAATCATGAACTCATCCTTTCAATCTTTTGTATACATAAAATCAGTATGCCCTACCCTTACCCTATTATTGCCTATCTTGATCAATTGATTAACCCATTGGATTCCGATCTTATTTTTTTTGATTGTATAAGTTATAAACACTTAATCCTTCTTTGTTAACATGAAATCGCAACTCTTACACCTTGCTAACATGAAATCACAAATTATCTTGTGTTCTATGTTTAATGCCGAAATATAAATAGTTAAATTGGGGTGGTAATTTAGGTTGAATCATGTTAAGTTCTTGGCTATCACATCACACATCCAAATGGGAGGCACCTACGGAATCTAACCACTAGTTTCTGATAAGTTTGTTGTTTAGAATAAATATTTCCTTGTCTAAGATTAACTTGAAAATCGGCAGCGGAATTAGGTTTTCGGCAGAACTGCCAAAATCTTCTTGAACTTCAATGTAGCATAACTCTTTCATCGTTTGTTAGATTCCTGAAAATAATAACTTGTTTGAAAGCTCTCTTCATCCTAGTTCCAATCATTTTTTTTTTGTTATCAGTAGGTTAATATTTTTTCCATAGGTTTTCAGATTTCTACAGTTTTTGTCTTAGGTTGATTTTTGTTGTTGTTTCGTGTGTTATTATGATTGCTTCGCATCTATTCATGATGTATGATCATGAATTTCTTTCTTTTTAACTTCTCTACGCTTAAAGTCAAAATTGTCCTATGCATTACTTTTAGCGACGAAATTTACATAGTTAATTGGAATGGTAATTCAGGTTGAATCTTGTTAAGTTCCTGGCTATCACATCACACATCCAAGGGGGAGGCACCTGCAGCATCTGATCACTGATTTCTGATAGGTTTGGTGAGTGGAATTGGTAAGAAAATAGGGTATTTAATTGATTATTGAATATGCATGCTTACTTTGTTTTCGTCTTTGCTTGGTGATAATATAGGTTGTTCGGAATTACCTAATAAAGGAAAAGGAGTAATTTCTTGTTCAGAGAAAAGAGAGGTAGGATCTACACCTCATCGGTTTCTCCAGAGACCCCTGCTATTTAATTAATATTTTTGATACCTACCCTTGTTGTACTGTATGCGATTTGATCATAGGGTGAGAGTATGAATTTCGGATTGAGATATGGATCTCATAGGCTATATCGAACCCCTAAGTTAGGTATTGAGTGCCTGGGTTGCAATTGTTATGTGAATTGCATATGCTAATTGTGTTCTGACATGATTACGGATACCCTATTGTGGTATTATGCTTTGTACTTGCTTGTGTGTGCTTGTACGTGTTTTTGTGTCAGGATCCTTTTCCGGTGGCCATTCGGGGTAAGCGTTGATGCTTCTAGGGAGAGGAGAGGTTCTTACTTGTCTAAGAGTTTTATGGGTGGCAAAGCCCAGCATGCGTGGGCTGGAAGTCTGGTCCTTGTATGGCCAAAACCTTGTCCATGTGTGGCAGGAAGCCCTTATCCTTGTGTGGTTTGGGAGGCCCAAGTCTGTGTGTGGCTTGGGAAGAATTGTCCTTGTGTGGCAAGACGACTGAACCCTGTCCTTGTGTGGTTTGGGATGCCCAAGTCCGTTTGTGGCTTGGGAAGACTTGTTCATGTGTGGCAAGATGACTTTCTAGGCTTATTGATTAGCTTGTGTGTTAACCGTTTATCCTTTGTGCAGTAAGCCTTGGACAACACAGGTGGAAGGGGATGGCCTTTCTTCTTCATTTCCGAGAGCAATCTAATGAGTTCCACCTACCTGTGTACTTCTGATACTTTCGGAAGTGTTTGTAATCCTCCCTCAACCATAGATTTGGCCCTAACCCTTTTCTGAATGATTCTTGAATTACGTGATCCCTTTTAGATGTTTAGGAATGATCTAATGCGAATTGGGAGATTTGTGTTTAGCGTTTATGCAGATCTTATGATGCTGAGACCCTACTGAGATTCTTGTAATC
Source organism: Passiflora organensis (assembly GCA_019739055.1). Taxonomy (NCBI): domain Eukaryota; kingdom Viridiplantae; phylum Streptophyta; class Magnoliopsida; order Malpighiales; family Passifloraceae; genus Passiflora; species Passiflora organensis. The sequence goes on along the minus strand of JAEPBF010000120.1, from coordinate 331,766 downwards.
TCATACCATTGTTTTTACCATTTTTCAGGCTTAGGTACATCCACTGTCTGTGGTACCAGTGTGTGAGATCAAGGCTACACAACGGGACGATATCGCATCACATTTGCATACTTGATCCTTGTTTACTTGCGCATATAACATGAATGATTGAGCTATTTTCTGATTTATTTTCAGATCCCTCCTTTGCATGCTATTTCTGAAATATGTTGGTGGATTTCTTGCTGATTGTTTCGAACCCTATAGGACTTGTGTGTTATGAACCCAATGATTTAATCTAAAGACTTTCGTTGATGTTTTATTTACTCCGTATGTTGGTAGAATATTTTTCCAATATCATGCTCCAATTGTTGTTAAAAAATAAAATAAACATGCTATAATAAACGGAAGTTAATGTTAAGCCTGGTGAGATTCAGATAGGTCCTAGGTGTCATTTGGGCTTATTTGGGTTTCACGGCGGTGATGACCTTAATCGGAGCAATTGGTAATAAATAGGAATTGGGGTCATCACACTTAGTTTGGTTTTGTCGGTGCCTTGTAATGCTATAGGTGGATCAGAATTATTAAATAAGGGCAAAGGAATAACTTCTTGTTCTAAGACAAGAGAGGTAGGATCTATACCTCATCGGTTTCTCCAGAGATCCCTGTTGTTTATTTGTTATTTTCGATACCTTCCCTTGTTATTATTGCATGCGAATTGATTGTTGGATATGTGCATGAATCGCGGATTGAGATATGAATCCTATAGGCCATAGCGAACCCTTGAGTTAGGTTTTGAGTGTCTGAATTGCATATAATTGTGTTCTAACATGGTTGAAGATACCCTGTTGTTGTATTATGGTTTATACTTGTTTGTGTGTGCTTGTACGTGTTTGTATGTCAGGATCCTGTTCCGATGGCCATTCGAGGTAAGCGCTGATGCTCCTTGGGAAAGGGGAGGCTCTTACTGGTATAGGAGCTGTATGGGTGACAATCCCCAGCAAGCGGGCACTGGAAGCCTTGTCCTTGTGTGGCAGGATGAATAGGATTGTTGATTATCTTGTGTGCTAACCTTTTACCCTTTGTGCAGTAAAGCTTGGACAACACAAGTGGAAAGGGATGACCTTTCTTTTTTTCTAGTGCCGAGAGTAATCTGATGAGTTTTACCTACCTGTGTACTTCTGATTTTCGAAAGTGTTGTAGTCCACCCTCAGCCTTAGTTTCGACTTTATCCCTTTGTTTGATTCTTGAATTGCGTGATACCCATAGTTGTGTAGGGATGATCCGATGTTGTTTGGGAGATTTGTGTTTATGATTTTTGTAGATCTTATGATGTTGTGACCCTACTGAGATTCTTCTAATCTCATCCTATTGTATTCATCATTTTTCAGGCTTAGGTACATCCACTGTCCGTGGTACTAATGTGTGAGATCATGGCTGCACGGCGGGGCGATATCTCATCATATTTGCATACCTATTCCTTGATTGTCTGCGCATATAACATGAATTATGATTGGACTACTTTCTGGTTTTTCAAGATTCCTCCTTTACTTGTTGTATCTGATTTATGTTGGGGGTTAACTTGCTGAATATTTGGATCCCTATGGGACTTGTGTGTTGTGGATTCATTGATTTTATTTAAAGAATTCCGTTGATATTTCATTCACTCCGTATGATACCAGAATACTTGTCCAATATCATGCTCCAATTGTTGATAAACATAAAGAATGTACATGCTAAAAATCGGAAATTTGATGAGTAAGCCTTGTGGGATTCAGATAGGTCCTGCTTCTTGGGCTTGTTTGGGTTTCACAGCAGTAAGGGCCCTAATTGGAGCAATTAATAATAGGTTAGGAGTTAGGGTCATTACAAGTTTTGGTAGCGAAGCATGGTTTAAGGAATATAATTGGTTATATGCTAACTTGTTTGTTGATTTTGTGTTTGTAGGTAAGAACATGCGCACACACTCACTCACTTAGAGGCTAATACCAAAAGTGAACTAATGCTAAAAAGGGATTGATTTAAATAAAGAGAATGACAATTTGATTTGCTGTGTGTTTATGTATGTTCATATGCCTGGTATGCCTTGATGTGTTTCGGTGAATGTTTGCTGTGTTTCTTGTCATTGTCGAGAATGTGTATGTTGGGGCATATTACCAAGTGTCCCTATGTGATTTCTATGTTTCCGAATGTATATGCGTGTGATTGCTGATGTGTATTGCCGAATGCATGGGGTGTGAGTTTGCATGATTGCCGAATATGGATTGTGTGAACCCATGCTTGTTTAATGCTTGATGATGATTTCTGAGAGTACATCTGTGTGATGATATGAGTGACAAGTATGCATTTACATGTGTGCATATGATTTCCAAAATTTGTATATTGTTTTCCAGCATATATCTATCGTCCGGTACATGCCTCTCCACCAGGTACCACTTCTTTTCCTAGTATTGTATTTAGTTATGTGTTAAGTAACAATCATATTCTTGTATAGTATGGAAAGGTTGAACGCTACAAGGGACTGACGGGGTAGGTATGAGGTTCACGCCGAACAGCAACCTGTTGAGCAAGAGGAACCAAATGCACAAACTGAGTAGGGAGGGCAAGCTGAGCCTGAAAACCAACCTGAGGCACCAGCCCACCAGCCATCAATCATGTGATGGCCCAAATCCTAAATGTATTGCAAGGAATTGCTTCGAATCAGCAGCGTATGGAGGCGCAATTTCAGAATGCTCCTGCACCTGCGCCCATGGAAGAACCTATTCCTCCACTTGAACCTGCACAGCCGGCGCATCCTAGGGAAGCCGAGAGACTTCCCATCAAGGTTACAAAATTGTTGAAGGAAGCTCAACATTTAGGATATAAAGATTTCAATGGTTCAGATGTAGCTGCTGCTACTCGTGAATGGATCGACACCTTATGTCGAGTGTCCTTGTTCTTACGTATCTCGGATGATGACAAGATTGCCATCGCCACTTTTCTACTTGAGGGTGAAGCCCTCGCATGGTAGACAACTGTGAGCTTGCGATTTGGCAATTGTCTGCCTACATGGGAGGAATTTCTGTATGAATTTGACGAAAGGTTTAGTACGAGATTCCATAAAAACGAGCAGGGACGAGCTTTCTACAAGCTTGAACAGGGCACCCGTTCAGTGCTGGAATATGAGAGGCATTAAGGGAGTTGTCCCGATTTTCATATGAAGAGGATCGCTCACCGTACCAGCTTGCGAGACGATTTCAGGATGGGCTGAGTACCTAACTCAAAAACCATCGTTGGTACGACACCGGTATAGAATTTGAAAGAACTAATTATTACCATGACTGAAGCTGAAAAGATCGTACAAACCAAGAAGCTATTCGCAGCCACCAGTGGCGGATCCTTCAGACGAGATTCGAAATTTAATCAGCGTATGGGACACTATCCTTTAAGGTCCTATCCTCAAAAAATTAATAGCAATAGAAGTAACAACAAGAAGAACTTTTCTAGTTTGAATTCCAATGGGTCTACGTGGAATTCTCAGCAACATCAATGTTACAATTTGGCGAAATGGGGCACATTCAGCAGGAATGCCAAAAGATAAGACATATCACTAGCGAACCTAGTACAGGCCGAGGTGGGTATCCTAACCCTACCAAACCACCAACAGGCACACTAGGAAAACCACCCAACGGATCCACAAGTGAGACGCAACCAAGACCAACAAGGCTATTCACCCTAACTGATGCCGAGTCTAGTCCTGATGTGGTGACAGGTACTATTTCAGTCTTTTCTCAAAATGCTAAAGTATTATTAGATCCCGGAGCAAATAGATCATTTGTAAGTCCAAGGATAGCACTTAGCACGGATCGGCCTCTATCTCCCTTGACTCCTCCTATTGCGGTTCTGACTCCTTTGGGAGAACAACTAATTTGTAATCTAGTCAACATCGGCTGTGCTATACGTATGGGTCCAAATGTACTTAAAGTGGATCTAATTCCATTGGACATCCGAGAGCTGGATGTAATCTTAGGCATGGATTGTTTGGAGAAATATCAAGCTCGTATGGAGTGTTTCACCAAACGTGTGTGGTTCATTTTTCCTGATGGTGCCAAGTACTGTTTTGAAGACGATAGGCGAGTTGTTCCAACTTGCATAAATTCTTGGCTTGATGCAAAACGATTGATCAACAAAGGATGTACAGCATACCTCACGCACGTACATGATATTTCTAAAGAATCCTCGGATCTGGATTCTGTTCCAGTTGTTTGCGAATTTCCAGAAGACATAGCCAGTTTACCACCAGCAAGGGAAGTGGAATTCGACATTGAGTTAGTGCCTGGTATGAATCTGATTTCCATTTCTCCGTATCGTATGGCTCCTGCAGAAATGAAGGAACTAAAAATACAATTGGAAGATTTTTTGGATCGTGGTTTCATCCGACCTAACGTGTCACCTTGGGGAGCACCTGTCTTGTTCATAAAGAAGAAAGATGGATCGCTGCGATTATGCATCGACTATTGGCAGTTGAATCGTGTGACCGTGAAGAACAAGTACCCTTTGCCACGCATCCACGATTTGTTCAACCAACTCTAGGGTGCAGCCGTATTCTCCAAGATCAATCTCAGATATGGATACCATCAATTGCGAGTTTGTGATGCTGATATTCCGAAGACTGCGTTCAGACCGCAATGCAGCCACTAAAAATTTCTGGTTATGCCATTCAGTTTGAACAATGCACCAGTTGTGTTCATACAACTGATGAATCGTGTGTTCCATGAGTTCCTGGATAAATTTGTGATAGTCTTCATCGACGACATTCTAATTTATTCAAAATCGGAAGAGGAACATGCTAAGCATTTTTGGATTGTGCTGAATGTTTTGAAGGATCGGTGGTTGTTCCCAAAGTAGTCCAAATGTGAATTCTTGTTACGTGAAGTTGGTTTCCTTGGCCATGCTGTTTCCACCCAAGGTGTGTTAGTTAATCCGAAGAAGATCAAAGTTGTAGTTGCTTGGGAACCCCCGTGAACTGTGTTTGAAGTTCGTAGTTTCCTTGGCTTAGCAGGATACTACCGTCGCTTTGTGGAGCAGAATTTTTCATCGCTTGCCGGACCATTGACAAAACTAACACCCAAGGGTGAGCCGTTCGTGTGGAACGAGAAATGCCAGTGAAGTTTCGAAGAACTGAAAAACCGGTTAGTTTCCGCACCTATCCTTACCTTAACTATTTGTGGAAAGGAGTATGTGGTTTACAGCGAAGCGTCAAAATCCAGACTTGGATGCCTATTGATGCAAGACAGGAAAGTCGTTGCTTATGCTTCCCGACAGTTACAACCGCACAAAAACAACTATCCTACACATGATTTGGAGCTTGCAGCCATGGTGTTTGCGTTGAAAATATGGCGACATTACTTATACGGCGAGACATGCCAATCTTCACCGACCACAAAAGTCTAAAGTACCTTCTCATGCAAAAAGAGTTGAATATGAGACAACGAAGATGGGTGGAGCAGATTAAAGACTACGACTTGATCATCAAATATCATCCTGGAAAGGAAAATATTGTTGCTGATGCCTTGAGCCAAAACTTTCATCCTCCTTCCCCATCGGTTTTGGCTTACATGTGCACCCATTACATGCCTATGTTGTTGAATGTAAAAGCTAACCATGTGCATCTTGGCATTGATTTTTCTAGATCGTTATTGCACAAATCGAAGTCACGCCAACCTTGATTGAGGAAATCCAGAATCAGCAATTAGAGGATCCAAAACTAATTGAAATTCAGAAACAACTTTTTGATGGTGTTGATACCATAATTCGTGATTTAAGAATACGAGATGACGAAGTGCTTGTCTTCAAAAATCGGGTATGTGTTCCACAAGATGTTGATATTCGTAACCTTATTTTATCGGAGGCACATAGTTTGAAGTTTGCTGTCCATCCCGAAAGCACTAAGATGTATCGAGATTTAAAGGAGCAGTATTGGTGGCCAAACATGAAACGCCACATTGCTGAGTTCGTTGCCCGATGCCTCGTATGTCAACAACTAAAGATCGAACATCAACAACCCGCTGGTCTACTGCAGTCACTTCTGATTCCAGAATGGAAGTGGGAGCATGTCACAATGGATTTTGTGACTAATTTTCCTAGATCGCAACAAGGATACGATGCCATTTGGGTAATTGTGGATCGATTGATGAAATCTGCACACTTCCTTCCTGTATGTGTGACGAATACACCTGAGAAATTGGTTGTTCATTACTTGGAAAAGATTGTTCGATTACATGGAGTGCCAGTTTCCATCGTTTCAGATCGTGACCCTCGTTTCACCTCACAATTTTGGGAGAAATTCCAGAATGTGCTGGGTTCGAGACTGAATTTCAGTACAGCATTTCATCCCCAGATTGATGGTCAATTAGAAAGGACGATTCAGACACTTGAATATTTTCTACGTACGAGTGTGTTGGATCAGCATACCGGTTGAGATTGATGCCTGCCGTTGGCAGAATTTACTTACAATAATAGTTTTCATATAAGCATTGGTATGTAGATAACAAAGTGTTTTTGAAGGTTGCCCCACGGAAATGAATCCTTCGTTTTCAGCAGTTAGGTAAACTAGCACCTCGTTACATTGGTCTGTATGACGCTATCGAGAGGATCGGCCCTGTTGCATACCGACTTGTCTTACCTCCAAATATGGAAAGAATTCACAACATGTTTCACGTTTCAATGTTGAGAAAATATGTGCGAGACCCTACCCATGTGCTCGAAGAATCCCCAGTCGAAGTTGCTGAAGACCTATCCTATCCTTTACAGCCGGTTGCCATACTAGATAGGTCAATTCGACAGCTTCGCAGTCGAAGCGTGCCTATGGTACGAGTTGTTTGGCATAATGGCCAAATTGAGGAACAGACTTGGGAGACTGAGGAATCTATACGTGCGAAATTTCCTCACTTGTTTCCTTAGGTACTTGTGCTAAAATTTCGAGGACGAAATTTTTATAAGGAGGGGAGGATATGAGATCCCAAATATTTTAGTCTTAAAAGTTCAGAAGCCAGTGCAGGAGAAAAGACCATTTTGTCCCTGAAAAAAAGGATATGTGATGGCGAAATTGGTAAGAAATATCCAGTAATTAATTTTAGTTTTAATTCCCTTTAATCTAGTTCTTTATAGGTTGATAATTACCTTAAAAATTAAAATCTCTAAAATTAAAAGGGATAATTACAGAATTTAATTCTGATAATTATCTTACTTTAATCAAGCCTTTAAAATAGAAATTTTAATCCCATAACCATCTTATCTAATAAGGAAGTCAACCACACAAAAATCATATAAAGAAAACACACAAAATTCGTAAAACCTAAAAACCTTACACCTCCCAATTTCTGCTGAAATCCACGGGAATTTCAAATCAACATAACTCTCTCATCTTTTGTCGGAATCTTGAAAATAATAGCCTGTTGGAAAGATCTATTCATCCTCTTTTCAGGAATCTTTTTTTTATCATCTGGAGATTAGTTTTTCTTTGTTGAAAGTTAAATCGTATTTCGACGAAAATGCCAAAATCTGTTTGAGCTTCAAAATAGTATAACTATCTCGTCCTTTGTTGGATTTTTCCAAATAATAACTTGTTGGAAAGCTCTCTTCATCATCCTTCTAAAAATATAGGGTTTTTTTTCTAAAGGTTAGTTTTTCTTTGTCGAAAGTTAAATCATATTTCGGCGGGATTAGGTTTCAAGATTGTGTGATTCTGTCTTCAATTGATTTCTATTGTTATTCCTCTTGTTCGTATGACTGTTTGGCATCCATTCATGTTATAAAATCATGAATTCATCCTTTCAATCTTTTCTTTACATGAAATCAGTATGCCCTACCCTTACCCTATTGTTGCCTATCTTAATCAATTGATTAACTTATTGGATTCCGATCTTGTTTCTTTTGATTGTATAAGTTATAAACACTTAATCCTTTTTTGTTAACATGAAATCACAACCCTTACACCTTGCTAACATGAAATCGCAAATTATCTTGTGTCCTATGCTTAGTGCCGAAATATACAAAGTTAAATTGGGGTGGTAATTCAGGTTGAATCTTGTTAAGTTCTTGGCTATCACATCACACATCCAAAGGAGAGGCACCTACGGCATCTGACCACTGGTTTCTGATAAGTTTGTTGAGTAGAATTGGTAAGAAAATAGGGCACTTACTTGGTTATTGAGTGTGCATACTTAGTTTGGTTTTGTTTGTGCCTTGAGATGTTATAGGTGTGAGGACCCGTTTCCGGTAAATGGGAACCTCACCGCCGTGCAACCCCGATCGACCCAACGGGTGGATCAATCGGAACCACACAAGGCTTACTGTAAAAATCATTTCCCATTCTTGAAACTTTTCTTTGAAATTGAAGCATGGCACGTTATAATAAAAACTCGGCAAAATCAACAACGGAATTATTAACCGTCAGCGGCAGTCTTTTACACATATCAACCCACGATATAATTCTGTCACACATTTCACATAATATCTCACTGTCATATAAACTTTGCAGCATAAAATTTAAATTCCAGATTCACACGTTTAGCATACATATGCACACGTCAAATGTATACCTACAACACAATTAATGCCGAGTGTCCAAAATGTGTGGAGTACAATGTCCAGCCCTACGACCAACAATGGAATCGTAACCTGGGAGCTGAACTGCTAGTCTCTCAATTTAGCCCTGAGGAAAATAAAGCAAGGGGGGGTGAGATCAAAGGACCTCAGTGGGAGTACCGCGTCATAAGCACAAACGTTGGAATAGAGGCAGTTACTAAATCAGTTTGTAAAGCAAGTACGTAACACAATTGAGTCTCATGCTCATATATGCACATAACGAAATTCACAATGCACAATGCACAATGCACAATGCACAATGCACGATGCGCGATGACCAAAACATTATGCAATTGCAGAAAATCATCTTTCTGATACACGGCTAATATGCCCAAAATCTACCGGGGCGGACACAAACCACTCCCGAATAATCCCCGCTAAAGGATCACCTGGAAGCCCATTGATGGTTTTAATTTAGCAGTTCAAAACCCCTACCATCAAGGTTGTCCGAAACTGAATGGAGGAAATCAAATTATCAGATTCCATCTCAGTTTCGTAGATGTGTATGCATACAACATCATGAGGACTGATAGTTTATAGTGCAATCGAGTAACCATTCATACAGATATATCCTCCATAACCCTCCAAGGTAAGCAACTGTCCCCTCAGCTGGGATCCCCATATACTTACCTAGCTTGATCAAGCATAGTTCGTCAATTCCAGTAAATTCCTAAGAAAATACTTATATCACATTGTTTTAGGAAAAACTTGTAATGCATGCTATGTGTTTATACAATTCCACATTAGGCCAATCTCTCATTTTTAACAAGTCTCCCTTGTGTTGCCACACACTCAGTTACAAGCAGCAATTCACTCAAGGCAACACAATGCACATCACACAACCATCATGCTTAGTTTTGAACATACATTTAATGCGTTCCAAAGTATGACAAGCATTCATATGAGTCTAACATGATTAGTTATCAGAGTACCAGAAATGCCTCTATTCAAATCAAACCATGCAATCCAATTTTAATTAAACAATTCAACCAGTACGCATGTGCAGATGAAACTTAAACTCCCACCTCTTGTCGCGCTGACGACGTACCAGCGATACCTTTGCCTTTCTCAGCTGCCGCAATACCACCTATACACATAAGGCAGTCAGAGGACCGTAAGCTACCCTGAGTTCAAGTGATCAGAAACTACAACTGAAATTGAAACCTAAAGGACCCTCTCACAATTACCACTCAACACTCCTCTGAAATTGAACAATTTAATGTCACTGCTCAAACTCATATCACTCCATAAACTCACAACCATTCCCCTTTAATCACAACTCTGACCAGCAAGCATTCACACATCACAATAACACTTAATGACAAAACCTGTATCCCTCAACTCACATTCCATACATACAGAACTTATCTCAAGCAACCAATACACCTAATTCATCAAGAACATTCAAATTCCACCCTCTGACACTGTTCACCCGAGAATTACACAAAACTTTCAGGGTGTTTCCAGACACAATCACTCACTAAATTAACTCAGAAACATTACTAGCAACCTAAAGGAACTATCTTAGAAGCATGGAAACAAGAATTAAACCACTTACCAGTAAAATCTCAATTTTCGTCCAGAATGAAAACAGCTTTAGAAATCACCCCCACCCACCAAACTACCAGTGGAAATGTGTGGAAAACACTAGGGAAGTGTTAGGGTATGATCCCCTAACGATTTCTGAGGGAAAACTGAGTTGAAGGTGAATGTTGGTACTCTTTGATGGTGAAGAGAGAAGAAAAACGGGAAAGGCATTTAGGGCAGATGAAATGAATGGTCTGCTGGGTTTAATGCACAAATGGCAAGACTTAAGTGTAACTAATGGGTTAGCTAGTACATGGGCTGGGTTTAATGCACAAATGGCAAGACTTAAGTGTAACTAATGGGTTAGCTAGTACATGGGCTGGGTTTAATGCACAAATGGCAAGACTTAAGTGTAACTAATGGGTTAGTACATGGGCTGACACAATGGATTGGGGCTGAGACTGAATTGAGCTAAATCCCAAGGTCTGCCAAGTACAGAAACGCTAATTTCACAGCCCGTATCATCCCAAATGACCCGAATAAAATTTTGTGTGACAATACGGGTGTCTGGAATTTCGGTTAAGCAATTGGGCTTACGAATAGTGTTTGGGCTTGATGAATAGTATTTGGGCTCGATGAATAGTAATCGACCCAAAAATTCATGGTCACTCAAAACGGGTCATAATCTGTCAAATTCCACTAACTCAATCCTCAATCTCGCATTCTATCGTACTCTCGATCACATCTAGACACCCTAAAACACTCAAACACGCTAAGGACTCCCTAAGGCTGAGGCACCCAACATAAAAATTTACGAATCGAATCTGCACTCTATCGTACGCTACTCTCAGAAGGGTGAGGTCTCACAATAGGTGGTTCGGAATTATCAAATAAGGGCAAGGGAATAGCTTCTTGTTCTAAGAGAAGAGAGGTAAGATCCATGCCTCATCGGTTTCTCTAGAGATCTTTGTTGTTTATTTGTTATTTTCGTTACCTGTCCTTGTTATTATTGAATGCGAATTGATTGTAGGATATGTGCATGAATCGCGGATTGAGATATGAATCTTATAGGCCATACTGAACCCTTGAGTTAGGTTTTGAGTGCTTGAACTGCATATAATTGTATTCTGACATGATTGAAGATACCTTGTTGTGGTATTATGCTTTGTGCTTGCTTCTGTGTGCTTGTACGTGTTTGTGTGTCAGGATCCTGTTTCGATGGTCATTCAGGGTAAGCGTTGATGCTCCTTGGGAGAGGGGAGGCTCTTACTGGTATGGGAGTTGTATGGGTGGCAATCCCCAGCATGCATACACTAGAAGCCTTATCCTTGTGTTGCTTGGATGTCTTGTCCTTGTGTGGCAGGATGAATAGGTTTGTTGATTAGCTTGTAAGACCCCGAATTTTGAGTCCTAAAAGTCCAGAAGCCAGTACAGGTGAAAAGACAATTTTACCCCTGAAGGAAAGGATGTGTGATGGCCGAAATTGGTAAGATTATTTAGTAGTTAATTTTGTTTTAAATTCCTTTAGATCTAGGTCTTTATGGATGGGTAATTGCCTTAGAAATCATCCTTAAAGATAGATAGTTGCTTTAAAGATTAAGTCCCTAAAAATAGGGAAGATAATTTAAGAGTTTAATTATCTAGTAAATTATCTTATTTTGATAAAGTGAGTAAAAGTAGTAATCATAATTCTACACTCATTCATTATAAATAGGAAGCCAACCCACAAAAATCCCTCATAGAAAACTTACAAAATTCGTATGAACCTAAAACCCTATACCTCCCTATAGCCGTCATAATTCGCAGAAACTTTAAACTAGCATAACTGACTCATCATTCGTAGGATCCCTGAGAATAATAGCTTGTTGGAAACCTATATTCATTCTCTTTCCAACTATATTTTATTTGTTTTCAGGAGATTAGTATTTCTTTCTCAAAGAACAAAAATAAATTCGGAGGCACTGCCAAATCTTCTTAAAATTCAGAAAAGCATAACTCTTTCATTGTTTGTTATATCTCTGCGAATAATAGCTTGTTGGAAATCTCTCTTCATTCTCTTTCCAAAAATATCTTTTTTTTTGTCAGAAGGTTAGTATTTCTTTATCTAAGGTTAACTTGAAAATCGGCGGCGAAATTAGGTTTTCGCCAAATCTTCTTGAACTTCAAAATAGCATAACTTTCTAATCGTTTGTCAGATCCTTACAAATAATAGCTTGTTGGAAATATATTTCCATCATCTTTCCAACCATATATGTTTCGAAATTTTGATGTAAATATTTCCTTGTTTAAGGTTAAGTCGAAATCGTCCTATGCCCTACTTTTAGCGACAAGATTTGCATAGTTAATTTTAATGGTAAATTCAGGTTGAATCTTGTTAAGTTCCTGGCTATCACATCACACATCCAAGGGGGAGGCACCTGCAATGTCTTAACACTGGTTTTCTGATAGGTTTGGTGAGTGGTATTGGTAAGGAAATAGGGAATTTAGTTGATTATTGAATATGCATGCTTAGTTTGTTTTCATCTTTGCCTGGTGATATTATAGGTGGTTCGGATTTAATTAGAAAAGGCAAAGGAGTAGCTTCTTGTTCAGAGACAAGAGAGGTAGGATCTATGCCTCATCGGTCTCTCCAGAGACCCCTGTTATTTTCTTGATATTTTTGTTACCTTTCGTTGTTGTATTGCATGCGATTGGATTATAGGGTGAGAGTATGAAATTCGGAATGAGATATGGATCTCATAGTCTATATCGAACTCCTGAGTTAGGTATTGAGTGTCTGGGTTGCATATGTTATGTGAATTGAATATGTTGATTGTGTTCTAACATGATTGAGGATACCCTATTGTGGTATTATGCTTTGTACTTGCCTGTGTGTGCTTGTACGTGTTTGTGTGTCAGGATCATGTTTTGGTATCCATTCGAGGTAAGCCCTGATGCTCCTAGGGAGAGGAGAGGTTATTACTGGTATAGGAGTTGTATGGGCGGCAAAACCCAGCAAGAGCTCGCTGGAGGTCTGGTCCTTGTATGGCCGGAACCCTGTCCTTGTGTGGCAGGAAGCCCTTATCCTTGTGTGGTTTGTGGTGCCCAAGTCCGTGTGTGGCCTGGGAAGACTTGTCCGTGTGTGACAAGACAACTTACTAGGCTTACTGATTAGTTTGTGTGTTAACCGTTTATCCTTTGTGCAGTGAGCTTTGGACAACACAGGTGGAAGGGATGACCTTTCTTCTTTATTGCCAAGAGCAATTTGATGTGTTACACCTGCCTGTGTACTTCTGAACTTTCGGAAGTGTTTGTAGTCCTCCCTCAGCCATAAATTCGGCCCTAACCTTTTTTGTTTGATTCTTGAATTGCGTGATCCTCTTTATTTGTTTAAGATTGATCTAATGTAAATTGGGAGATTTGTGTTTAGGATTTCTGCAGATCTTATGATGTTGTGACCCTACTGAGATTCTTGTAATCTCAGACCATTGTTGTTTACCATTTTTCAGGCTTAGGTACATCCACTGTTCGTGGTACCAGTGTGTGAGATCAAGGCTGCACGGCGGGGCGATATCGCATCACATTTGCATACTTGTTACTTGCGCATGTAACATGAATGATTGGGCAACTTTCTGGTTTATTTTAAGCACCCTTCTTTGTTTGCTATTTCCGAAAATTTGTTGAAGGATTTCTTGCTGGTTATTTGGATCCCTATGGTACTTGTGTGTTATGAACCCAATAAATTAATTTAAGACTTCCGCTGATGTTTTTATTTACTCCGTATGATACCAGAACATGTGTCCAATATAATGCTCCAATTTTTATAAGCAATAAGATTAACAAGCTTAAAATCAGAAATTTATGATTAGCCTGGTGAGATTCAAATAAGTCTTAGGTGTCATTTAGGCTTATTTGGGTTTCACGGCGGTAATGACCTTAATCGAAGCAATTATTAGTAGTTAGGAATTGGGGTCGTTACAAGCTTGTGTGCTAACCTTTTACCCTTTATGTAGTAAACCTTGGACAACACAGGTGGAAGGGGATGACCTTTCTTTCTTTTTAGTGCTGAGAGTAATCTGATGAGTTTTACCTGCCTATGTACTTCAGATTTTCAGAGGTGTTGTAGTCCACCCTCAACCTTAGTTTTGGCCTTATCCCTTTGATTGATTCTTGAATTATGTGATACCCATAGTTGTGTAGGGATGATCTGATGTTGTTCGGGAGATTTTTGTTTAAGATTTTTGTAGATCTTATAATGTTGTGACCCTACTGAGATTCTTGTAATCTTATCCTGTTGTATTCACCATTTTTCAGGCTTAGGTACATCCACTGCCCGTGGTACCAGTGTGTGAGATCGAAGTTGTACGGCGGGGCGATATCGCATCACATTTGCATACCTGTTCCTTGATTGCATGTGCATATAACATGAATTATGATTAGACTACTTTCTGGTTTTTCAAGATTCCTCCTTTACTTGTTGTGTCCGATTTATGTTGGGGGTTAACTTGCTGGATATTTGGATCCCTATGGGACTTGTGTGTTGTGGATTCATTGATTTTATTTATAGACTTCCGCTGATATTTCATTCACTCCGTATAATACCAGAATACTTGTCCAATATCATGCTCCAATTGTTGATAAACATAAAGAATATACATGCTAAAAATCATGAATTTGATGAGTAAACCTTGTGGGATTCAAATAGGTCCTGGTTCTTGGGTTTGTTTGGGTTTCACAGCGGTAAGAGCCCTAATCGGAACAATTAATAATAGGTCAGGAATTAAGGTTATTATAAAATGGACACCTAAGATCCCTTCCAACATTCACTCTAATCCTCAAATAACTTTAAAAATGCTACAGTAATCCACCCATCCACAACTTGAACTCAAAACCAAACTTCTATTTTGCAAAACAATCATTGATTCCTTAGGAATCAATTCCACACCCAATGAAAGACTAAACCACACACTAACCAAGTCAATAATATATACCCAACACATCTTAAACACCAGAAACAAACAAATCAACAACACCCACAAGAAACAAAATTGCACCTAAGGATTTAATGGAAACATCAACACAAATCAAAGGAACTAAAAAGTATTAAAGAAAAGTATCAAATCGCGCCTTACAAGTCAAAGTGCAAAAATACCCTAAACAGAAAAAATCCTTTTTCCTTGCTCAAATCTAGTTTATACTTTGGAAATCCATGGAAAAAGGAAAGGAAAGTATTTAGACACAAAATCCCAATGGTTAATTTAAACTAGAAATTGAATTTCGGGTGATAAGTTCAAAAGGATGATATACGTGTGAAGGAGGAAGAAGAGGGCTAAGGGACTTAGAAAATTTTATAAGTTCCAAAGTGCTTGGGTTAGGTATCTATACCCCTAGAACAAGGAAAATTCAGAAATTATGAAATAAATTTTTCAAAAATTGAACACACACCAAAAGGATCCAATTATCATTTCAAAAAGTTAAAATATCAATTTTGGGCTATAAAATTACTAATGGGCCTAGTAAAATGAAAATAGGCCAAAATCAAAGAATTGAACCAAAATTTCTCTGGTTACTAAAAGGTAGCTCGATATACCTACAATGGTTCAAAGGCTCAAGTGGAAACCGTTTCCACTAAACTCAGCTCCTCAACTACACACAAAATGATACAAATCACACACATGCTAAAATCAACAACTGACACATCAGGAAGCTTAATTGACACACAACCAATGATATGATACATAAGACATCTTAGACACAATACCTAGGCTCTATAATTATGTCCATGTCACTTGATCCACTAGTCAACTACCTAGTCAATTGGTCAAACTGCCTAACTAGTCTTTGTCTCACTTCCTTGGCACAAAGTTGATAGTCTATTTTTGTTAGGGAAATCACACATGTGATGCGGACCTTTGCAAAAGAAGCAAGCAATTTAGGCTTTCTTCTCTTCATTGTTCTCTCCTTGGTAAGAATTGGGCTTCACTAGGAAGAAGTTCTTGGTTTGTTTCTCCCTTTGTGAGACCTCATCCTCCGAGTTCCTACTCAACATGATCATACAGTGAGAGTGTTCGATTTTGGTCTGTTGTAAGCAGTTGACCAGCTTAAGCCGAGAGTTTACCAGTTTGATTGAGGTTGACCAGTTTGACCCGAAAGTTTACTACTTTAACCCGAGAGTTGACCTTTAGGTTGGACATAATCATAGAAAGCCTAGATGTGTATCTAAGTATCTTAGCGAGTGATCTAGTTTAAGTGTCGAGGTTTGAGTCTGTGGAAATTGATATAGGCCGATTTCGGGTCCATTTTAAGTGATTGTGGGCTTTTGGGCCAGAAAACCTGTTTTGAGCCCATTTGATATTTCTCGAGCCCATTTACCTATTTTTTAGCTCAATTAATTATTTTAACCCATTTTTGGTGTTTTAATGGTTTAAAACAATTTTTTGGCCTACTCAAGGCATATTGGACTTTTAAAATGCTTTGTTCGAGTTTTTTTTTTTTGAGTTTTTGGATCTGGGTTATAAATACCCAGCCCGACTCAACACTTAGAATTTTTCTAATTGTTGGAATTTCAGAAGCTCATTTCTCCCCCCTTCTCTCCCTTTCTCTTTCTCATGCCTCACTCTCTAAAGAACCCATTCGTTTTCTTTCCGTTTTCGTTCGACGAAAACCTTCGAGCTTCATCCCAAAACACATGCCTGACCTTTCTCGACTGATTTCCACTGTTAATTTCCAATCAAGGAGCCATAATCTGATCGCTCTTTGCACGATGGCATATTTTGGGGATTTCATGATAAGTGCCCTAATTCTTCATTTTTGTCATCGATTTTTGGTTTCTTTAGTTTGCTGTTGATGTTCCTAAGTTTTTTTGGTTGTTTGGATCATTCAAAAAAGCTTCATGATTCGTGGGTGAGCGTTTTCAAATTTAGTAGCGTTTTCGATAATTTCGGGTGTTTTGAGATTTTGATTGAATTGTCGATTTTGGTTGTTTCTATCCCTTGGGTTGTTGAATTATGAGTTGCTGAGTATGTTTGTGGGCTGAGAAACCCAATCGTGAGATCGGGTGGGTTTCGGTGTCGATGTGGAGCCGCAAGTGGCTTGTGTGTGTTTTGGATGTTTCGCCCATTGGTTGGATTTCTAGAATTTTGAGCTGGGAGTGTGTTGTGAGGGTGAGACGTGTGTTAGTGTGAGTGTCGATGGGGTCTCTTGGGATTCATTTTCAGTTTTGAGTTATTTAGTCGATTTTGTCGGTTTGGGTGCTTATATGTGTTTTGATTTGGTTGTGATTTGGTTGTGTGTTTAGGCAGTGTTGGAGTGGTCGATAAGGCCAAGGGTATTGCCATTGAGTTTTCTACGTGACAATAAGTAGGATTTTATGTTTCATTTGCTTATGCGAAACATTTTTTGTTTGATGAGTTAAAACACAGAATATGCTTGGTTTTGAATGGAGGCTATACGTGCATGGTGTATGACGTTCATTTTAGCTTCACAATATTGCTTTCCATGATTTAGGTGCATAAATTATGTGTTTGAACTCTTAAGCTTGTTGGTTGTGTGTTTATGCATGTTGAGTGGACATGTGATCCAATGTTTGTAACCGTTCGATTGCTTGTGTTTATACCCATACGAGTGATTTTATTGGACCCTTTTAATTTGAGTGTTTAGTGGTTTGTGAGGTGCATTTCATTGCCGAGAAACCTTGGTAAGGGTTCCTAAAGGGTTTAAGCGAGTTTGGGGAGCATTCCAAGTCACTTTCGGGGTGTGAACTCGTCAGAGACGAGTACACACCCACGTACCCTCCCAGGAGCCCGTGTACTATTCTAGACAGAACAGTATATGGCCTTCATAGGCGAGTACACGCTCATGTACTCAGGCTGTGTACTTGTACACGACCTATTCCAAAAAGTACATGGTCGTGTACTCAAGAATTAACATGGAATTGACGGTTAATTCTTGGCCAAGCAAGGTAAATACATAGAATCCCAGCAGAGGGGAATATTGCTTACCTAATGTTGTTGTATGGATGAATAATTTATGTGTGGATTAGGTAAGTACATGGTGTGACGACCCCAATTCCTAACTATTATTATTTGCTCTGATTAAGGTCATCACCGTCGTGAAACCCAAATAAGCCCAAATTACACCTAGGACCTATCTGAATCTCACCAGGCTTACCATTAACTTCCGACTTTTAGCATGTTTATTTTAATGTTTAACAACAATTGGAGTATGATATTGGGCAAATATTCTGGTAATTTAGATTAAATCATTGGGTTCATAAGACACAAGTCCCATAGGGATCAAAATAACCAGCAAGAAATCATCCAACATATTTCAGAAATAGCAAGCAAAAGAGGGTTCTTAAAATAAACCAGAAAGTAGCCCAATCATTCATGTTATATGCGCAAGTAAACAAGTATGCAAATGTGAAGCGATATCGCCCTGCCATGCAGCCTTGATCTCACACATTGGTACCACGGATAGTGGATGTACTTAAGCCTGAAAAATGGTAAAAACAATGGTATAAGATTACAAGAATCTCAATAGGGTCACAACATCATAAGATCTGCAGAAACTCTAAACACAAATCTCCCAATTCACATTAGATCATTCCTAAACAACTAAAGGGGATCACGCAATTCAAGAACCAATCAAAAAGAGTTAGGGTCGAATCTATGGTTGAGGGAGACTACAATCACTTTCGAAAAATCAGAAGTACATAGACAGGTAGAACTCATCAGATTGCTCTCAGAAATGAAGAAGAAATACCATCCCCTTCCACCTGTGTTGTCCAAGGTTTACTGCACAAAGGGTAAATGGTTAACACACAAGCTAATCAGTAAGCCTAGTAAGTCATCTTGCCACACAAGGACAAGTCTTCCCAAGCCACACACGGACTTGGGCATCCCAAACCACACAAGGATAAGGGCTTCCTGCCAAATAAGGACAGGGTTCAATTGTCTTGCCACACAAGGACAAGTCTTCCCAAGCCACACACGAACTAGGGCATCCCAAACCACACAAGGATAAGGGCTTCCTGCCACACAAGGACAGGGTTCCGGCCACACAAGGACCAGACATCTAACGCGAGCATGCTGGGCTTTGCCACCCGTACAACTCTCATACCAGTAAGAACCTCTCCTCTCCCTAGGAGCATCAGCGCTTACCCCGAATGGCCACCGGAAAAGGATCCTGACACACAAACACCTACAAGCACACACAGGAAAGTACAAAGCATAATACCACAACAGGGTATCCTCAATCATGTCAGAACACAATCAACATATTCAATTCACTTAACATATACAACTCAGTCATTTAATACCTAACTCAGGGGTTCAATATAGCCTATGAGATCCATATCTCAATCCAAAATTCATACTCTCACCCTATAATCAAACGTATGTAATACAATAAGGGCAGGTATCAAAAACATCAAGAAAATAACAGAGGTCTCTGGAGAAACCGATGAGGCGTAGATCCTACCTCTCTTGTCTCTGAAAAAAAAGCTACTCCTTTTCCTTTATTAAGTAATTCTGAACCACCTATATTATCACCAGGCAAAGAGGAAAACAAACTAAGCATGCATATTCAATAATCAATTGCCCTATTTCCTTACCAATTCCACTCACCAAACCTATCAAAAATCAGTGATCAGATGCTGCAAGTGCCTCCCCCTTGGATGTGTGATGTGATAGCCAGGAACTTAACAAGATTCAACCTGAATTACCATTCCAATTAACTATACAAATTTCGTCGCTAAGAGTAGGTCATAGGACAATTTCAACTTTAAGCATAAAGAAGTTTAGAATAAATAAATTCATGATCATACATCATGAATAGATGTTAAGAAATCATAACAACACGTGAAACGACAACATAAATCAATCAAAGACAAAATTTGTGGAAATTTAAAAACCTAATTCTGTCGTCGATGAAAACCTAATCCCGTCGCCGATTTTCAACTTAACCTTAGACAAGGAAATATTTATTTCCAAATAAAAAATTATATATGGTTGAAAAGAGGATCAAAATATCTTTCCAACAAGCTATTATTTGTATAGATACAACAAACAATGGAAGAGTTATGTTATTCTGAATTTCAAGAAGATTTTGACAGTTCCGCCAAAAATCTAATTCCGCCACCGATTTTCAACTTATCTTTTGACAAATAAATACGAATGTACAAACAAAAAAAAAATATGGTTTGAAAGAGGATGAAAAGAGCTTTCCAACAAGCTATTATTTGTAGAGATACAACAAACGATGAAAGAGTTATGCTATTCTAAAGTTCAAGAAGATTTGGCAGTGTCGCCGAATTTCAACTTAACATTAAAGAAAGAAATACTAACTTCCCGACAAAAACCTAAAGATGGTTGGAAAGAGGATTAGGAGATCTTTCCAACAAGCTATTATTTTCAGGGATCTGACAAATTATGAGAGAGTTATGCTGGTTTAAAGTTTCAGCGAATTTTGGCAGCTATAGGGAGGTGTAAGGGTTTTAGGCTATACGAGTTTTGTGTGTTTTCTATGAATGATTTTTGTGGGGTTGGCTTCCTATTTATAATGGATGGGTATGGAATTAAGATTACTACTTTAAAGGCTTTATTAAAGTACGATAATTACTAGATTTAAATTCTTTAATTATCTTCCCCTATTTTTAGGGATTTTAATTTCTAAGGCAATTATCTAGCCATAAGGACTTAGATTAAAGGGAATTAAAATCAGAATTAACTACCATGCAATTCTTACCAATTTCGGCCATCACACATCCTTTTCTTCAGGGGCAAAATTGTCTTTTCACCTACACTGGCTTCTAGACTTCTAGGACTTAAAATTTGGGGTCTCAAACATAGAATCCCAGTAGAAAGAAATATTGCTTACCTAAGGTTGTTGTATGTATGGATTATATATGTGTGGATTAGGTAAGCACGGAATCCCAACAGAGGGGAATATTGCTTACCTAATGTTGTTGTATGGTGGATTATGATTGAGTGCAATAGTGTAATTTCTCCACTCAGTTTCAGTTAACATTGGCAGTAGGTGATTTATATGTATTTTGTAAATGAAAAATTAACTGCTAGTGGGCTTTCTGTTTTCCTTTAGCGGGGGTTACCTAAAAGTGCTTTGTAATCCACTCCGATAGGTTTTTGGGGCATAGTAGCCCATGTGACGATGTTGTGTTCTGTGAGTTATGAAACCTATTGGGATGACCTTTATTGCATTGTGTATACAATTCATGCATTATACTTAATAGCTAGTGAAATGCATTAATGCAGCCGCTTAGTGTGCATGGATGGTAACGTTGATTTAAAGTAACTATTTATTAATTAATTTTTCATATGCCTCTATTCCACTGGATATGTTTGTAACGCTATAACTTCTATTTAGGTCTTTGATCTCACACCCCTCTTGTTGATATTTTCAGGGTTAGTTCGTTAGTCGTAGCCAATCGTCTTTGAGGTCGACTTTTCCCGGTGTTGGCCTTAGAGCAAAACTGTTGCACTTGCACATTTTGGAAGCTCAGTATGTTTTGTGTTTTTTATATTTTTATACTTTATCGATATACATGCTTGATTTGGAATATGTTTGATGTTATGGACCTGTTGTGGGCTTGTTCTCCGTTTTTTAATATTTACTCACATGTATGACTCGTATTCTAGTTTATGTCATGACATGCGTGCCTTGGGAACTTTTTGTGTGGATCCATATGGGCTTGTGAGTATGGTCTCTTGTGTAGCATGTTTGGAGCCATGTGACCCATTATATGTGATTTAAAGACTTCCGTTGTATGTGTGTGCATAATCAGTTGATTGTTTTGTCCCGGGTATGTTTTGTGAAGTGTCATGCGTATTTTAAAAGGAAAAATTCAAATTGGTATGTATTTTTGGAAATTTGGATTTGATAAGTTAATGCGAACTTTGTGTGATTTCGATTGATCTAAGTGTTGTGTTCAATTTACACAACGGTGAGGGTTCAATTTACCGTTAGCGGGTCCTCACACCCTCTACTGCTTCTCTTCCATCACTCCTTTGCCCTTCAAATTCTTATTCTATTCTTTCGGTTTTGAATCTCCTCTTCGTAATTTGACTAGGGACTCTACCACTGCGTATGCCAAGAAAAGGTCTTGCATGCCCCATATCTCTAACTTGATTATTTCCCACTATTGGGTCCATTGGTGAAAACAAAGAGAGCTTTTGTTGTAGGAAAGTTAGGAATTTGGAGCAAAATTTTTTGAAATATCTTTACGTACGTTTTTATGGAATCGATGTGAATGAGTCGTCATAATTTTGCTCTTGCCTCTCGCTGAGCATTCTGAGGTTAGATTTGATTCTTCATATGTTGCTTAAATTTGGCCCACAAGCCAAATTCTGCGATTACATTTTGGTTCATCAAACACTTCTGTCGTCACCATAGTAGTGTGGAATTGGTGAAGTAGTGTGCTATCGTCTTCACCTTTTAAGCATCCTCACTTATGTTGACATTGTCAAAGTACTACTTCACGTTGAAAAAGAAGTTCTCCAACTCTTTGCCCTTTCTTGTTACACCATATGTCAATGGTTTAGGAATATCGACTTTTGCAGCAGTACTCATTTCCACATTTCCACAGTTCCTTGAGTAATTGCCAAATTGCAAAGGATATAGTCTTCACTAATCACTTGGACCTCCTCCTTTATTGCCTCAGTCTCGGAAACAAAGTTACTTTGCAAGTCTTGAATCTATTGCGTAAGTTCCCTACGAATCTCCTCTAACTCTCGCATAACAAAAAGACACCACTTCATTAAGGGTGGAGTTAAACTAATCCTTCATGTTTGTTAATTACTCAATTGTGCTCCACTACCAACTATCATGAGCTTGGGATTTATGAACTAAGCTACATGCAACACTTAATCAATTCTCGCTAATTGGTAAGTCAACCTCGAATTCACTCACACTCACAAGTATATAAAAATAAAAGAAGAGGGGAGAACATGGGGGAGAAGACTTCTCTTACAGCTTATGTACAAAATATGCTGGTTCGGAACCAGGTTTTGTGGGCTAATTCGGCATGTGTGTTGTTAATATGGACTCATCATGGGCTAACTTCTGTAGGCTCGTCATTCTGCAGGTTTGCCATGCGGACTAACTTCTGCAGACGGGACAATATGCGCCACAACCACCTTGAAACCTTTGTTTGAACAGAGGAGGCTGGGTTCGCATATGGGTATTTATATGGAGGGATTAGATTATTAAATAACCGTACCAATTTGGGTGGATAAATGATTTACTATAAAAATGATTTAGATCAAGAATTGTGTTTTTTTGAGTATAAGATCACGAAAATTAATCTATTCCAAAAAAAATTATTCTCCGACATTGATGAGGAACAAAAGATTTCCCGTCGCATCAGTAGGTAAATTGTTAACCAACTCATTTACAAAACAAATATACTATTATTTTAAATTTTTATTTTTAACTTGCAATTAAAGAAGTAACGTAACGTCCATTTCTTATAGAATTGCACTAGCAATAATAATATTTCTTTGCTATGAAACATTACAAAATCCAGTATTTATTTCATAAATATTAAATATCATCTAGTTGCTATATCTTTTTTTTTCGTTAAAATAAACTCCAAAAAAGAAAAAGGAATTGGGTGGCAGTTTAGTGTTAAATAGCCTCCAGCTCTTCTTCCCGTATCCTCTCGTGCACTATCTCCTTTCCGAAGCTCTGTTTATCGTTCGATACAACTAATTCCAGGTAGACGATCTGTTCCTTCCTTTTTTAAAATTTGGGTCTCCTTCGCCTCTCGAAACCCTAGCATCGTATTTTTTGATATCATCGATTTTATCTTGGCTATATATCGAACCCAGCATTTGATATCATTGAGTCAGATACTCGTTGTTAGTTTAGGATTTTTTGTACGATGGTTCGATACCACCTCTCTATTTCGTAGACGAGTAGAAGGATTTACTCAGTTTGTAGGATCTCTATTAATTTGTAGACTATGCAAGTGCGCCGCGGTATATTTAACCATAACTTGTTATTTGCGAAGATTTGTTTGCTAATGAAATGATATGCCGTAACCTGTTGGATTTGAATGATAACGATCTCGGCTATTTGTATGGCATTTGTTTTAGGGTGAAGCGAGTTCTATTGACCATTTTAGTTTTCTGATATCGTTGAAGAATACGTGATTAAAAATTCAATTGGATTTTGATTTAACTTCACCGAAAATCTGTTATTTTACTGTTCAATCTATCCAATTTAAAGAGAGTTTAACTTGTCTCCAGATTGAATGCCTGTGGCATATTCGGTATTGAGACTTTTTTTGGATAGGGGTTAGTGACCATGGCAAGAGTATTATTGTACTTACATTTCTTTCATATAATGAGACTGGGCTTTTCTTTTGATTCTTGATCGTTGTTACCGTTTTCACTATCTTTCTCATGATTTCTGCATACCACCTCTTTAATCTGCTAGTCGCTCAAATTGTTCCCTTTTTTTTTTTTCAATTTGTGTCTTTTATGGCGTGGTTCATATGTTGTGGACCTGTGTATTGCATTTTGCGGCATCTTTTGCATTCTATAAAGTTGGTATAAAAACTTGGAGATTTGTTTGGCTTAGATGAGCTATGCTTACAAATGTAACTTGAATCACAGAATGTCGGAGGAACCTCCTTTTCGCCCACGAGAGAAGTTAATTGAGAAGCAGAAATATTTTCAAAGCATTCATAAGCACACATACCTGAAAGGTCCTATGGACAAGATCACCTCCGTTGCCATTCCTGCGGCATTGGCAGCCAGTGCACTGTATTGTATTGTAAGTCTTTTAGCTATGTAGGTCTGGCCTGCAAACAAAAACTACAACAACTTCACATTGGAATTTACTAAATAGCCTCTTCTTTTCTTTTTCTTTATTTTTTTAATGCAGGGACGAGGGATCTATAATATGTCTCATGGGATTGGGAAGAAAGAATGAAGGGATGGACTACTTAATACTTGCTTTTTGTTGTTAGCAACTCATTTATGGGGTTATTTGTTTTTGGGTGTGGACTATCTTTTGATGGATTTACTTTGTGTTTAATCTATGATGTCACGTGAGTGATGCTTAGTCTTGGCCCCTGCCCTTGTTGTTTCTACGTTCTCTTTTAAACCTTACATGTGGGAACTGAACCACATTTGTATCAGACAGGTTGGCCTATCAGCAGAGGGGAACAAGCATAGGCGTTTATGGTAAATTACTTGGTTGGTTACTTTGCGGATGAATGATTCATGTTAACGTATCGAGTTTTGTGTGAATGGAGGCAGAAGAAAGTGTCTTCTGTGAAGCAGGCAGAATATGAGACAGCTCAAGAACAGACCAGCAAAAATTCTTGGTTATATAATGTTGCTGCTAGAGGCTCTCTATTTCGTGCCATGAATGCTGACGAAACATTAATTTCCCATTTGTGATTCTACAGGTAAACCATGGCTGTCTGGAGTTCCTCTTTTACCATCTTAAACAATGCTAATCCTGATGAATCTGTGTTTTTCAATAACTCTGATGAATCCGTGTTTCTTACTTCTTATGAGATAGTTCAGTCAAACCTAAGAAGCGGTCTCGAATTTTGACTCAGCTATATTTACTTTGGTTGATTCTTTGTTGCATTGCCTCTACTGCGATGATGACAGGTAAGAATGGCCATCTTTCAACCTGTCAAGAAGCCCAACCATGGACAGGAAAAAATGACAAATAGCAAGAACTGAAAAAAACAGAACTGGGTATGACAATTACCTACAGGAAAACATACCTAATTGTTCTTGGGGATTCAAGGCATGAGGTATATATAGCCTTGACGCTAGGTTGAGCTTCTACGGTGAGATGAGTCAACACAGCGACAAAATCCTACAAAGAGAATCTATATCAGTGAACTGCATTCTGCAATATGGTATCTATTGAAAGGTGACAGAACCGCAACCTGAAAATCATATTTGATGTCTACGCATGATATCACCAAGGCAATGCATCATATGAAGTCACACCAGAGTTTACATCAGCTTAAACTGTATGCCTCCATCACTAAGTGTCAAACAACAAACAAAAGCAATTACATTTCTGCTAGCGAAGAGCTATGAGCTCAGCTCAGTTACAACTAACTCTACACGCACTAACTATACAACATAATTCTTTATTTTCAGCCTATTGCAGTCCTTAATGCACATACCATACAGCAACTCGCTTTCTTGTTCCTCCAAAGCTTCATGATCCAGGGAAGACAATATTTAGATTTAACAGTTTCAAGGAGAAGATAAAAGAAAATACCTATAAATAAATGATAATCAGGTCAAAGGGACTCCAATGTAAATTCTGCTTCCTCAGATGTCATTGTAAACCCAAGCTTCGTGTCTCCCCCGCTTGTAGCCTCAGTTGCATGTTCATGTTCACGTTCATTTTGCACGAGTTGACAAAATGGTTCATTTTGCATATGTATCAACGAGAGGTTTGAGGACATTTATGATGGAAACGGATAGTTATGTAATGTGGTCAACAGAATCAAGCAACAACCAAAAAAGAATACACATATTCCTACCATGCCCATCCTTGCTTCACCTCTCAACAGGAAACACTAAAAATACAGCATGCACACGAAATAGAATTTACAGGAAAAAGAAAAATACAATCAAGTTTCATTACAGAAGCTCACAGGGTAATGATAAAAGCTGGCAAGGTTATGCTGATAAGGAAATAGTTTAGGACTCATACTGAAGTGAAGGGCACTATGTGAAATTTTGAAGACAACCGAGAGCATCAAATATGCTGTGACAATACTGTGAAACAGCACAAGGTTAACAAATCAAGACAATCTTGGATGGGCCCAAGGCATGAG
Source organism: Passiflora organensis (assembly GCA_019739055.1). NCBI lineage: Eukaryota > Viridiplantae > Streptophyta > Magnoliopsida > Malpighiales > Passifloraceae > Passiflora > Passiflora organensis. The sequence goes on along the minus strand of JAEPBF010000120.1, from coordinate 304,813 downwards.
GCTATTCTTTGACCATTAAATATAGAATATTTTATGGAATCTTTCCCGAGCAAAGCAAAAAGAAACCAGCTAACAAAAACTAATGAACTCCATAGTGTAAAACCACAACTGTTGTGAACATACCAATATGAACTTTTAACAAAAACAAAAATTGCTGACAAAATGAGATAAAAGAATTCAGAAATCCACTTACAAATTGCAGCCATACCACATAAAAAATCAGATTACCGATAGAAAGTTTTCTGGCACCCAACCAAAGACAAATTAGAATACAGTATCTCAGAAGTTCATATTATTAACTCACCCTTATTATAGTGACAAAAACAATTGAAGCATCTCTAGGCAAGTGTGGGTGAAAAGAATCAGGGGTTAATAAAATTGGCTTATCTTGTCAAATATCTAGTTTTAAAGTACAAGGAACCAAAAATAATATGTCTAGTACTGGCCAAAAGGATGATTGCTCAACTTACCTTAATTCAGTAACTATATTTTTTCAAAGTATCAGATCCCAAGAGCTTGTTGTAGCACGGGAAGGTATGGTTGAGGAACATAACCCTCTCTCCTAAGCTCTACAAGAAGAATCTTCAGTAACGAATAAATTTCAGAAGACTGTTGATGACTTCCATCAGCCGCACAAAACAAGTGACTGATGTTGTTGATCTCAATCCAGCTGTACCCTGGTATCTTCCGAACTCCTTTTTCCTTCATCAAATTTCGTATCTTAAGTACATTCCTCCATTTTCCAACATCAGCATGCACATTTGAGAGCAATACATAGTAACCAGAATTTTTTGGGTCCAAATCAAGGAGAAATCTGGAAGCAATTTCAGCAAGCTCAGCATTGCCATGAACTCTACAGGATCCCAATAACGTTCCCCAAATACCTGCATCAGGTGAGAATGGCATGCTCTTAATGATTTCAAATGCTTCATTTAAACAGCCAGCACGGCCTAGCAAGTCCACCATGCAGGCATAATGCTCCATCTGAGCTGGGATCATGCATTTCTCAGTCATGCAGCGGAAAAATCGAATTCCATCATCAACCCGACCAGTATGCGCACAAGCTGAAATTATACCAATAAAGGTGACATTATCAGGCTGAATACCATTTTCTAACATTTTATGGAACAAAGTAAGAGATTCATTAAGGAGGCCATGGTTTCCATATGCAGCAATCATGCTATTCCATGCAACTTCATTCTTCCCTTTCATCATATCAAAGATACGACCTGCAATATTTAAGTTGCCGCATTTGGCATACATGTCTATCAGTGCACTCTCAGCAAAACGATCAGTTTTGAATGCACATTTGATCATGAAACCATGGATCTCTTTCCCATGGTTAAGGGCAGGCAAGTTTCCGCAAGCAGAAAGAGCAGATGAGACACTAACACAGTTATGCTGCAATCGTTCCATCCCCATTTTACGAAAAAGATGAATGGCCTCCTTTGGCTTGCCATTCTGGGAATGGCTACTGATTATTGAGTTCCAGCAGATCACATCTTTTTCAGATATCCTTTCAAAAATTTGACATGCAAGATCCAATCTTCCACATTTTGCATACATATCCATAATTGCACTTCCAACATGACATTTCCCCTCGAGTCCATTCTTGAGGATGTTACCATGCAACTCCTTCCCCAATTTTAGAGTAGCTAAACCAGCACAGGCTGGTAAAACACTTCCCAAAGTGAAAGCATTTGGAGTCATTTTCTCCTTAAGCAATATCCGAAAAATTTCTAAGGCATCATTATTCATGCCATTGAGCACAAAACCTGAAATCATGGCTGTATAAATTACAATATCAATCATATTGCTTTGTTTAAAAATAGAGCATGCCATCTTTACATCCCGGCACTTAAAGTAAAAGTCAATTAGGGCACTGTTCAAAAACAAATCCAAAGTCACACCATGTCTCACTATGTACCCATGAACTTCCTTTCCATTTCTTAGATTTGTTTCCTCAGTTAGAGCTGGAAGGAAGCTGGAAAAAGTGACCGAGTCTGGTCTAATACCAGTATATAGCATCTCACGAAACAATGTTGAAGCCTCATCCATTAACCCACATTGTACATATCCACCAATCATTTTATTCCAACTGAACAAATCTGTCTGTGGCATCATAATAAACAATCTGTAGGCATCTGGTAAGAAACCACATTTTGCATACATAGTCACCAATGTGTTTGCCACCAGAGGAGCGTACTGCAATCCACAACAAACAGCAAGCCCGTGCAGCTGATCACCTAATGCAATCAATGCCACAGAGGAACAGGCAGATAGTAAACAAGTAAATGTCACTGAATCAGGCATGGTACCAGAAATTCTCATGTCCCTGAAAACACTTGCTGCACAATCCAATGCCCCACATTTGATAGAACCATGAATCATGACATTCCACAAGACCTGATCTCTATGTGGCATCATATAAAACAGACAGCACGCATCCTCCAAATAGCCATTTTCAGCATACAACTTTATCAATGAGCTACCCACAAACACATCCACATCAAAATTCATCAATAAGATAGTATCTTGAATCATCCTACCTAACCTCACATTATTCAAACCACTACAAGCCTTAATAACAGATGGAAAAGTATACTTATCAGGAAAAACTCCACAACCCAACATTTTGAAGTAGAATAACAACGCAGAATCAAAACAACCCATCTTGACAAACCCTCTAATCATCCAATTCCAAGCCATGGCATGATCAAACAAGTGGCCAAAGAACATTTTCTTAGCATCATTGAATCTATCACAAAGAATATACATTCCCAATATCTTTGCACCCAAAAAGCCACCATTTTTGCTGACTCCATTAACAATGAACTGGGCGTGAACTTGTCTCCCTTTATGCAGATTAGAACAAAATGATTTTTCCAAGATTGATTCTAGTTGTGCTGCTAAGGCCTCCTTAGTACATTGGGCACTCAATTGAACATCTTTTAAGTTGTCTTGCAAGCATGGGGAGTGTATTGACTTAACCCAGCAAACATTAGTACATGAAAAAAAACTACTTTGAACGGTGCAATATAATTTCCTTGTATTGATGATACAACGTACCATTGAAAGAGAGGAATCCAGCTCGTCACTGGTCAAATCTGGGATCAACTGGTCGAAGTAGTGAATCAAATTATTATGCAAATAGATCAATTATTACTTAGAAATAAAACTAACAAAAGGATCTGTACAGACCTGAATGCTAATAATCGCTCTTTGGTTGGTAGCACAGTCCTATGTAACTGAATAAGAAAAACCAATGGAAGCCATTAAGATAAAGCCCATTGTGAGGCAAGCTTTTTGTTGCTTCTCTTCTGTAAAGGCCAAAGAGAGGTCTAAAACATTCATCGTCAAGGATTACCCTTGTTTCAGGACCATCAAAGTAACAAACTTGATCCTGGGAAAGTGTCACTCAATCCATACAGCATGAAATGAAAGAACGTTCTGCAGACATAAAAATGGATGGCAAATTAGTGTTTCATTGTCAACTAAACATTCTTCCCATTAGTAACCACGAGATTGATCATCCAAATCTAATGCACATATGCAGAATTCCTCTGGCGACACAGTTCATTGACCCATTAAATTCATCTCAAAAGCACTAAAGTTTGAAAAAATGATAGAAAATAGCATAGAAAGCACAGGAATATGAATTATCACATCCACTGGGTATGATACCAACTTTTTTGGTAATAAATTAGATGTTCACTTGAAGGATACCAATAAAACGTGAAGCACCCTCCTTTAGTTTTATGTCTTAAAAATGGTAGGATCTTAGCCAGATGGAGATTCAAAGAGCTCAGCAACTAAAAAGTTTCACTACCATACACCGAATATCGCAATCTCCAGAAAAAAAGAAAAAGAAAAACATAAATTCAACAATATATTTTCTTTTACACAAAGTGTAAAAATTGAAAAAAGAAATTCAGGTACAAAGGAAACCACATATATGCTTTGATGTATGGTTGAAGCATAGGACTAATGATTGTTCTCCCTTACCCGCATCTTTTCACAAGGATGACAAAGCAAGAGACAAGTCGGGATGGACAGCTACTGGAGTATGCTAAGAGAGGGAAGCCGTGGAGGAGGTAACGGCGGGCCAACGAAGTGTTCGAATGACAAGAGAAAAGCGTGGCATTACCTAATCCAGATTTCAACTTTGTAAAGACCCGCTTAGTTTGACGATTAGCTGCGGTTCAAAAGGGTAGTATAAATACTGGTCGCTTCTCGAGTCCTTTTATCGGCTCAATTGCAAAAGTGCTGTATCGTTAGCCTCTGGTTCAAGGTTTATCTGGTCCAAGAAAACTAGTTCGATTTAGCGCATGCAGTGGTCCGAACTGGAGTTCTTAATAAGGTTTGGTCTAAATCGGTGGATAGTAAGGATTTTGTTATAAAATATAAGACATCAGGTAATTTTATATGAGAGAGAAATAATAAAAATATAAGAATTTTAGAATAAAAAAATAAAAATGAAAACTAAGAAGTAATATGGAAAATAGAATATCTACTCAAGCAAGTATACCAAATAAAAAAAGTTACCTCCTATATAAAGAGCATTACCTCCTATTTATAGGTAAGACGATTGAGTATATGGAGAATAATGTAGTTACAAAATATTTATTATATAATTGAATGAACATAATAAAGTTTTTATTTTTTAAATTTTTAAATCTTTAATATTCATAATACTCACTCCTTAATATATTTTGGATATTAAGAATGTGAATATGAAGTCAGAATACTATTTCATTAAAAACCTTACGAAGAAAAACCCAATGAGAATAAAACTTGATGAAGCAAAAAAAGAGTATAATACATACTCTTCTGATTTAGTCATCCCTTTAAATCTTTCAAACGACGCATCTTTTGTATAAACTTCTCAAATGTTGATGTGAGAAGAGTTTTAGTAAATAAATCAACTAGGTTGTCACTTGAGCATATTTGTTGGACACTAATTTCTACTTTGCTTTGAAGATCATGAATAAAAAAGAATTTTGGTGAAATATGTTTTGTTTTGTCACCTTTAATGTAGCATTCCTTCAATTGAGCAATATACGCAACATTATCTTCATATAGTGTCGTTATAAGTTCTCTATTACTTGATAATCCATATGCTTCTTTTACGTGTTGTGATATTAATCGTATCCAAACACATTCACGACTTGCTTCGTGAATTGTTAAGATCTTTACATGGTTAGAAGAAGTGGCAGCCAATGTTTATTTCACCGACCGCCAAGAAATGATTTTCTATAGTGAATAAATAACCTATCTACAATCTAGTATTATGTGAATCTGATAAATATTCTGCATCTACATAATCAACTAAATAAAAAATAGATAAATTTGAGTAATATAAACCCATATCCATTGTCCCTCGAAGATATCTAAAAATATGTTTAATTTCATTCCAATATCTTTGAGTTGGGAAAAAACTGTATCTTGTTAGTAAATTTATTGCAAATGATATGTCAGGTCGAGTATTATTAGCAAGATATATAAGTGCACCAATAGTACTAAGATATGAAACCTTAGGACTTAAAAGTTCTTCATTTTCTTGTCAGGTCAAAAAATATATTTTTTTCACATTAAGTGGCCTCACAATCATTGGTGTACTTGATGGATGTGCTTTATCTATATAAAATCTTGTAAGCACTTTATCTACATAATTTGATTGGTGAATAAATATTTTTTTACTCAGGTACTCAATTTGAATACCCAAACAATATCTTGTTTTTCCAAGATCTTTCATTTTAAATTCTTTCTTTAAATAACTAACAATTTTATCTACTCCTCAAGAGTTCCATTAATAATTAAGTCTTCAATAGAAACAGTTATTATAACAAAACCAGATTTATATTATTTTATAAAGACACATTGACAAATTAAATCATTCTTGAAATCTACTTTAAACAAACACTCACTAAGACAATTATACCACATCCGTCTAGATTACTTCAATCCATATAGAGCTCTATTTAATTTTATTGAATAAATTTCCCGAGAATTTTATTTATTTGCATCTGAAAATTTGAATCCTTCAGGAATTTTCATATATATATATATATATATATATATCAATATCTAACGAGCCATATAAGATAAGTTTTAACTACATGCATTAGACGCATTTTAAGCTTTTCATGTACTGCCAAATAAAGTAAATATTATAATGTTATTGTATCTATCACTGGAGAACATCTCATCATAATCAATACTCAGTTTTTGGTTAAAACCTTGTGCGATGAGTCTTGCTTTATATCTTACAATTTTATTTTTCTCATTTATTTTTTCAATAACTACTCATTTATATCCCATTGATTTTATACCTTTTGGTTTATGAACTGTAGGTCCAAAAACTCCACGTTTTTTTAAATGAGTTTAATTCTGATTGAATTACGTCTTTCCACATTGGCCAATCATTATATTTTTACATTCCTCCACAAAGTAAGTTCAAAATCCTCACTTTCTTCCTCAATATTTAGCGTACTATATTATATACAAAAATATTATCGATAAGTATTGTTCTTGTGTTTCTTCTGAAATTTTATTAATTATGTCAATTAAATTTTTCAAAACTATATCATCTTCATGACCATCTTGTGTAATTACTCATTTTTTTTTCAAAGATTTTTATCTTTAGAACATAATGATCTTCTACGCTTCTGATGTGGTTTAGATTCACTAGCAACTTTAGGTTATCCTTTAGGGACATCAATTCTTATCGGAGAATTTACAACTGGAATATGAGGCCTACTATGAGGACCTACTTCCGGTAAATGGGACTCTCACCGTCGTGTAGTCCCGATTGATCTAACACATAGACCAATCGAAACCGTACAAGGCTCATGTTATCTTTTCAAAACCAAAACCCCAAAAATGCATACTAATTTGAATTTTTGTTTTAAATGGAGCATGACACGTCACATAATGCACCCTACACAAATCAATCAATGAAGTAAGCATACACAAATAGCGGAAGTCTTAAGTCACGAGCAATAGGCCACACAACCCTAAACATACAACACAATGAGTCTATACATACAAGCCTATACGGATCCACACAAAAGTGCACAACGCACATATCTTATAATATAAACTAAAACCTGAGTTATACATGCATAAAAAATATCAAATTCAGAAAGCAAGCTCACATCGGGTCTATAACAAACAACGAAGTCCAAAACAAGCATGTTTATCTCTTGAGTATGAAAATTATAAATCCTAAAACATGTTGAGCTTCCAAGACGTGCAAGTGCAATAGTCTAGCCATAAAACCAACATCAAGAAAACTCGAACTAAAAAACAAACAACTATGGCTAACAAACTAGCCTTGAAAAGATCAACAAGAGGGGGAGGAGGGGGGGGGGGGGGTGAGATCAAAGACCTGAGTGGAAGTTACAACGTCATAAGAGTATCCAGTGGAATAGAGACATAGCAAAATCAATTATAAAAACAGTTGCTTTAAACGCCATTATCATCCATGCATACTAAACATGCACTTAATGTATTTCACACACAAGAAATTTTGGAAAACAACGCAATGAAGCATACCCCATTAGGTTTTATAAATCCACCACGCACATTATTGTCACATGGGCTATTATGCTCCAAAACCTATCGAGGTGGATCACAAAGCATTTTCAGGTAAACCCCACTAAAGGGAAACCGAAAACCCAATAGCAGCTAATTTTTTATTTATAAAATACTTATAATTCCTCTATTACTAATGTTATCCGAAACTGAGTCTAAAAACCACACTATTGCATTTAATGACATTCCATACATATATAAGTACATAGCCTGCTAAGTTATAGCAAATTCAGGTAACCTGCTATGTTATAACAAATTAAGGCACATATATAATATCCAACCATACAACAACATTAGGTAAGTAATATTCCCTTTCGATGGGATTCCATGTACTTATCTTGCTTGGCCAAGCACTAACCACGAATTCCAAATTGTTCCAAAGAATACATATATATAATTTTTACATAGAAAACCTAATAATGCATGAAATGCAAGCAATCACTAAAAATCACTCACTTGAGGTTGGTTAAGGTGTGGTTTGATATTTGTTTAGTGTTGGGTAGGTTTAGGGTAGGTTTGGGGGTGTCAAAATGGGATACATAAGCTTTGGGAAGAGTACAGGGGCTGCTGGAAAAAACACATGGGCGTTTGGGTTTGAAATAAGGGGTGTAGGAGGGGTACACGACCTATAATACACGACCGTGTACTCTTCTACACAGGTCGTGTACTACTCTGTCCAGAGCTTACACGGGCTACTAGGAGAGTACATGGGCATGTACTCATCCTAGACGAGTTATGCATCCCAAAAATCACCCGGAATGATCCCCAAACTCACTCAAACCCTCAGGAACCCTTACCAAGGTTTCTCGGCAACGAAAAATACCTCACAAGCCATAAAACACTCAATTTAAAGGAGGCCAACACAATCAATCACATGGGTACAAACACAATCAACCGCATAGATATAAACACAATCAATCACATGGATACAAACACAATCAATCGTACGGGTACAAACATCGGCTCACATGCCCTCTCAACATGCATAAACACGCAACCAACATGCTTAGGAGTTCAAACATATAGTTCATACAGCCTAAACATGGCAAGCAAGTTCGTGCAACTAGAATGAATGTCATTCAAAAGGAAAAATGGTCTCCATTCAAAACCAAGCAAGTTTTTGTATTTTAATTCATCAAAACAAAAAAGTTTTCATATAAGCAAATAAAGCATATACTCCCACCTCTAGTCACGTAGAAAACTCAACAGCAATATCCTTGCCTTTATCGACCGCTCCAGCACCGTAAGCATATAAACTGAACCAAAACACACATAAGCTCAAAATCAACAAAAAGACTCAATACTGAAAATGAACCCGAAAAAACCCCATTGACACTCACACTAACACATATCTCACCCTAACAACCCACTCTCAGCTGACAAATCCAAAAATTCAACCAACGGGCGAAACATCCACTCCTCACGCAAGCCACTCACGACTTTAAATAGACACCCAAGCTCATCTGATCACATGATTGGGTTTCTCAGCTCACAAACACACTCCACAACTCATAAATCAACAAACCCAAGCAAAAAAAACAACCAATTCTGACAATTCAGTAAAAATTTCTGTGAGACCCCGATCCTTCATTATGTAGATGTCCGGGAAGTCTAAGAGCCGATGCAGTTGAAATGACTATTTTATCCGTTAAGAAATGGATGCGTGATGGCCTAAAAAGGTTGTTGCCAGATATTTCCTATTTTAATTCTAGTATTTTTATATTTATTATCTTTAGTTTTATCCCTTATTATCCAAGATAATAGATAATTCTTCCTTTAAAATAGAATATCTCTTTTAATTGAATTATCCTTTTAAATAGAATTATCCTTCTAAATAGAATTATTCTTTAATTACCCTTTTAAGCTTAAAAGTAGGAAATTATCTCTTAGCTAAACCTCTTTAGACACCTATAAAAGAGTGGCCGACCTACCCTGATAAATCATACCCAAAAACTCCTAAGTAATTCTGGAATTATTCCATCCCTTTTCTTCTTCCTCTCAATTTCCGATTTTTACCTACCCTAAACCCTACCCGAAATTCCTTGATCATCATCCTAGCATAACTCTCTCATCCTTTGTCGGATTTTTGCAAATAATAGCTTGTTGGAAAGCTCTTTCCATCCTCTATCTAGCTATCTTAGGTTTTTTTATCAGAAGGTTAGTTCTTTCCTATTGAAATTCAAGTCGTAATTTGTCAGTTTTTGTGCCAAGATTGTGTAATTCTTCCTTTAATTGATTTCTTTTGTTATTCCTTTTGTTCGTATGATTGTTTGACATCCATTCATGTTGTAAAATCATGAATTCATCCTTTGAATCTTCCCTATACATAAAATCAGCATGCTTTATTCCTAACCCTATATGCCGAAATTTAATCAATTAACTTGTCTCTTGGTTTCAGATCTTGTTCGTTTTAATCGTTTGAGTATCTGGCACCTATTCCTTCCTTATTCACATAAAATTGCAGCTTATTCTTATGTGTATGATGAAATCTCAATTTACCCTATTAAACCCTAAGGTGTTGCTGGAATTTGTATGATGAATTAGGGTGAATAATCAAGTTGTTTATTGCTGGGTTTTTTGCCATCATATCACACATTCAGGGGGAAGATATTGCTACATCTAGATCGCTGGATTTTGGTAGGTTAATTGGTAAGGACTCCCAATGTCTTCGGTTTTTAATTAGGTAATCTTGTGGCTTAGTATTGTGTGGTCTTTGCTTTGTGATTGTTTAGGAGATTTTGATCTTATTGGAAAGGTGGAGGATTGCATTTGATTCAGACTTATGAGAGGTAGAATCTATCCCTCATATGTTCCTTTGGTTACTCTTGATTATATGCTTGATTTGTTGTTGATTTCGGATTGGTTATCTTTGAATTGATTACGCAATTGGGTGATTTTTTTTTGGGATAATCTTGAAAATTAGAAGAGTATACATACGTCTTTGATATGCTTACTGATTTGTGATTATGTTGTGATTTGTTTGAAGGATCCTTTTGTCGCAAGCCATGGAAGGTAAGTATTGTTGCTTGTAGGGAGAGGAGAGGTGCTTACCGAACCGGGAGGTTTATGGGTGGTTATTCTGAACAAGAGCTCGCTAGATACCTTGTAAGCCGATTCAAGTCCAGATGCCAGGATGCCTTGAAGGCAGGTTCAAGTCCAGATAGCAAGATGCTCTATAGGCCAGTTCGAGTCTAGATGTTAGGATGCCATGTTTATATATGTCAGGATGACTTGTATGCACAGCTGCAAGAGTGCTCCTAGACTAATTAAAGTCTGAATATCGGAGACAACTAAAAGGCTTGCTGTAATATTGATTGTCTAACCGTTTTACCCTTTTTGCAGCATAGCCTTGGACAACATGGGCAGATGGGGACAAACCTTGGTTTTGAAAATTAGATTATGTTATAGGCTGCCCGTGTGCTTCTGAATAAGAAATATTTTCAGTCTTTCCCCTTACTTTCTACCAATTTCGGCCTACCCTTATATTGTGTGTGCTTGTGATGATTTCGACCACTATTATGTGTGTTAGATGCTTGCAGTTTTAATTAGATATCTTAACTGGTTTTAGGTGTTGATCTTTTGGTTATTGGGAGATGTTTGATTGGGAATCCGTAGGACTTATGATGTTGTGAACCTACTGAAATTATTATAATCTCATCCCTTCTTTTCTCCCTCTTTGCTGGCTTAGGTGTGTGCTTTGTTGCTGGTACCAAAGGTGTGAAATCAAGGCTACATGGCTGGATGAATTTGTACATCATATGCACCCCTTTCCTATTGAATGCGCATGTTATGTCTTTGAACTTGTGTGGATTTGCATTCTGGCTTTTCAATCCCTCTTTCTTTTTCTTGTTGCTTCCGAAATATATATAATACTATTGGTCGATGTTTTGAGATTCCTATGGGACTTGTGTGTTATGTTTCCACTTGTTTTGAGTGTTAACATACGTCTTCCGCTGATGTTTTCTTTCACTCCATATAAGCAAGAAATTCATTAAAGTATGAACATGCTTCAACCTTTAAATAACATATAAATCAACTAATAAAATTGGAAATTAGGTGACTTGAGCCTTGTGGGATTCAAATAGGACCTTGCAAGGGTTTATTTGGGTTTTACGGCGGTAAGAATCCTAATAAGTTGAGTTTGGGTCTTTACAATCTCAAAACACTCAAAATTACTGAAAACGCTACTGAAACCAAAAATGCTCATCCACAAATCAAATGGTGTTTTCAAGCGATCCAATCCATCAATGTAGTTTAGGAACATCGATAGCAAACTAAAAGAATCAAAAATCGACATAAAAAATGAAGATTCAAAGTACTTACCAAAAAATTCCCTAACACTAAGAACGATTCTATTACAGCCCCTCGATACGAAATTACCAGTGGAAATTGGTCAGGGGAGGTTAGGAACATGTTTAGGGATGATACTCAATGGTTTTCGTCGAAAGAAAATTGAAGGAATCGATCGGGTTTCTTTGGCGAGTGAGGCGTGAGAGAGAAAAAGGGAAAGGGAAGGGAAATAAGCTACCAGAATTCCAACATTTAGAAAATTTCTAAATGTTGGGTTGGGCTGGGTATTTATACCCCGGGCTCAAAATCCCAGAAAACCCGACAAAGCTTTTAAAATATCCAGTATGCCCCGGGTGGGCCACCGAAGGGTTTTAAAACAATAAATATAAAAAATGAGTTAAATTAATTAACTGGGCTCAAGAAAGGGTAAATAGGCTCAGAAAATAACAAAAGTACCCAAAACAGTTTTTTTGGCCCAAAAACCCACGGTCACTCAAAGCGGACCCGGAACCGGTCCAAATCAATTTTCAATGACTCAAACCTTAACACTCAATCTAAAACACTCGCTAGGACACCTATACGCACACCTCGGCATCCTATGACTGTGTTCACCCTACTAGTCAACTCTCGGGTCAAACAATCAATTGCTCACGATGGACCCAAACTGGACACATTTTATACGATCATGCTGACTAGGCACTCGGAGGGATGAGGTCACACACCTAGTTATTGTTTTAAGGTTAGTAAATGTATCTGGTAGATTATTTGCAATCGTTTGTAAATGAATTATCTTTTGGACTTCATGTTCACATTAATTTATATGAGGATCAAAACTAGATAATGATAATTCATTCCAAGAGATGTTCTGTGAGGACCCACTCCCGGTAAAGGGGACCCTCATCGCTGTGTAGCCCCAATCGACCCAACATATGAATCAATCAAGACCACACAAGGCTCACGTTAACTTTTTGAAACCAATAACCCAAAAACGCATACCAATTTAAATTTTTATTTCAAAATGAGCATGGCATGTCACATAATACACCCGCCATAAAATAATCAATGGAGTATGCAAACACATACAACAGAAGTCTTAAACACATACAGTAGGCCACACAGTCCCAAATATGAAACTCACTGAGACCATATATACAAGCCCATATGGATCCACAAAAAATTCCCAAGTCACACATCTCATAACCTAAATAGCAATTGATTCATACATGCAAATCCAAAATCAATATCTGAACATCAAATCCACAACAAATTTAAAACAAACAATATAGTCCATATCAACTCATGCATAACACAAGAGCATGAAGATGGTAAAACATAAATATACTGAGCCTCCAAAATGTGCAAGTGCAATAGTCTAGTCCTAAGACCAACACCGGAAACTCAACCTGAAAATGGACAGCTACAAGCACATGAGCTAGCCCTAAAAAGATCAACAAGAGGGGATGAGATCAAAAGACCTCAATGGGAGTTACAATGTTATAAGTATATTTGGTGGAATATAGGCATACAAAAAACATGATTCTAAAACAGTTGATTTAAACACGATTATTGTCCATGCATTCTAATAGTGCACTTAAGGGATTTTATAAGCAATGAAACATAATACATGAGTTGTAAAGCAGAAAGCAATCAGCACATCCCAATAGGTTTTATAAATCAACAGAACTCATCAATGTAACATGGACTACTATGACTCAAAAACCTATCAGGGTGGATCGCAAACCACCCTCAAGTCACCCTCTCTAAAAGGTAACTGAGAGCCCACTGGCAGTTAAATTTTTACTTTAAAAATACATATAAACCCATACTGCAGTGTTATCCGAAATCGAGTGGAGAAAACCCACTATCACACTCAATAACGATTCCATACATATATATGTACACATAGCCTGCTAAGTTATAGAAAAATCAGGTGGCCCATTAAGCTATAGAAAACTCGGGCATAAAAAAAAATTCATCAATACAACAACATAAGGAAGGTAACATTCCCTTCTATTGGGATTCCATATACCTACTACGCATTGACCAAGCAAAACTGTCAATTCCAGGTTACACCTAGGAAAATACTTATATTATATCTTCATAAAAACTTAAATACATGTAATGATCAAGTATGCATCCTCACTATTGGTTCTTACAATATCAGGCTTGTTTTTCAAGACCTCCCCATACTCATAGATGTATAACAAACGGTTATTCTCATTACTAGGTTTCACTTGGAACAAAATTGGACTTTTTTGGGAAATTTTGTACTGGCCGAACTATCTGTGTATCTTGACCGACCGATCAGTGGGCTGTCGACAGGAATTCACACATGTATCGACCGGTCGGTGGGCCCTCGGCAGGGTACTCACACAAGATGGTTTTTTGGGTTTCTCACTGGTTTTCACTCAATCTTTGGTGCCAAATTTCACCCAAAATGAACCCTCTCAACACCCATAATGCCAACACACAATAAACCCACCAACCAAGGTCTCAATTTTAAGGACACACTCTCAATTCAAAAGTACATTGGTCACCAATAATGCATTAATCACAATTAGCATATGTATAAGTCAAACCAAGAACAGTTGATGCACAAGTAATACAGAATAATTGAAGCATAAATCACTTGGTAAACACTCAATGAACCTAGCATGATCAACATTCACAATATATGTATAATCTCTATTCAAAACTAAGCATTTGATCATATTTTAATTCAACAAAAATAGAGCATTTCTGTTTGAACGATTGAAACATAAACTCCCACCTATTGTTGCATAGATGACTCAAAGGCAATACACTTTCCCTTATCAACAGCTCCAACACCACCTAAGCACACAAACACAAGGCTAAGCAAGATTCAAACACAAAGGAATGGAAATAAAAAAAATGAAAACAAATCTAGAGACCCCAAAGACTCACAACCTATCACACAACTCACATTACTACTCATTCAACTCACACATCCAGAACTTCTTACAAGAGGATGAACGATCCTCCACCATGCCACCCATGGCTCAACATCAACCAGTAACACAATTGGGTTCTTCAACCCAACAACATCCTCCTCAATCCACAGACAATCAAACACAAGCAAAAAAAACTCAATCAATTCTACAAATTCTAGCAAAATAAAAAAAATCCATAATTACCGATTATACCATTGACAACTCTAATCATTCACCCAATAATCAATTGATGCTTCTAGGCAATCCAATCCATCAATCTAACATAGAAACATCAGTAGCAATAAAAAAAAACCAAAGATCAACAAAGAAATCAAGGGTTTAGGGTAGTTACCACTAAAATCCCCAAATGTACCCTAACACCAATAATAAGAATCAGCTCCTCAATCCAAAATTAATAGTGGAAATTGATTTTCGGGGGTTAGGAATGTGTTTTGTATTGATGCCCGATGGTTTTCTTTGAAGGAAAATCAAATGAGAGATTTTGGTTCTTTGGAAGGTAGAAGGGGAAGACTTGCGTGAGATGGAGAGGTTTCCAGATTTCCAACACTTAGAAAAATTCTAAGTGTTGGTTTGGGCTGCTCTTTTATACACCAGGCCCAAAATCCCGGGATAACTCGACATGAAACGATTTAAGGACTGATAAGCCTCGAATGGGCCATAAAAATATTTTAAACCTTTAAACATAAAAAATGGGCTTCGAATATTTAATTAGGCTCAAAAAAATAATCAATGAGCTTAAAATGGGTTAATCGCCCCAAAGGCCCAAACCAACCCAAATCGATTTTCACTGACTCGAACCTCGACACTCGATCTAAAACACTTGCTAAAACACCTAGAAACACACCTAGGCTTTCTATGATTGTGTCCAACCTAAAGCCAACGCTTAGGTCAATGATCAAATCTCTCGGGTCAAAAGTGAACTCTCGATCAAATTGGTCAAAATCAGATTTCCTCGCTGTCCAATCTGGTCAAAACTCAACGAAAATCTCTTGTCCAACTATTTATTTTCTCTCCCAAGTGCTGGAAATATAATCTCGTCAAAATGACAATCAACGAATCTTACCGTAAATAAATTTTCAGTTAATGGCTCAAGATAATTAATGATAGATGGAGACTCATATCCAACATATATTCCTATCCTTCTTTGAGGACCCATTTTTGTACATTCTGGTGTAGAAATTTGAACATATACCGCCCAAGCTAAAATTCTTAGATGGAAAATATTTGGTTCCTAATTGCATCGGGGAGTGCTCATGATAACTTGTTGGCCTAATGTATATAACTTGTTGGATCTCATAAGTATAGGTCTTGCAATCAATTGTAAGCATTTTATAAATGATTCTACAAGACCATTTTTTGTATGAATATAAGTAACAGCATGTTCAATTTTTATTCCAATAGACATGCAGTAATCTATAAAGACTTTAAATGTAAACTTATTGTCATTTTCCATCTAAATAGACTTTATCGGATAATCAGGAAATTAAGCTCGCAAACGAATTATTTATGCAAAAAATCTTGCAAATGCCATATTACGAGATGATAATAAATATACACGTGATCATCTAGTTGACGCATCTATCAAAACCATAAAATATCTAAACAGTCCACATGGTGGATGTATAGGCCCACAAATATCTCCTTGAATTCTTTCCAAAAATTTTGGAGGTTCAATCCCAATTTTTGCTAGTGATGACCTTATTATTAATATGCCTCGAGAGTAACCAGCACATGAAAATTCACTAGATTCATTATAAAAATCTTATTATTTTATAATAGATGACCAAAAAAATTCTCTATTATTTTTGAATTGGGAAGGCCTAACCGATCATGCCAAATTTCAAACATGTCATTAAACTGAAGGTTTATTATAGAATGAGATTTTATCATCCTAATACTCGTATAGTACAATCCGGAAGAAAAAATGGGTAATTTTTCTAATATATACTTTTTATCCAAAATTGTATAAGTGCTACAAAGATACTTAATGCTTTCTTTGTTCATTATCTCAATATGATATCCATTCAAACAAATATCTTTGAAACTTAACAAGTTTCTTTGAGACTTAGAAGAATATAATGCATCTTCTACTATTATTTTGGTTCCACCAGATAAAATAATGTTTACTCTTCTGAAGTCCTTAATCAATCTTGCACTATCATTTATCATATATATATATATTAATTTTTCCAATGTTCAAATAAGAGAAACATATCTTATCTCTCAATATTATGTGCATTGTGGTACTGGCAACCAAATATATTTTCTTGCCGTTCATCTTAGATATATCCACGTCGATATCTATTCTCTTTATTAAATAAATAAAATTAATAAGAAAATATAATAAAATAAATTAAAATATAAAAGGTAAAGAAGAATAAATAAACATAATAAATATATTTTTATTATAATAAAATAAAAGAAACATAATTAAAATTTTCATAGTTATAAAATTAAAATCATTTTTAATTTCCTTCACTTTTATCATCTAGATAATTAAGAAAATCAGAAAC
Source organism: Passiflora organensis (assembly GCA_019739055.1). NCBI lineage: Eukaryota > Viridiplantae > Streptophyta > Magnoliopsida > Malpighiales > Passifloraceae > Passiflora > Passiflora organensis. Next base: position 287,442 of record JAEPBF010000120.1, on the reverse strand, counting down.
ATCCAAGTACGTTATATCCTCAAGGTCATTAACAAATTCAGTGAAATCATCTTGGACAAAATTTGTCTCCATATTCTTGTCTTTAGACTTCAACGATTCTTGATATAGGTCAGAAAAATATTTTGGTGTATGACAAGTACGTTGCCAATAACCTTGCATTCCACATTAATGATAGTTACTAATTGTAACTTTTTTCTATATGCTACCCATTATTCTTTTAGGTCCTTCATCCTTGATGACTTTCTAATTATGGAAGATAATTTTACTTGATTGACCACCACCATGTAAAAATTTATTATAACTTCATCATCGTCCTTGTCCTCGACTACAACCACGACCATGACTATGAGATAGCATCACATTCACTTCAAAAAAATTGAGCAGAACCAGTAGGACGAAATTTATAATATCTCATCAATAACTCATTATTTTGTTCAGTCACCAGAAGGCATGAAATCAGCTTAGATTATTTTGTGAAACCTTTTCCACTATATTGCTATTGTAAAAGCACATTTGAAGCTTGAAAAGTAAAGAATATTTTTTCAAGCATATCAACTTTAGTGTTGTTTTCTCCACATAATTTTAATTATGAGCTAATTTTAAATAGTACTGAATTATATTCACTCACAGATTTAAAATCTTGTAAACAAAGATGCATCCATTCATAAAGAGCTTTTGGGAGTATCACCTTTTTCTGGTGATCATACTTTTCATTTAAATTTTTTCAAATATCATCTAGGATCTTTTACTGTGAGATATTTAGATTTTAATACCTCATGGAGGTGTTAGCAAAGTAAAATCATTGTCTTTGCCTTATCTTGATTCGATGCTTCATTTGGTATTTCGATTGTCTCTCCAAGATCTTTGGTATCCAAATGAATTTCAATATCCAATATCTATGCTAAATAATTTTTTCTATTAATGTCGAGAGCTCCAAACTCAAGCTTTGTAATATTTACTATTGTAAACTATAACATATTAAAAACACATAAAATTAATATCCTAATAAGATGAGAAATAAATTTCTAATTTAAACATAAGAAGTAATCTACAAAAATAAGATTAACATTTAATGATGCTAATATTATGACAATATAAAATTAGAATTTTAGATTTTATTATCTATTTATTCTAAGATTGTATTAGAGTTAATAATTATATTATAAAATTGACATAAAAGTATTTTTAACATAACATGTATTCAAACAAATAAAATAATCATGAACTTAAATTTTTCAAAAAAATATAGATGAAAAAAAATGAAGAACATGCAATATGAAACAATAATATTACAACATGAGTATATCCAAATAATTATAAAAATATACCTACGTAAATATACCTTTATAAAAACTAAGACTCTTGCTTGTTCTTTGTAAAGAATTCTTATAAGACTCTTGATTCTCTTTTTGTTTTTAAGAGTGTCATGCTAATAATGTACTATAGAATATAAAAAACGAAGAACTAAAGAGAAACTCAATATAAATAAGATAATTTTTTAGGAGAGAAAAATAATAGAAATGTATGAATTTGAGGAAAGAAAAACAAAAAAAAAACTAAGAAATAATATGGGAAATAAAATATCTTTAGCAAGTACTCAAAAGTAGACAAAACAAAGAATATTTTTCTCTACTATTCATTGGGGAGCTGTAAAGGCTATATAAGGTTTTTCCTCACTTGTAAATCATCCAACAATTGAGCAATACAAGAGTTGACTTGTCATCGCTGTGGAGTTTGTGCCACTACTCTTTCTAAAATGGAGAACCCTTTTTTTGCCTCAAACCTTCATTGAATGGAAATGCAAATTCGACGACATCTAACTACCTAAACCTAAGGCGAATGGGTGAACAGAGACTTTTCTCTGCTGCTGTAGCTGCTAGGATACGAATAGAGTCTGCTTCAGCTAACCACACTTTTTTGAAGGACCCCTTATTTGGTTAAAGCGCGGTAACTAGTCAAATTCTGACTTTGATTACTGAACTGCTCAATGGATTTCCGGGTTAGAGCAGAACAGTTAGTCTTCATTGCTTGCTTGGTGCACACTGCCTTTTTCCTCATAGTAATTCTGCCTTTCCGCCCCCAGGAGAAAGAAGGATATGTAGAATATCTATATCAAGTATTAATTAAGTGTACAAAATAAAGAATGTTATCTCTTATTTATAGATAACATGATTGAATACATGAAGAGATATTGGGAGATGAATAATAGTGTAGTTACAAAATATTCATTATATAATTGAATAAACATAATGAAATTTTTGTCTTTTCAATTTCAAAACCATTGATATTCCATAGATTTGGAATTTTAAGGATAATTGGATTAAATTAAGCTATTTTTCAATTATTGCAACAAGATAAAAATAGTGGATGTACCTAAGCCTGAAAAATATTGAATACAATAGGATGAGATTACAAGAATCTCAGTAGGGTCACAACATCATAAGATCTACAGAAATCTTAAACAAAAATCTCCCGAACAACATCAGATCATCCCTACACAACTATGGGTAACACGCAATTCAAGAATCAATCAAAGGGATAGGGCCGAAACTAAGGCTGAGGGTGGACTACAACACTTCCGAAAATCAAAAGTACACAGGCAGGTAAAACTCATCAGATTACTCTCGGCACTAGAAAAAAAGAAAGGTCATCCCCTTCCACCTGTGTTATCCAAGGTTTGTTGCACAAAGGGTAAAAGGTTAACACATAAGCTAATCAGCAAACCTATTCATCCTGCCACACAAGGACAAGACATCCAAGCCACACAAGGACAAGGTTTTTAGCCATACAAGGATAAAGCTTTTAGCCACACAAGGACCAGACATCCAAGCCACACAAGGATAAGGCTTCCAGCGCGCGCATGCTGGGGATTTCCATCCATACAACTCCCATACCACTAAGAGCCTCCCCTCTCCCAAGGAGCATCGGCGTTTACCCCGAATCAACATCGAAATAGGATCCTGACACACAAACACGTACAAGCACATACAAGCAAGTACAAAGCATAATACCACAACAGGGTATCTTCAATCATGTCAGAACACAATTACATATAATTCAGGCACTCAAAACCTAACTCAAGGGTTCAGTATGGCCTATAGAATTCATATCTCAATCCGCGGTTCATGAACATACCCTACAACCAATTCGCATACAATAATAACAAGGGCAAAGATAAAAAATAACAAATAAACAACATGGATCTTTGGAGAACCGATGAGGCATAGATCCTGCCTCTCTTGTCTCAGAAAAGAAAGCTATTTTGTTGCCCTTATTTAATAAATCCGAACCACCTATAGCATCACAAGGTAAAGTTAAAACCAAACTAAGCATGCATACCCAATAACCAAGTAAGTATCCTATTTCCTTACCAATTCCACTCATCAAACCTATTAGAAACTAGTGGTCAGATGCCGCAGGTGCCTCCCCTTTGGATGTGTGATGTGATGGCCAAGAACTTAACAAGATTCAACCTGAATTACCACCCCAATATAACTATGTATATTTCGGCACTAAGCATAGGACACAAGATAATTTGCGATTTCATGTTAGCAAGGTGTAAAGGTTGTGATTTCATGTTAACAAGGAAGGATTAAGTGTTTATAACTTTTACAATCAAAAGAAACAAGATTGGAATCCAATAGGTTAATCAATTGATCAAGATAGGCAACAATAGGGCAAGGGTAGGGCATACTGATTTTATGTATAGAAAAGATTCAAAGGATGAATTCATGCATGATTTTATAACATGAATGGATTCCAAACAATCATATGAACAAGAGGAACAACAATAGAAATCAATTGAAGACAGAATCACATAATCTTGAAACCTAATCCCTCCGAAATACGATTTAACTTTCGACAAAGAAAAACTAACCTTAGACAAAAAAAAAAAGATGGTTGGAAAGAGGATGAAGAGATATTTTCAACAAGCTATTATTTGCAAGAATCCAACAAAGGACGAGAGAGTTATGCTATTTTGAAGTTCAAACAGATTTGGTGATTCTATCAAAATATGATTTAATTTTTGACATATAAAAACTAACCTCCAGATGATAAATCAAGAATGGTTGGAAAGAAGATGAAGAGAGTTTTCCAACAAGCTATTATTTGCAAGAATCTGACAAAGGATGAGAGAGTTATACTAATTTGAAGTTCCAGTGGATTTTAACAAAAATTGGGAGGTATAATGTCTTTCGGTTTTACGAATTTTGTGTGTTTTCTGTATAAAATTTTTATGTGGCTTGCTTCCTATTTATATAAGGTGGTTATGAGATTAAAATCTCTATTTTAAAACCTTGATTAAAGTAAGATAATTATCAGAATTAAATTCTATAATTATCACCCCTTAATTTTAGGGATTTTAATTTTTAAGGTAATTATCAACCTATAAAGAACTAGATTAAAGGGAATTAAAACCGAAATTAATTACTGGAAATTTCTCACCAATTTTTTCCATCACACATCCTTTTCTTCAGGGACAAAATGGTCTTTTCATCTGCACTGGCTTCTGGACTTCTATGACTCAAAATTCAGGGTCTCACATCCTCCCCTCATAAGAATTTTGTCCTCGAAATTTTAGCACAAGTACCTAAGCAAACAGGTAAGGAAATTTTGCATGCATAGATTTCTCAATCTCCCAAGACTGTTCCTCAATTTGGCCATTACGCCAAACAACTCGTACCATAGGCACGCTTCGACTGAAGCTGTCAAACTGACCTATCTAGTATGGAAATTGGCTGTATGGGATAGGATAGGTCTTCAGCAACTTCAACTGGGGGTTCTTCGAGCACATGGGTAGGATCTCACACATATTTTCTCAACATTGAAACATGAAACATATTGTGAATTCTTTCTATGTTTGGAGGTAAGACAAGTCAGTATGCAATAGGGTCGATCCTCTCGACAACGTCATACAGACTAATGTAACGAGGTGCTAGCTTACCTCGCTGCTGAAAACAAAGGACTCCTTTCCATGGGGAGACCTTCAAAAACACTTTGTCACCTACTGCAAATTGCAGCTCCCTTCGTCGATTATCAACGTAGTTTTTTTGTCGATCCTGGGCTGTTTTTAGCCGTTGTTGAATCAAGTTCAACTGCTCCGTTGCTTGATCAATCAATTCCGTATTGTCTAGGCATCTATCGCCTACTTCATTCTAGCAAATGGAAGTTCTGCATCATCTCCCATATAGTGCTTTATAAGGTGCCATACCGATGCTTACATGAAAACTATTGTTGTAAATAAATTCTGCCAACGGCAGGCATCAATCCCAACCGGTATGCTGGTCCAACAAACTCACACGTAGCATGTCTTAGAGAGTCCGAATCGTCCTTTTTGATTGACCATTAGTCTGGGGATGAAATGCTGTACTGAAATTCATTCTCAAATCCAGCGCATTTTGGAATTTCTCCCAAAATCGTGAGGTGAAACTAGGGTCACGTTCTGAAATTATGGAAACTGGCACTCCATGCAATCGAACAATCTTGACCAAGTAACGAACAACCAACTTCTCAGGTGTATCCGTCACATGTATAGGAAGGAAGTGTGCAGATTTTGTCAATTGATCCATGATTACCCAAATAGCATCGTATCCTTGCTGCGATCTGGGCAAGCCAGTCACAAAATCCACTGTGACATTCTCCCACTTCCATTCTAGAATCGGAAGTGACTGCAGTAGACCAATAGGTCGTTGATGTTCGATCTTTACCTATTGACATATGAGGCATCGGGCAACGAACTCAGCAATGTGACGTTTCATGTTTGGCCACCAATACTGCTCCTTTAAATCTCGGTACATCTTAGTGCTTTCGGGATGGATAGCGAACTTCGAACTATGCACCTCCGATAGAATAAGGTTACAAATATCAACATCTAGTGGAACACATACTCGGTTTTTGAAGACAAGCACTTCGTCATCTCGTATTCTAAAATCACAAATTATGGCATCAACTCCATCAGGAAGTTGCTTCCGAATTTCAGTTAGTTTTGGATCCTCTAATTCCTGATTCCGGATTTCCTCAATCAAGGTTGGCGTGACTTCGATTCGTGCCAATAGCAATCCAGGAAAATCAGTGCCAAGATGCACACGGTTAGTTTTTAAATTCAACAACGTAGGCATGTAATGGGTGCGCATGTAAGCCAAAACCGATGCGGAAGGAGGATGAAACTTTCGGCTCAAGGCATCAACAACAATATTCTCCTTTCCAGAATGATATTCGATGATCAAGTCGTAGTCTTTAATCAGCTCCAACCATCTTAGTTGTCTCATATTCAATTTTTTTTGCGTGAGGAGGTACTTCAGGCTTTTGTGGTCGGTGAAGATTCGACATGTTTTTCCGTATAAGTAATGTCGCCATATTTTCAATGCAAACACCACGGCTGCAAGCTCCAAATCATGTGTAGGATAGTTTCTTTCGTGCGGTCGTAACTGTCGAGAAGCATAAGCAACGACTTTCCTGTTTTGCATTAATACGCATCCAACTTCGGATTTCGACGCAACGTTGTAAACCACATACTCCTTTCCGCAAATAGGTAAGGTAAGGATAGGTGCCGAAACTAACTGGTTTTTCAGTTCTTCGAAACTTTGATGGCATTTCTCATTCCAAACGAACGACTCACCCTTGCGCGTCAGTTTTGTCAATGGTCCGGCAAGCGATGAAAATTTTTTCACAAAACGATGGTAGTATCCTGCTAAGCCAAGGAAACTACGAACTTCGAACACAGTTCGCGGGGATTCCCAAGCAACTACGGCTTCGATCTTCTTCTGATCAACTAACACACCTTGGGCGGAAACAACATGGCCAAGGAAACCAACTTCGAGTAACCAGAATTCGCATTTGTAGTACTTTGCGAACAACCGTTGATCCTTCAAAATATTTAGCACAATCAGCAAATGCTTAGCATGTTCCTCTTCCGATTTTGAGTAAATCAGAATGTCGTCGATGAAGACTATCACAAATTTATCTAGAAACTCATGGAACACACGATTCATTATGACGACCCCAATTCCTAACTATTACTATGTTCTCCGATTAAGGTCATCACCGCCGTGAAACCAAAATAAGCCCAAATGACACCTAGGACCTATCTGAATCTCACCATGCTTACCATTAACATCCGATTTTTAGCATGTTTACTTTAATGTTTAACAACAATTGGAGCATGATATTGGACAAATATTCTGGTAACATACGGAGTGAATAAAATATCAGTGGAAGTCTTTAGATTAAATCATTGGGTTCATAACACAAAAGTCCCATAGGGATCCAAATAACGAGCAAGAAATCCTCCAACATATTTTGGAACTAGCAAGCAAAGGAGGGTTCTTAAAATAAACTAGAAAGTAGCCCAATCATTCATGTTATATGCACAAGTAAACAAGTATGCAAATGTGATGCGATATCACCCCGTCATGCAGCCTTGATCTCACACACTGGTACCACGGACAGTGGAGGATATACCTAAGCCTGAAAAATGGTAAAAACAACGGTATGAGATTACAAGAATCTCAATAGGGTCACAGCATCATAAGATCTGTAGAAACCCTAAACACAAATCTCCCAATTCACATTAGATCATTCCTAAACAACTAAAGGGGATCACGCAATTCAAGAACCAATCAAAAAGGGTTCGGGCCGAATCTATGATTGAGGGAGGACTACGATCACATCCGAAAAATCTGAAGTACACAGGCAGGTAGAACTCATCAGATTGGTCTCGGCAATGAAGAAGAAAGGCCATCCCCTTCCACCTGTGTTGTCCAAGGCTTACTGCACTAACAGTAAACAGTTAACACAAAAGCTAATCAGTAAGCCTAGTAAGTCGTCTTGCCATACAAGGACAAATCTTCCTAAGCCACACACAGACTTAGGCATCCCAAACCACACAAGGATAAGGGCCTCCTGCCACACAAGAACAGGGTTCAGTCTTTTTGGCACACAAGGACAAGTCTTCTCAAGCCACAAACAGACAAGGGCATCCCAAACCACACAAGGATAAGGGCTTCCTGCCATACATGGACAGGGTTCCGACCACACAAGGACCAGACATCCAGCGCGCGCATACTTAGCTTTGCCACCCATACAACTTCCATACCAGTAAGAACCTCTCCTCTCCCTAGAAGAATCAGCACTTACCCCGAATGGCCACCAGAAAAGGATCCTGATACACAAACACGTACAAGCACACACAGGCAAGTACAAAGCATAATTCCATAGTAGGGTATCCTCAATCATGTCAGAACATAATCGGCATATTCAATTCACATAACATATGCAACTCAAGCATTCAATACCAAACTCAAGGGTTCGATATAGCCTATGAGATCCATATCTCAATCCGACATTCATACTGTCACACTATAATCAAATCGCATGCAATAAAACAAGGACAGGTATAAAAAACATCAAGAAAATAACAAGGGTCTTTAGAGAAACCGATGAGGCGTAGATCCTACTTCTCTTGTCTCTGAACAAGAAGCTAGTCCTTTTCCTTTATTAAGTAATTCCGAACCACCTATATTATCATCAGGCAAAGACGAAAACAAACTAAGCATGCATATTCAATAATCAATTGAATACCTTATTTCCTTACCAATTCCACTCACCAAACCTATCAGAAACCAGTGATCAGATGCTGCAAGTGCCTGCCCCTTGAATATGTGATGTGATAGCCAGGAACTTAAAAAGAATCAACCTGAATTACCATTCCAATTTAACTATGCAAATTTTGGCGTTAAGAGTAGAGCATAGGACAATTTTGACTTAAAGCATAAAGAAGTTTAAAAGAAGGAAATTCATGATCATACATCATGAATAGATGCTAAGCAATCATAAGAACATGCGAAACGACAACAGAAATCAACCGAAGACAAAAACAATAGAAATCTAAAAACCTAATTCCGTTGCCGATTTTCTACATAACCTTAGGCTAAGAAATATTTACGTTCAAACAACAAAATATATATGGTTGGAAAAAAATAAAAAGAGATTTCCAAAAAACTATTATCTGTAGAGATACAAGAAACGAAAAAAGAGTTATGCTACTCTGAAGTTCAAGAAGATTTTGGCAATTCTGCCAAAAACCTAATTCCGCCGCCGATTTTCAACTTATATTTTGACAAAGAAATACGAACTTCCAAACAAAAAAATATAGATGGTTGAAAAGAGGATGAAGAGAGCTTTCCAACAATGCTATGAGATTACAAGAATCTCAGTAGGGTCACAGCATCATAAGATCTGTAGAAACCCTAAACACAAATCTCCCAATTCACATTAGATCATTCCTAAATAACTAAAGGGGATCACGCAATTCAAGAACTAATCAAAAAGGGTTCGAGCCGAATCTATGGTTGAGAGAGGACTACGATCATTTCCAAAAAATCAGAAGTACACAAGCAGGTAGAACTCAACAGATTGCTCCCGGCAATGAAGAAGAAAGGCTATCCCCTTCTACCTGTGTTATCCAAGGCCTACTGGACAAAGGGTAAGCGGTTAACACAAAAGCTAATCAGTAAGCCTAGTAAGTCATCTTGCCACACAAGGACGAGTCTTCCTAAGCCATACACGGACTTGGCCATCCCAAACCACACAACGATAAGGGCTTCCTGCCATACAAGGACAGGGTTCAGTCGTCTTGCCACACAAGGACAAGTCTTCCCAAGCTACACATGGACTAGGGCATCCCAAATCAAACAAGGATAAGGGCTTCCTGCCACACAAGGACAGGGTTCCAGCCACAAAAAGACCAGATATCTATCGCGCGCATGCTGGGCTTTGCCACCGATACAACTCCCATACCAGTAAAAACCTCTCCTTTCCCTAGGAGCATCAGCGTTTACCCCAAATGGCCACCGGAAAAGAATCCTGACACACAAACACGTACAAGCACACACAGGCCAGTACAAAGCATAATACCATATCAGGGTATCCTCAATCATGTCAGAACACAATCAGCATATTCAATTTACATAATATATGCAACTCAGGCATTCAATACCAAACTCAGGGGTTCGATATAGCCTATGAGATCTATATCTCAATCCGATATTCATACTCTCACCCTATAATAAAATCGCATGCAATACAACAAGGGAAGGTATCAAAAACATCAAGAAAATAACAGAGGTCTCTGGAGAAACCGATGAGGCGTAGATGTTACCTCTCTTGTCTCTGAATAAGAAGCTAGTCCTTTTCCTTTATTAAGTAATTCCGAATAACCTATATTATCACCAGGAAAAGACGAAAACAAACTAAGCATGCATATTCAATAATCAATTGAATACCTTATTTCCTTACCAATTCCAATCAGCAAACCTATCAGAAACCAGTGATCAGATGCTGCAGGTGCCTACCCCTTGGATATGTGATGTGATAACCAGGAACTTAAAAGTATTCAACCTGAATTACCATTCCAATTTAACTATGCAAATTTCGGCGTTAATAGTAAGGCATAGGACAATTTTGACTTAAAACATAAAGCAGTTTAAAAGTTGGAAATTCATGATCATACATCATGAATAGATGCTAAGTAATCATAAAAGCATGCGAAACGACAACAGAAATCAACCGAAGACTATAGAAATCTAAAAACCTAATTCCGTCGCCGATCAAAACCTAATTCCGCAGTCAATTTTCAATTTAACCTTAGGCAAGAAAATATTTACGTCTAAGCAACAAAACATATATAGTTGGAAAGAAGATGAAAAAAACTTTCAAACAAGCTATTATATGTAGAGATACAACAAACGACGAAAGAGTTATGCTATTCTGAAATTCAAGAAGATTTTGGCAGTTCTGGCGAAAACCTAATTCCGCTGCCGATTTTAAACTTATATTTTGACAAAGAAATACAAACTTACAAAAGAAAAAACAAATATGGTTGGAAAGAAGATTAAGAGAGATTTCCAATAAGCTATTATTTGCAGAAATACAACAAACCATAAAAGAGTTATGCTGTTTTGAAGTTCAAGAAGATTTGGCAGTGCCGCCGAATTTAAACTTATCTTTAGAGAATGCAATACTAACCTTCCATCAAAAAATAAATATGGTTTGAAATAGGATGAATAGAGCTTTCCAACAAGATATTACTTGCAAGAATCTGACTGATGATGAGAGAGTTATGCTCGTTTGAAATCCCAACGGATTTCGACAAAAGTAGGACAGTGTAAGGTTTTTAGGCTATACGAGTTTTGTGTATTTTCTATGAATGATTTTTGTGGAGATGGATTCCTATTTATAATGGATGGGTATGGAATTAAGATTACTACTTTAAAGGCTTAATAAAGTAAGATAATTACCATATTTAAATTCTTTAATTATCTTCCTCTATGTTTAAGGATTTTAATTTCTAAGGAAATTATCTAGCTATAAGGACTTAGATTAAAAGGAATTAAAACCAGAATTAACTACCATGCAACTCTTACCAATTTTGGCCATCACACATCCTTTCCTTCAGGGGAAAAATCATCTTTTCACCTACACTGGCTTCTGGACTTTTAGGACTCAAAATTCGGGGTCTCACATGCATCAGGTCCATGAACACAGCTAGTGCATTGGTAAAACCGAATGGCATAACCAGAAAATTGTAGTGGCTGTATTGCGATCTGAACGCGGTCTTCGAAATATCATCATCATGAACTTGCAATTGATGGTATCCAGATCTGAGATTGATGTTGGAGAACACATTTGCACCCTGGAGTTGGTCGAACAAATCGTCGATGAATGGCAAAGGGTACTTGTTTTTCATGGTCACACGATTTAACTGCCTATAGTAGATGTATAATCGCAGAAATCCATATTTCTTCTTTATGAACAAGATAGGTGCTGCCCAAGGTGACATACTAGGTCAGATGAAACCACGATCTAGCAAATCTTCCTATTGTGTTTTTAGTTCCTTCATTTCCGTAGGAGCCATACGATACGGAGGAATGGAAATCGGATTCGTACCAGGCACTAACTCAATGGCGAATTCTAATTCCCTTGCTGGTGGTAACCGACTATGTATTCTGGAAATACTTCTGGAAATTCGCGACTCACTGGAACAGAATCCAGATCCGAGGATTCTTTAGAAATATCATGTAAGTGCGTGAGGTATGTTGTACATCCTTTGTTGATCAATCTTTTTGCATCAAGCTAAGAAATCATGCAAGTTGAAGCAACTCGCCTATCACCTTCAAAATAGTACTCGGCACCATCAGGAAAAATAAACCACACACGTTTGGTGAAACACTCCAAACGGGCTTGATATTTCGCTAGACAGTCTATGCCTAAGATTACGTCCAGCTCTCGGATGTCCACTGGAATTAGATCCACTTCAAGTACATTTGGACCCATACGTACAACATAGCCGATGTAGACTAGATCCCAAATTAGTTGTTCTCCCAAAGGAGTCAGAATCGCAATAGGAGAAGTCATGGGAGATAGAGGCTGATCTGTGCTAAGTGCTGTCCTTGGACTTACAAATGATCTATTTGCTCCGGGATCTAATAATACTTTTCGCATTTTGAGAAAAGAATGAAATAGTACCTGTCACCACATCAGGACTAGCCTCGGCATCAGTTAGGGTGAATAGCCTTGTTGGTCTTGGTTGCGTCTCACTTGTGGATCCGTTGGGTGGTCCTCCTGGTGCGCATTGGTGGTTTGGCACCTCGGCCTGCACTAGGTGCACCTGTGATACGTCTCGGCTTCTAGCATTCCCGCTGAATGTGTCCCATTTCGCCACAATTGTAACATCGATGTTGCTGAGAATTCCACATAGACCCATTGGAATTCGAACCAGAAAATTTCTTCTTGTTGTTACTTGGTTTGCTATTAATTTTCTGAGGATAGGACCTTAAAAGATAGGGTCTCGTACGTCGATTAAATTTCGAATCTCGTCTGAAGGATCCGCCAATAGTGACTGTGGATAGCTTCTTGGTTTGCACGATCTTTTCGGCTTTAGTCACGGAAATAATTAGTTCTTGCAAATTCTGTACCGGTGTCGTACTAACGATGGTTTTGCGTTCAGTACTCAGCCCATCCTGAAATCGTCTCGCAAGCTGGTATGGTGAGCAATCCTCTTCAGGTGCAAATCGGGACAACTCCCTTAATGCCTTCTCATATTCCAGCACCGAACGGGTGCCCTGTTCAAGCTTGTAGAAAACTCGTTGTTGGTCACTTTTATGGAATCTTGTATACAAACTTTCATCGAATTCATACCGAAATTCCTCCCATGTAGGCAGACAATCGCCAAATCGCAAGCTCACAACTGTCCACCATGCGAAGGCTTCTCCCTCAAGTAGGAAAGTGGCAATGGCAACCTTGTTATCATCCAAGATACGTAAGAACAAGGAAACTCGGCATAAGGTGTCGATCCATTCACGAGCGATAGCAGCTCCAGCTGAACCATTGAAATCTTTACATCCTAATTGTCGAGCTTCCTTCAACAATATGGCAATCATTATGGGAAGTCTCTCGGCTTCCTTAGGATGTGCTGGCTGTACAAGTTCAAGTGTAGGAATAGGTTCTTCCATAGACTCGGGTGCAGGAGCATTCTGAAATTGCGCCTCCATATGCTGCTGATTCGCAGCAATTCCTTGTAATACATTTAGGATTTGGGCCATCACATGATCGATGGCTGGTGCGGATGGTACCTCAGGTTGGTTTTCGGGCTCAGCTTGCCCTCCCTGCTCAGTTTGTGCATTTGGCTCCTCTTGCTCAACAGGTTTCTGTTTGGCTTAAACCTCATACCTACCCCATCGATCCCTTGTAGCGTTCGACCTTGCCATACTATACAAGTATACGATTGTTACATAAAACATAACTAAATACGATACTAGGAAAAGAAGTGGTACTTGGTGGAGAGGTGTGCACCGGAGATGATACAGATATGCTGGAAAATAATATACAAATTTTGGAAATCATATGCGCACATGTAAATGCATACTCGTCACTCATATCATCACACATATGTACTCTTGGAAATCATCATCAAGTATTAAGCAAGCATGAACACAATCCATATTCGGCAATCATGCAAACTCACACCCCATGCATTCGGCAATACACATCCGCAATCACACGCATATACATTTGGCAACATAGAAATCACATAGGGACACTTGGTAATATGCCCCAACAACATACACATTCTCGGAAATGACAAGAAACACAGCAAACATTCACCGAAACACATTAAGGAAAAGCAGGTATAAGAACATACATAAACACATAGCAAATCAAATTATCATTCTCATCATTTAAATCAATCCCTTTTTAGCATTAGTTGACTTTCGTTATTAGCCCCTAAGTGAGTGAGTGTGTGTGCATGTTCTTATCTACAAACACAAAATTAATAAACAAGTTAGCATACAACCAATTATATTCCTTAAACCATGCTTCGCTACCAAAAACTAGTAACGACCCTAACTGTAAGGACCCGAACCTGAAAACCAGGCCCTTACCTACGTGAAACCCTGACAAGCCCAATACGTGGACCAATCCGAATCCCACAAGGCTTAGAAGACTTTTCAAACACGATTCCCAAAACAAACATACTTAATGTTTCAAGAATTGGAGCATGTCAAATAAGAAACAGACATCTGGCATAAAAAAATCGGAGTAAACAAAATACCACAACGGAAGACTTTATTCGAATGGACAAAATATTCAAAACGGAAAACGGGTCCATACAGTCAAAAGCCCAAAATAAAAAAACTGGGCTTGAAGCCTGGTACATAAAAACCATATCCAGTAGAGTAATAAATGCATAAAAATATAATGTGAGTCAAAACATCAAAACGAGTAAAACAGGAAATGACAGAAAAGAAAACCGTGTAAACCGTTGTAAGCCAAAACAATAGGTTTGTAAGCCATTATACTTGCCTAAACTAATAATACAAAACAATACGTTTATAATCGAACGTAACACGTGCACATAAATCACACATCCTCAAATTATGTCCAAGTATAAACCACCCTACAACTAACTTAAGCTAAATAACTAATGACCCGAAGATCCCCTAATGATATTCTTACTTAGTGTTATGATACCACAGAAAAGAACAAGATTTACTAGCGATTATTAAACATATACAACTCCATCCAAATCTGGAAAAATAACTTTATTCAACAAAATATTTTAACTTTGTAAAATTTCATAGTTAAAATTTCACCATACTTCGAATTATTGGTTTAAAATGGATTTAATTGATTTACATTTATCCTAATTAAGCACCTCGGCATGCACATGTCATTTCAGGGATAGTGAGCAACTACGTGGAAACACTAGCCTCACTGAAACAGAAGGTGATGCGCCTCACTCAAAGAACAAGCAAGGAAGGAAGGAAGGAATTCGTAGAGCAAGCAAAAAGAAGAAGAAGAGGAATCAGGTGGTGCGAGTTGGGAACCCAGGAACAACAGGTGGTGAATCGGTGGAGCAGAAGAAAGGGATTAGCCTCGCTCAACGGAAAAAGAAAGAAGAGACAGTCGGAGAAAATCGTAATGCTTGGTCTTTTCCTAAGTTTCTCTTCCCTGAAGGCTTGGAGGAATAGTGTATAGTGGCCGGCAATCTTGTGTGCTACGATAAAGATTTAGGTGTCAAACACTAGCAAGCTTCGGATCAGCTTGCGGTCCCTATAGAGTAGATCTGGGCATGTGATAAAGGCCTCGCGCCCGACGCACAGCTGGGCACTCACTCCCACTACTGAAGTTGCTAGCTACCCCGTTCTGTAACTTCCCTTCTTTGTCATATACTACGAGTCCATTGGCATAGGCTTATGTTTATTTATAAGTCGGCAGTCTTTGGCATGCCTGGAAATTCAATTAAGGGGAGCAGGGTAGCCTTTGGCAGTCAGATGCCGGGTACTGCTTTTGGGTGATCATAGGCCCGGGCCCGAAATAGAATGATTGTGTCAGCGCATGATGACCCGAAGTCTTAGTGTGGCTGACAAAGGGAAAGGGGCTTACAAGAATGAACTGTTGAACTAGCTCGTGTAGGAAGAGATATAGTAACGACGAAAGTGTTAATCTAGCAGTCAATTCCTGAGACGCTTGATAATACACGTTATTTTGAGTTGAGTAAAGGGCGGTCTCGAGAGAGAGAGTGTGATTGTCACACTGAATCATTCATTTCGAAAGGGGTTTACAAAACTCCACAAAGGAAATAGCGTAATAGAAGTTCTATTCTGCTCGTGCTGGCATTAACCCAGCGTAAAAGGGAAAGACATAGGGTATCAGTATATCGGGCTAGAATATAGAACATAAAAACACTAACCACTATTGAGTTGATGATCTGCCATGGCTGTAAGGGAGCATATGAGGACCTATATGTGTTAAACCATTATCAGACTTAAAGTATAAGATATTTGAAGAGGCGACTTCAAGAGCTCTTAAAACGGAGGGGAATAAAAAGGAGACAAAGAGGGACTGTGGAGCCCTTAACAGGCGTACGGGTCTATTGTTTAATCCCTTCTATCATCATCTCGGTCCCTAAGCCCTACTACTGGAGAGGCTCGACTTCGTATATAAAAAGGGGAGAAGTTTTAGTAAATATCATAGCATATCCTTTGTACTCTGCCTGTCTATCGGATAAAAAATAAACCGGCAAGATAATAACTAAGGAAAGTAATAAAATGATAGAAAGCGACAAACAACAAGGACGAAGCAATTGCCGATCAAACAGATGAGGCATAGTCTCCTACCTGACGTGCAGATGAACTGGTGGCAATCCCTTTGCCCTTATCGCGATATCCAGATTCAGAACCAACTGAATCAAATCACTATCAGAATAGGAAATCACAAACCTAATTTAAAATACAGAAAGAAAATTCCTACCGTTCCCTCACCAATCTACATACCTGAAGGACAATCCAATAGTGGGAAAAAGGAAGGGCTAAAGGCGATCTTTGGGTTGTACGGAGAAAGACACACCAGACGAGAACAATGGATGGCGGCAAATTGGTAATAGCGTGAGAAAGAGAGAATAGAGAACGAACAACATAGGTTTTCTGTCTGAAACGAAAGTAGGGGCAGCGGCTAGGGTAAGCAGATGGGCTTAAAAGGGTACCTACAAGGCCTTAGGGAAACAAATGGGCCCGGAAATAAGACAAAGGTACGTAGGAGGCCTTAGGGAAAATAAACAGGCCCGGAAACAAGTTCGGGTTCAATAGGGGCAAAATGGTAAATTTTTACATTCTCGATTCCCGTCCCGGTCAACATGTCAAACATATGCGTGGACCACTAATACGACGCTGACTGGACACATGACTAGGAAGGGGTTTCACATCCTCCCCTCCTTACAAAAAAAATTTCGTCCTCAAAATTTACATACCGTGTTATTCGAAAAGATGTGGATGATGCTCTCGCATCAACTCCTCGATCTCCCACGAAAACTCCTCGATTCGACCACTGTGCCATGATACTCGGACCATCGGGACGTTGCATGTACGGAGCTGTCTGATGGCTCGGTCGACGATAACCACTGGTTGTGTGGGATACGATAAGTCGCTGGCAATCTCTACTGGTGGTGTCTCTAACACATCTGACGGATCCCGAATATACTTTCGCAACATCGGTACGTGGAAAATGTCATGGATCCTCTTAAACGATGCTGGCAACACCAATCGGTATGCTACTGGCTCGATGCGCTCGGTAATTTTATTCGGGCCGATATAACGCAGTGCTAACTTGGCCCGCTGCTAGAACCGGAGTACGCCCTTCCACAGTGCAACTTTTAGGAAAACTATATCCCCAACCTCAAACTCGAGCTCGCGACGATGATTATCCGCGTAATTTTTCTGTCTATCCTGAGTCGTCCTCAACCGTTGTCTGCTTAGTGCCAACTGCTCGGTTTCCTAATCAATCAACTCAGGACTATCTAGGCGCCTCTCGCCTACCTCATCCCAGTATAACGGTGTCCGGCAACGTCTACCATACAACGCCTCATACGGTGCCATACCGATACCGACTTGGAAGCTGTTATTGTAGGTGAATTCTGCCAACGGAAGACATTTGTCCCACGTAGTCTGTCTATCGAGCGCACATGCTCGTAGCATATCCTCCAACGTCTGTATTGTCCTCTCGGACTGACCATCCGTCTGGGGGTGAAAAGCCATACTGAAGTTCAATCGAGAACTTGAGGCATATGGAGTTTTTCACAAAATCGGGAAGTGAACCTCGGGTCTCGATCGAATACTATGGACACTGGAACTCTGTGCAACCTCACAATCTCGTCCATATATCGAGAAGCTAGTTTCTCCGGTGTATTCGAAACTCGCACGGGAATGAAATGGACAGACTTGGTCAACCTGTCCATAATCACCCACATTGCATCGAAACCCTGTTGAGTCTTCGGCAAACCCACGACGAAATCCATCGTGATATGCTCCCACTTCCACTCGGGAATTGGAAGCGACTGCAGCATACCTGCGGGTTTCTGGTGCTCGGTCTTGACCTGTTGGCATACGAGGCAACGAGCAACAAACTCCGCAATGTGTCTCTTCATCCCCGACCACCAATACTATTCCCTCAGATCACGATACATCTTGGTACTACCAGGATGAATCGAGAATGTACAATTGTGCGCCTCGGTCAAGATCAACTGACGTAAGTCCTCATCTCAGGGGACACAAACTCGGCCTCGGAAAGTCAAAATTCCATCATCTTGGATTCCGTACTCACTGACTGTATCCCCTCCAACACCATTTTCCAACTGCTGCCTCAACTAGTTCAAACTCAGATCTTCTAACTGTTTGACTCGGATCTCCTCAAGTAACGACGGCCTGACGAGAATCCACTCTAACAACGCCCCTGAACTATCACTGCCAAGCTAGACTCGGTTTGCCCTCAAACACATCAGCATCGGAATATATTCCGCCTGGACGTAAGCCAAGGAAGATGAAGTCTTCCTACTCAAAGCATCGACCACCACATTGGCTTTCCCGGGATGATAATCGATTACAAGGTCGTAATCCTTTATAAACTCAAGCCGTCTCCTCTGTCTCAAGTTAAGCTCTTTTTGGGTTAAGAGGTACTTGAGACTCTTATGGTCTGTAAAGAATCTGCAAGTCTCACCATATAGATAGTGGCGCCAAATCTTCAATGCGAACACCACAACTGCTAAATCCAAATCATGGGTCGGGTAATTGCATTCGTGTGGCCTCAACTGTTGAGAGGCGTAAGCGACTACCTTCCCATCCTGCATAAGCACACAACCCAAACCATGCTTTGATGCATCACTGTACACCACATACTCCTTACCGCTAACCGCTAAAGTAAGAACAGGAGCGGAAACCAATCTGGACTTCAACTCCTCAAAACTGTGCTGACACTTCTCGGACCAAACAAACGGTTCATCCTTGCTTGTCAACCGGGTCAACGGTCCTGCTAACCTCGAGAAATTCTCCACAAATCGTCGGTAATACCCGGCTAAACCCAGAAAACTCTGTATCTCGGGAACACTATGAGGAGGTTCCCATAATACAATAGCCTCGACCTTCTTGGGATCCACCAATACTCCGCTAGCCGACACTACGTGTCCCAAGAAACTGACTTCTCGCAACCAGAACTAGAACTTAGAGAACTTGGCGTATAACTGCCGAGCTCTAAGTATCTCCAATACCATCCTAAGATGCTTGGAATGCTCCTCCTCCAACTTCGAATAAATGAGGATGTCATCGATGAAGACGATCACAAACCGATCAAGGTACTCCTGAAATACTCGGTTCATCAAATCCATGAAGATAGCTGGTGCATTCGTCAACCCGAATGGCATGACCAGGAACTCATAGTGCCCGTAATGAGACCTGAAAACTATCTTCGGGATATCTGACTCACGAACTCGTACCTGATGATAACCTGACCTCAAATCAATCTTTGAGAACACCGACGCTCCCTGAAGCTGGTCGAACAAATCATTTATTCGGGGGAGAGGGTATCTGTTCTTCATGGTAACCCAGTTCAACTGCCGGTAATCAATGCATAACCGCAATGAGCCATCCTTTTTCTTCACGAACAATACCGGCGCTCCCCACGGTGATACACTGGGCCTAATGAACCCATGATCCACCAAATCCTCTAACTGGGTCTTCAGCTCCTTCATCTCTGCCGGAGCCATCCGATACGGTGGAATGGATATCGGGTTTGTTCCGGGCATCAGCTCTATCCCGAACTCCACCTCTCTCTCCGATGGTAACCCGACTACATCTTCTGGGAATACATCGGGAAACTCACTGGCAACCGGAATCTGACTCAGCTCTAGTGGCTCGGCTGAGATGTCTCTGACATGGGCTAGGAGTGTTGTACAACCCTTACTGATCTTGTTCTTTGCACTCAGCCACGAGATCATACAAGTAGGCACAACATGCCTATCTGCCTCGAAGCAATACTCTGGACCATCGGGTAGACTAAACCAAACCCGCTTGGTGAAACACTCCATCCGGGCTCGATATCGGGCTAAGCAATCCATACCCAATATGACATCCAATTCTCGGATATCAAGTGGAATCAAATCCGCCTCAATCTCAACTAATCCCATCCTCAACACACAACCCAAATAAACTTGACTGCAAGTCAACTGCTCAGCTAATGGGGTTAGGACTGCGATCAATGGAACCAAGGATGACAACGAACGATCTACACTAACTGCCACTCTGGGACCCACAAACGACCTATTCGCTCCGGGGTCTAATAACACTCTGGCATAACGAGGAAAAACTGTAACAGTACCTGTCACCATGTCGGGGCTAGCACAGGCCTCGGCGTCAGTCAACTTGAAAAGCCTAGTCGGTCTCGGCTGTGACGGCTGACTACTAGAAGGGCTGCTCGGTGTTCTGGACGGGGGCCTGGAAGAAGCATGTGAACCTGCGTGACTACCGCTCGGCCTCGGGGCTTCGAAAGGCTGTGAGGCGTTATGCCTCGGCTTCGGACAATCCCGAGACATGTGGCCGGCCTTGTCACAGTTAGAGCACTTCCGTAAATGCAGACAAGGAGGGATGTGGTGCTGACGGCAACTAGCACACCACGGCATAGACGGTCGGCTCACGCTGTAACTAGAAGTGGCTGGCTGTGACCGGTTGGTCCCGTGACTACCTCCTCAAAAACGGGAAGGTCTCGGAGAGTACGGTTCTGCGGAGCGACTCGGTCTGGAATCATGCCTCGTACCATGCCGAATCAGACCTCTACCCGGTGGAAAATCTCTACGACCTTGACTGTGAGTCCTCCGACTCTGAATCATCTTCTCCGCGTTGGTGGCAGCAACGACCAACGCCTGCAGGTCGTAAATTGACATCGTACCCACAATTGATCGGATATCACTGTTCAGCCCATCCTGGAAACGACGAGCTAACTTCGCCTCCAAACGATCCTCAGCTGGAGCAAAACGAGACAACTCCCTCAACTCCGACTCGAATTCCAACACAGATCGGTAACCTTGCTTCACTTTATAGAACTCTGACCTCTTCTCATCCTGGTGAAACTGCGTATAAAACCGGTTATTAAACTCACTCAAAAACTGATCCCACAACGGCTGCTGACCTTCATACCTCAAACTCACTGCGGTCCACCATGATAGGGCTTCCTTCTCAAGTAGGAAGGTGGCCAAGGTGACTTTGTCCTCCTCGGAAATACGCAACGCCTGTGCGGTCCGACAAACTATATCAATCCACTCCCGGGCTACAGCTACGTCGGCTGTCCCGAAAAAAGTCCTGCAACACAACTGACGGGCTTCCTTCAGTAGCTTTGTAATCATCACCGGGAGTCTACCGGCATCCTGCTGCTGAACCGGGGCTACTGGTCGCTGCACCGGAACTGCGGGTGCAGCCGGAGCGGGAATTGGTGGCTGCTATGCCACTAACTGCTGCAATGTGGCCTGCATCGTGGCTAAAATCTGAAACAACGCTGGATCCTGACCCAGCGCCACTGGGGCTGCTAGAGCGGCCTAAGCTACTGGTGCGGCCTGACTAGATGGTGCGGCTGGGGCTTGCTGATCCGCCTACACCTCGCGTTCGGCTGGCCTGTGAATTGACTCGCCACTCCCATCCTGGCGATTTCGAGCGGCAGCGGTACTACGTGTCCTAACCATAGTGACTGCATATAACACATAATAACAACAAAACGTAAGCCTAGAAACTCAAACAATCAACTTAATGATACGACGTTGGACTATGCACGTGCAAGTGAGTTTAAAACATATTTTTCGAAAACATTTCTGAAACCGATTTGTAAAACCATGCTCCGCTACCACCCTTGTAAGGACCCGAACCCGAAAACCAGGCCCTTACCGCCGTGAAACCCGGACAAGCCCAATACGTGGACCAATCCGAATCCCACGAGGCTTAGAAGACTTTTCAAACACGATTCCCAAAACAAACGTACTTAATATTTCAAGAATTGGAGCATGTCAAATAAGAAACAGACATTTAGCATAAAAAAATCGGAGTAAACAAAATACCACAGCGGAAGACTTTATTCGAGTGGACAAAATATTCAAAACAAAAAATGGTCCATACAGTCACAAACCCAAAATCACAAACTGGGCTTAAAGCCCAGTACATAAAAACCATATCCAGTAGAGTAATAAATGCATAAAAATATAATGTGAGTCAAAACATCAAAACGAGTCAAACAGGAAATGCCAGAAAAGAAAATCGTGTAAAATGTGTAGGTGCGATAGTCCAGCCAAGTCGTAAAAAGCTCTCACACCTCAAACGCCGTCTACGGCTCACGAACTACTCTTGAAAAGGGAGAAACATCAACAGGTGAGATAAAAATCTCAGTAGGAGTCACAACATCATATGTCCTACAGGGAAATGAGAACAAATACAAGAAGAGAAGAAACAGATTACTATATGAACAAGGACAAAACCAAAACAATCCGAAGAATATGGAATTCACACATTTAATTTTTATAACGTAAAACATAATTCCAGCCCAATAGGTTATAACTCAACAACTCGTAACACAACACGGCTAACAATGCTAACCAAAAACCCATCAGGATGGACATAATAAATCACTCCTCGAGTAACCCCCGCTAAACAAAAACCTGAAGCCCACTGGCAGTGTTAATTTATATTTTAGGAAAATACTATATATGTACGTAACCCTTACTGTCAGTGTTGTCCGAGACTAGGCAGAGAAAACACAACTCGTATCATACCCGTCTCAATACTCAATACGAACCAACCTGCGAAGACGTAGCAGGTAAAAAAAGACAACACCCATACGACTCCCGAAAAGGTAAGCAACTCTCCCCTATCACTGGGATTCCATATACTCACCTCACATTGGCCAAACGAACGTTTAATAACTGTAGATACATGAACTGAGGCATATAGACGGTTATTAAAACTATATTTTGTCAAACGTTACAGTTCCAAAAATACTACGTTATCAATGTACTTGATAAAATCCATAATACCAAAATAATAGGTTTGTAAGCCATTATACTTGCCTAAACTAATAATACAAAACAATACATTTATAATCGAACGTAACACGTGCACATACATCACACATCCTCAAATTATGTCCAAGTATAAACCACCCTACAATTAACTTAAGCTAAGTAACTAATAACCCGAAGGTCCCCTAATGATATTCTTACTTAGTGTTATGATACCACAGAAAAGAACAAGCAAGGAAGAAGGAAGGAAGGAAGGAATTCACAGAGAAAGCTAAAAAAAGAAGAAGAGGAATCAGGTGGTGTGATTTGGGAACCCAGGAACAGTAGGTGGTGAATCGGTGGAGCAGAAGAAAGGGGTTCGCCTCGCTCAACGGAAAAAGAAAGAAGAGACAGTGGGAGAAAATCATAATGGTTGGTCTTTTCCTAAGTTTCTCTTCCCTGAAGGCTTGGAGGAAATAGTGTACAGTGGCCGACAATCTTGTGTTCTACGATAAAGATTTAGGTGTCAAACACTAGCATGCTTCGGATCAGCTTGCGGTCCCTATAGAGTAGATCTGGGCATGAGATAAAGGCCTCGTGGTCGACGCACAGCTGGGAACTCACTCCCACTAATGAAGTTGCTAGCTACCCCGTTCTGTACTTCCCTTCTTCGTCATATGCTACAAGTCCATTGGCATAGGCTTAGGTTTATTTGTAAGTCGGCAGTCTTTGGTATGCCTGGAAATTCAATTAAGGGGAGCGGGGTAGCCTTTGGCAGTCAGATGCCGAGTACTGCTTTTGAGTGAGCATAGACGAGAACCCGAAATAGAATGGTTGTGTCAGTGCATGATGACCCGAAGTCTTAGTGTGGCTGACAAAGGGAAAGGGGCTTACAAGAATGAACTGTTGAACTAGCTCGTGTAGGAAGAGATATAGTAACGAAGAAAGTGTTAATCTAGTAGTTAATTCCTGAGATGCTTGATAATATACGCTATTTTGAGTTGAGTGAAGGGCGGTCTAGAGAGAGTGAGTGTGATTTTCACACTGAATCATTCAATTCGAAAGGGGTTTACAGAGTTCCAACAAAAGAAATAGCGAAATAGAAGTTCCATTCCGCTCGTTGTGGCCTTGACACAGCGTTAAAGGGAAAGACATGGGGTATCAGAATATCGGACTAGAATATAGAACATAAAACCACTAACCGCTATTGAGTTGATGATCTGCCACGGCTGTAAGGGAGTATATGTGGACCTACAAGTGTTAAACCATTATCAGACTTAAAGCGTAAGATATTTGAAGAGGCGATTCCAAGAAATCTTAAAACAGAGGGGAATAAAAAGGAGACAGAGAGGGACTGCAGAGCCATTAACAGGCGTACGGGTCTATTGTTTTATCCCTTCTATCATCATCTCAGTCCCTAAGCCTTATTGCTGGAGAGGCTCGGCTTCGTATATAAAAAACGGAGAAATTTTAGTAAATATCATAGCATATCCTCTGCACTGTGCCTGTCTATCGGATCAAAAGTAAACCGGCAAGATAATAACTAAGGAAAGTAATAAAATGATAGAAAGCGACAAACAACAAGGACGAAGCAATTGCCGGTCAAACAGATGAGGCATAGTCTCTTACCTGACGTGCAAATGAACTAGTGGCAATCCTTTTGCCCTTATTGCGATACCCAGATTCAGATCCAACTGAATCAAATCACTATCATAACAGGAAATCACAAACCTAATTTAAAATATGGAAAGAAAATTCCTACCGTTCCCTCACCAATCTACAAACCTGACCAACAATCCAACAGTGGGAAAAAGGAAGGGCTAATGGCGATCGTTGGGTTGTACGGAGGAAGACACACCATACGAGAACAATTGATGGCGGCAGATTGGTAATAGTGTGAGAAAGAGAGAACAGAGAACGAACGACACAGGTTTTCTGTCTTAAACGAAAGTAGGGGCAGTGGTTAGGGTAAGCAGATGGGCTTAAAAGGGTACGTACAGGGCCTTAGGGAAATAAACAGGCCCGGAAATAAGACAAAGGTACGTAGGAGGCTTTAAGGAAAATAAACAGGCCTGGAAACAAGTTCGGGTCCGAAAGGGGCAAAACGGTAAATTTTTACCATCTCGATTCCCGTCTCGGTCAACATGTCAAACATACGCGTGGACCACTAATACGATGCTGACTGGACACACGACCAGAACGGGGTTTCACACTAACTCCTAATCTATTATTAATTGCTCCGATTAGGGCCCTTACCGCCATAAAGCCCAAAGAAGCCCAAGAACGAGGACCTATTTGAATTCCACAAGGCTTACTCATCAAATTCTTGATTTTTAGCATGTACATTCTTTATGTTTATCAACAATTGGAGCATAATATTGGACAAGTATTCTAGTATGATACGGAGTGAATGAAATATCAGCAGAAGTCTTTAAATAAAATCAATAAATCCACAACACACAAGTCCCATTGGGATCCAAATATCCAACAAGTTAACCCCCAACATAAATCGGGCACAACAAGTAACGGAGGAATCTTGAAAAACCAGAAAGTAGTCCTATCATAATTCATGGTATATGTGCAGGCAATCAATGAATAGGTTATGAAAATGTGATGCGATATTGCCCCGTCGTGCAGCCTTGATCTCACACACTGGTACCACGGACAGTGGATGTACCTAAGCCTGAGAAATGGTGAATACAACAGGATAAGATTACAAGAATCTTAGTAGGGTCACAACATCATAAAATCTACAGAAATCTTAAACAAAAATCTCCCGAACAACATCAGATCATCCCTACACAACTATGGGTATCACGCAATTCAAGAATCAATCAAAAGGATAGGGCCAAAACTAAGGCTGTACTACAACACTTCCAAAAATTAGAAGTACACAGGTAGGTAAAACTCATTAGATTACTCTAGGCATTAGAAAGAAAGAAAGGTCATCCCCTTCCACCTCTGTTGTCCAAGGTTTACTGCACAAAGGGTAAAAGGTTAGCACACAAGCTAATCAGCAAACCTATTCATCCTGCCACACAAGGACAAGACATCTAAGCCACACAAGGACAATGCTTCCAGCCACACAAAGTCCAGGCATTCAAGCCACAGAAGGACAAGGCTTCCAGGGCGCGTATGTAGGGGATTGCCACCCATACAATTCCCATACTAGTAAGAGCCTCCCCTCTCCCAAGGAGCATCAGTGCTTACCCCGAATGGCCATCGGAACAGGATTCTGACACATAAACACGTACAAGCACACACAAACAAGTACAAAGCATAATACCACAATAGGGTAGTTTCAATCATGTAGGAACATAATTATATGCAATTCGGGCACTCAAACCCTATCTCAAGGGTTCGGTATGGCCTATAGGATTCATGTCTCATTCTGCGGTTCATGCACATATCTTATAATCAATTCGTATGCAACAATAACAAGAACAAGTATCGAAAATAACAAATAAACAACAGGGATCTCTGGAGAAACCGATGAGGCATAGATCCTACCTCTTTTGTCTCAGAACAAGAAGCTATTCCTTTGTCCCTATTTAATAATTCCGAACCACCTATAGCATCACAAGGCAAAGACAAAACCAAACTAAGCATGCATACCCAATAACCAAGTAAGTAACCTATTTCCTTACAAATTCCACTCACCAAACCTATCAGAAACCAGTGGCCAGATGCTGCAGGTGCCTCCCCTTTGGATGTGTGATGTGATAGCGAAGAACTTAACAAGATTTAACCTGAATTACCATCCCAATATTACTATGTATATTTTGGCACTAAGCATAGGACATAAGATAATTTGTGATTTCATGTTAGCAAGGTGTAAGGGCTGCAATTTCATGTTAACAAAGAAGGATTAAGTGTTTATAACTTTTACAATCAAAAGAAACAAGATCGGAATCCAATAGGTTAATCAATTGATCAAGATAGGCAACAATAGGGCAAGGGTAGGGCATACTGATTTCATGTATAGAAAAGATTTAAAGAATGAATTCATGCTTTTATAACATGAATGGATGCCAAACAATCATACGAACAAGAGGAAGAACAACATAAATCAATTGAAGACAGAATCACACAATCTTGAAACCTAATCCCGCCAAAATACGATTTAATTTTTGACAAAGAAAAAATAATCTTCAGAAAAAGAGCTCATGATTTTTGCAAAGAGGATGAAGAGAGATTTCCAACAAGCTATTATTTTTAAGAATCCGACAAAATACGAGAGAGCTATGCTATTTTGAAGTTCAAGTAGATATTGACATTTCCGTCAAAATACGATTTAATCTTCGACAAAGAAAAACTAACCTCCAGATGATAAACCAAAGATGGTTGGAAAGAGGATGAAGAAATCTTTCCAACAAGCTATTATTTCCAAGAATTTGACAAAGGATGAGAGAGTTATGCGGATTTGAAGTTCCTGCGGATTTCGGCAGAAATTGGGAGGTGTAAGGTTTTTAGATTTTATGAATTTTATGTGTTTTCTGTACAAGATTTTTGTGTGGCTGGCTTCCTATTTACAGAAGGTGGTTATGAGATTAAAATCCCTATTTTAAAGTCTTGATTAAAATAAGATAATTATCAGAATTATATTCTCTAGTTATTCACCTTAATTTTAGGGATTTTAATTTCAAAGATAATTATCAACCTATAAAGAACTAGATTAAAGGGAATTAAAACTGAATTTAATTACTGGACATTTTTCACCAATTTCAGCCATCACACATCTTTTTCTTCAGCAAAAAAATTTTTTTTCACCTGCATTGGCTTTTGGACTTCTAGGACTCAAAATTCGGGGTCTGACACCAACAAGGCTTACGCATCTAAATTTCTGATTTTAGCATGTTCATTCTTTATACTTCTAACAATTGGAGCATGATATTGGACAAGCATTTTGGTATCATATGGAGTAAGTAAAACATCAGTGGAAGTCTTTAAATTGAATCATTGGAACCACAACACACAAGTCCTATAGGGATCTAAAAATTCAATAAGTAAACCCACCCCCTATATAATCTGAAAACAAACATGCAAAGGATGGACTTGAAGAACCAGAAAATAGTCCAATCAAAGTTCATGTTTTATGCATAAGCAACCAAGGAAATAGGAATGCGAATGTGATGAAATATCGTCCTGTTGTTCAGTCTTGATCTCACACACTAATACCTACACTGGCTTCTAGACTTCTAGGACTCAAAATTCGGGGTCTCACATCCTCCCCTCCTTAAAAGAATTTTTCCTCTAAATTTCAGCACAAGTACCTAAACAAACAAGTAAAGAAGTTTTGCATGCATAGATTCCTCAGTCTCCCAAGACGATTTGGCCATTATGTTAAACAACTTGTACTATAGGCACGTTTCAATTGCATAGCTAACGAATTGACCGATCTAGTGTGGCACCTGGTGTATGGGATAGGATAGGTCTTCAGCACCGTTAACTGGTGGTTCTTCAAGCACATGAGTAGAGTCTCACACATACTTTCTCAACATCGATACGTGAAACATGTTGTGAATTCTCTCCATACTCGGAGGTAAGGCAAGTCGGTATGCAATAGGGCTGATCCTCTCAACCATGTCATGCGGGCCAATGTAACGAGGTGCTAGCTTACCTTGTTGCTGAAAACGAAGGACACCCTTCCATGGGGTGACCTTTAAAAACACTTTGTCACTTACCGCAAATTCCAGTTCTTTTTATCGATTATTAGCGTAATTTTTCTTCATATCTTTCACTATCTTTAGCCATTGTTGAATCAAGTTCAACTACTCTGTTGCTTGATCAATCAATTCTGGATTGTCTAGGCATCTCTCGCCCACTTTATTCTAGCAAATGGGAGTTCTGCAACGAATCCCATATAGTGCTTGATAAGGTGCCACACCAATGCTTACATGGAAGCTATTATTGTAAACAAATTTTTCCAATGGTGGGCATCGTTCCCAACCGGTATACTGGTCCAACACACTCGTACGTAGCATGTCTTTGAGTGTCTGAATTGTCCTTTCAGATTGACCACCGGTCTAGAGATGAAATGTTGTACTAAAATTCAATCTAGAGCGCGCATTCTGGAATTTCTCCCAAAATTGTGATGTGAAACAAGGGTCACGATCAGAAAAAATGGAAAGTGCCACTCCATGCAATCGAACAATGTCGTCCAAATATCAAAAAAATAATTTTTTTGGGTGTGTTTGTCACATGAACAGGTAGGAAGTGTGTAAATTTCGTCAATTGATCCACGATCACCCAAATGGCATCATATCCTTTCTGCAATCTAGGCAAACTGGTCACAAAATCCATCGTGACATTCTCCCAGTTCCATTCTGGAATTGAAAGTGACTAAAGTAGACCACCGGGTCTTTGATGCTTGATTTTCACTTGTTGACATACGAGGCATCGAGCAACGGACTCAGCAATGTGGCGTTTAATGTTCGGCCACCAATACTGTGACGACCCCAATTCCTAACTATTACAATTTTCTCCGATTAAGGTCATCACCGCCGTGAAACCCAAATAAGCCCAAATGACACCTAGGACCTATCTGAATCTCACCAGGCTTACCATTAACTTCAAACTTTTAGCATGTTTATTTTACAAGTTTAACAACAAGTGGAGCATGATATTGGACAAATATTCTAGTAACATACGAAGTGAATAAAACATCAGCGGAAGTCTTTAGATTAAATCATTGGGTTCATAACACACAAGTTCTATAAGGATCCAAATAACCAGCAAGAAATCCTCCAACATATTTTGGAAATAGCAAGCAAAGGAGGGATCTTAAAATAAACCAGAAAGTAGCCCAATTATTCATATTATATGTGCAAGTAAACAAGGAACAAGTATGAGAATGTGATGCGATATCACCCCGCCGTGCAGCCTTGATCTCACACACTAGAACCACAGACAGTGGATGTACCTATGCCTGAAAAATGATAAAAACAACGACATGAGATTACTAGAATCTCAGTAGGGTCACAGCATCATAAGATTTGCAAAAGCCCTAAACATAAATCTCCCAATTGACATTAGATCATTCCTAAACAACTAAAGGGGATCACGCAATTCAAGAACCAATCAAAAAGGGTTAAGGCCGAATCTATGGTTGAGGGAGGACTACAAACACTTCCGAAAAATCAGAAGTACACAGATAGGTAGAACTCATCAGATTGCTCTCAGTAATGAAGAAGAAAGGCCATCCCCTTCCACTTGTGTTGTCCAAGGCTTACTACACAAAGGGTAAATGGTTAACTTATAAGCTAATTAGTAAGCCTATTTATCTTGCCACACAAGCACAAGTCTTCCCAAGCCACAAACGGATTAGGACATCCCAAACCACAAAACGATAAGAGCTTCTTGCCACACAAGGACCAGACATCCAGCGCGCGCATGCTAAGGTTTGCCACCCATACAACTCCCATACTAGTAAGAACCTCTCCTCTCCCTAGGAGCATCAGCACTTACCCCAAATGGACACCGGAAAAGGATCCTGACACACAAACACGTACAAGCACACACAGACAAGTACAAAGCATAATACCACAACAGGGTATCCTCAATCATGTCGGAACACAATCCACATATTCAATTCACATAACACATGCAACTCAGGTACTCAATACCTAACTCAGGGGTTCGATATAGTGTTTGAGATCCATATCTCAATCCGAAATTCATACTCTCACCCTATAATCAAATCGCATGCAATAAAACAAGAGTAGGTATAAAAAACATCAAGAAAATCACAAGGGTCTCTAGAGAAACCGATAAGGAGTAGATCCTACCTCTCTTGTCTCTGAACAAGAAGCTACTCCTTTGCTTTTATTAAAGTAATTCCGAACCACCTATATTATCACCAGGCAAAGACAAAAATAACACTAAGCATACATATTCAATAATCAATTGAATACCCTATTTCCTTACCAATTCCACTCACCAAACCATAAGTAACCAGTGATCAGATACTGCAGGTGCCTCCCCCTTGGATGTGTGATGTGATGGCCAGGAACTTTACAAGATTCAACCTGAATTACCATTCCAATTAACTATGCAAATTTCGGTGCTAAGAGTAGAGCATAGGACAATTTCGACTTAAAGCATAGAGAAGTTTAAAATAAGGAAATTCATGATCATACATCATGAATAGATTCTAAGCAATCATAAGAATACGTGAAATAACAACAGAAATCAACCAAAGACAAAAACTGTAGAAATCTAAAAACGTAATTCCGTCGTCAATTTTCGACTTAACCTTAGACAAGGAAATATTAATGTCAAAATAACAAAACATATATGATTGGAAAGTGGATGAAAATAGCTTCCCAACAAGCTATTAGTTTTAGAAATACAACAAACAATGAAAGAGTTATGCTACTTTGAATTTCAAGAAGATTTGACAATGCCGCTGAATTTCAACTTATCTTTAGAGAAAGAAATATTAACCTCTCGGAACAAATCCATAGATGGTTGGAAAAAGGATGAAGAGAGCTTTCCAAAAAGCTATTTATTTCAGGAATCTGATAAACGATGAGAGAGTTATGCTGGTTTAATGTTTTATCGAATTTTGGCAGATATAGGGAGGTGTAAGGGTTTTAGGCTATACGAGTTTTGTGTGTTTTCTATGAATGATTTTTGTGGGGTTGGCTTCTTATTTATAATGAATGGGTACCGAATTAAAATTACTACTTTAAAGGCTTTATTAAAATAAAAAAACTATCAGATTTAAATTCTGCAATTATCTTCCTCTATTTTTATGGATTTTAATTTCTAAGGCAATTATCTATCTATAAGGTCTTAGATTAAAGGGAATTAAAACCAGAATTAACTACCATACAACTCTTACTAATTTCGGCCATCACACATCCTTTTCTTCAGGACAAAATTGTCTTTTCACCTACATTGGCTTCTGGACTTCTAGGACTCAAAATTCGGGGTCTCACAAATACTGCTCCTTTAAATCTCAGTACATTTTAGTACTACCAGGATGGATATCGAACTTCGAACTATGCACCTCAAATAAAATCAGATTACGAATATCAACATCTTGTTGAACATATATCCGGTTTCTGAAGACAAGAACTCCATCATTTCATACTCTGAAATCACGTGCTATAACCTCAACACCATCATATAGTTGCTTCCGAATTTCAGCCAACCTTGGGTCTTCTGATTGCTGATTCCGGATTTCCTCAATCAAAGTAGGCATGACTTCGATTCGTGCATACAACGAACCAGAAAAATTAGTGCCAAGATGCACACGGGTAGCTTTTAAATCCAGCAACATTGGCATATAATAGGTACGCATGTAAGTCAAAATTGATGGGGAAGGAGGATGAAATTTTTGGTTTAAGGCATCAGCAACAACATTCGCTTTTCCAAGATGATATTCGATGATCAGATCATAGTCCTTAATCAGCTCCACCCATCTTCGGTGTCTCATGTTCGACTCTTTTTGTGTGAGGAGATATTTCAAGTTTTTGTGATTGGTGAAGATTCTACATGTCTCGTCGTACAAGTAGTGACACCATATTTTCTACGCAAACACCACCGCTGCAAGTTCCAAATCATGCGTAGGATAATTGCTTTCATGCGATCTCAACTGTTGGGAAACATAGGCAACGACTTTCCCGTCTTACATCAATACGCATCCAAGTCCCGATTTGACGCATCGCTGTACACCACGTATTCCTTTCCACCGACTGGTAAGGTGAGGATTGGTGCAGAAACCAATCAGCTTTTCAACTCTTCAAAACTTCCCTGACATTTCTCATTCTACACGAACGGCTCTCCTTTGTGTGTCAACTTCGTCAATGGTCTAGTGTGCGATGAAAATTCTCCATGAAATGACTATAATACCCGGTCAAACCAAGGAAACTACAAAATTTGAACACAGTTCGTGGGGATTCCCAAGCAACTATGGCTTCAATCTTCTTAGGATCAACTAACACACCATGGGAAGAAACAATATGGCCAAGGAAACCAACTTTGCATAACCAGAATTCGCATTTGGAGTAGTTTGCTAACAACCTCCGATCGTTCAAAATATTCAGCACAATCTGCAAGTGCTTAGCATGCTCCTATTCTGATTTTGAATAAATCATAATGTCATAAATGGTGACTATCACGAATTTGTCCAGAAACTCACGAAACACACGATTTATCAGGTCCATGAACACAGCTAGTGCATTGGTCAAACTGAATGGCATAACCAGAAATTCATAGTGGCCGTATCGCGATCTGAATGCGGTCTTTGGAATATCAACATCACAAACACGTATCAGGACTAGCCTCAGCATCTGTTAGGGTGAATAGCCTCATTGGTCTGGGTTACACCTCACTTGAGGATCCGTTGGGTGGTCCTTCCGGTTCATGTGCTGGTGGCTTGGCGGGATTAGCATACCCACCTCGGCCTACATTTGGTGCACTTGTGATACGCCTTGGTTTCGAACATTCACTCTGAATATGTCCCATCTAGTCATAGTTGTAACATCGACGTTACTGAGAATTCCACATAGATCCATTGGAATTCGGACCAGAAAAGGTCTTGTTGTTGTTACCCCCATTATCATTTCTTTTTGGAGGATAGGACCTCAAGGGATAGGGTTCTGTACGCCAATTGAACTTCGAATCTCATCTAAAGGATTTGCCACTAGCTACTATGAAAGGCTTCCTAGTTTGCATGATCTTCCAGGCTTCAGTCGCGGCAATGATTAATTCTTGTAAATTCTGCACCAGTGTCGTACCAACGATGGTTTTGAGTACAGTACTCCGCCCATCCTGAAATTGTGTCGCAAGCTAGTACGGTAAACGATCCTCCTTAGGTGCAAATTGGGATAACTCTCTTAATGCCTTCTCATATTACAGCACCGAACGGGTGCCCTGTTCAAGTTTATAGAAAGCTTGTCGCTACTCGGTTTTATGAAATCTTGTATAGAATCTCTCATCGAACTCATACCAAAATTCTTCCCAAGTAGGCAAACAATCGCTGAATCGTAAGCTCATGGCTGTCCACCATGCAAGGGCTTCTCCCTCAAGTAGGAAAGTAGCGATGACATCCTTGTCATCATCCGAGATATGTAAGAACAAGGACACCCAACATAAGGTGCCTATCCATTCATGAGATGCTATGGCTCTGGCTGAACCACTTAAATCTTTACATCCTTGCTAACATGCTTCCTTCAGCAACTTTGTAATAATGACTGGGAGTCTCTTGGCTTCCTTAGGATGTGCCGGCTGTACAGGTTCAAGTGAAGGAATGGGTTCTTCCACGGGCGCGGGTGTAGGAGCATTCTGAAATTACACCTCCATACGCTGCTAATTTGCAGCAATTCCTTGCAACACATTTAGAATTTATGCCATCACAGGATCATTGACTGGTGCAGCTGGTGCCTCAGGTTAATTTTTGGGCTCAGCTTGCCCTCCCTGCTTAATCTGTGCCTCTAGTTCATTCTGTTCTACAGGTTACTGTTCGGCTTGAATCCCATACCTACCTCGTCGATCCCTTGTAGCGTTCAACCTTGCCATACTATACAAGCACACGATATCACTCAACACATAACCCAAATACGAAACTATGAAAAGAAGTGGTACCTGGTGGAGAGGCGTGCACCGGATGATATGCATATGCTGGAAAAACAAAATACACATGCATACAAGTATGCAAATTTCGGAAATCCCATGTACACATTCAGTTGCACATTCGACACTCACAACAACACACACATGCATTCGACAAATATACTTTCATACTAACCATACACGGTAATCATGCAGAACCACATCTCATGCATTCGGCAATACACATGTTTCACACATATCACACTCGGCATTATGGAAACAATCATACAAAAATATACATAAGCATTCGGCAATAGTAAGGAAAACACAGCAAACACTTATCAAAACACAGCAAAAAACATGAAATCACTTAAGGCATAACATCACTCTTAAACACACAGCAAATTAAACAATCAAACATATCATTCAAATAATTCAAACCAGTTTTTTAGAATCAGATTATTTCCGGTATTAGCCCCTAA
The DNA here is from genome assembly GCA_019739055.1 of Passiflora organensis. Classification (NCBI taxonomy): domain Eukaryota; kingdom Viridiplantae; phylum Streptophyta; class Magnoliopsida; order Malpighiales; family Passifloraceae; genus Passiflora; species Passiflora organensis. The sequence continues at coordinate 252,042 of JAEPBF010000120.1, read as the reverse complement.
GTGAGTGGGTGTGTGCGCATATACCTACCAACAAACACAAAACCAACAAAATAGGTTATCATATAACAAATCATATTCCTAAACCATGATCCACTACCAAACCTATAAGGACCCCGAATCTTAACCTATTCTTATTTGCTCCTAATAGGACCCTTACTGCAGTGAAATCCAAACAATCCCAAAACCAAGACCTATTTGAATCCCACAAGGCTTACCCATCTAAATTTTCGATTTTAGCATGTTCATTCTTTGTACTTATAACAATTGGAGTATGATATTGGACAAGCATTCTGGTATCATACGGAGTAAATAAAACATCAATGGAAGTCTTTAAATTGAATCATTAGAACCACAACACACAAGTCCCAAAGGGATCTAATAATTTGACAAGTAAACTCCTTATAAATCCGAAAACAAACAAGCAAAAGAGGGACTCGAAGAACCAGAAAATAGTCCAATCAAAGTTCATGTTATATACACAAGAAAATAGGAATGTGAATGTAATGCTATATCATCCCGCCGTGCAATCTAGATCTCACACACTGGTACCACGAACAACGAATGTATCTAGGCCTGAAAAATGGTGAAAAAAACAGGATGAGATTACAAGAATCTCAGTAGGGTCACAACATCATAAGATCTATAGAAAGCTTTAACAAATATCTCTCAACAACATCAAATCAGCCTATACAACTAAAAAGGATCACACAATCATCATTTAATAAAAAAGGGATAGGGTCGAAACTAAGCCTCAGGGTGGACTACAAAATTTTTCAAAAATTAAAAATACACAGGCAGGTAAAACTCATCAATCATCTTGGCAATAGGAAAATGCCATCCCATTCCACCTGTGTTGTCAAAGGTTTCGTTACACAAAGGATAAAGGTTAGCACATAAGCTAATCAACAAGCCTATTCGTCTTGCCACACAAGGATAAGGCATCCAAGCCACACAAGAACAAGGGCATCCAAACCACACAAGGATAAAGGCATCTTGCCACACAAGGACAAGGAGTCTAGCCACACAAGAACTAGGCATCCAATGTGCACATGCTGGGGATTGCCACTCATATGACTCCTATACCAGTAAGAACCTTTTCTCTCCCTAGGAGTATCAACGCTTACCTTGAATGGCCACCGAAAAAGGATCTTAACACACAAACATTTACAAGTACACACAAGCAAGTAAAAAGCACAATACCACAACAAGGTATCCTCAATCATGTCAGAACACAATCAACATGTTCAATACACACAATATATATGCATACAACATTACAAAAAAAATATTGAAAGTAACAACCAACAACAAAGATCTCTGGAGAAACTGATGAGGCATAGATCCTACCTCTCTTGTCTGTGAACAAGAAGCTATTGCTTTACCTTTATTCAAGGGATCTGAACCAACTTTAACATAATAAGGAAAAGACAAAACCAAACTAAGCATGCATACTCAATAATCAAACAAATACCCTATTTCCTCACCAATTCCACTCGCCAAACCTATCAGAAACTAGTAATCAGATGCCATAGGTGGCTCCCCCTTCGGATGTGTGATGTGATAGCCAAGAATTTAACAAGGTTCAACCTGAACTACCATCCTAATCAACCATACAAATTTTGTCATTAAGAATAGGGCAAAGAAAATTATGATTTCATGTTAACAAGCTATAGGGGTTGCAATTTTATGTTAACAAGGAAGCATTAGGTGTTAATAACACATAAAATCAAAAGGATCAAGATTAGAAACCAGCAGATTATTCAGTTGATCAAAATCGGCAACAATAGGGCAAGGGTAGGGCATGTCGATTTTATGTATAGGGAAGATTCAAAGGATGAATTCATGATATTACAAAACGAATGGATGCCAAACAATCATATGAACAAGTGGAACAACAACATAAATCAATTGAAGGATGAATCACACAATTTTGGCACCAAAAATTGATGAATTACGACTTGAATTTCGACAAGGAAAAACTAACCTCCTGATTACCAGACAAAGGTAGCTAGATAGAGGATAGAAAGATCTTTCCAACAAGATTTTTTTTTTCAGAATTCCAACAAAGGATGAGAGAGTTATGCTAGTTTGAAGTTTAAGAAATTTTGGCAACAATAACGAGGTGTAGGATTTGAGGTTTGACGAATATTTGTATTTTTATTGTAAAATCTAAGTGTGGAAGGCTTCCTCTTTATATAGGGTGGTTATGGGATTAATTTCCCTATTTTAAAAACGAAATTAAAATAAGATAGTTATCAGAATTAAATTCTCGAATTATCCTTTCTTAATTTTAGGGATTTTATCTCCTAAGATAATTATCAACCAATAAGGAACCAAATCAATGGGAAATGAAACCAAAAATGATTACTAGACTTTCCTTACCATTCTCGGCCATCACACATCTATTTATTTTTGGGTAAAATGGTCATTTCACCTGCACTAGCTTCTGGATTTCTAAGACTCAAAATTCTGGGTCTCACATCATATCTTTAATATTTACTATTTAATCATTGGCTGTATTATTAGTATGCTTTACAACTTGCAATAAACTTTATGTGACTGGATGTTTGAGTGGTCTAAAAAATAATGACCTTATTTAGATCATAGTAGTACTATGACCCTTACTTGTGTTTGTAGTGAATAGAAAGAACGTCAAGGTAATATGTCTTTCATAAATATAGTTTGAGGTGTGATAATATGCATTGATATGTCTCATAAATATAATTTGAGTAAGTTTTCAACAATATTAATGAAGAGATATTATTTAGTATGTAGTTACCAACTTGGAAAATTAACAGAACATAAGTGTAATTCTACTGTGGTTCGAGACCACCAAGTTATTTATGGTTACAAAGACACAGACATTAAAATATTAAAATCAGTCAATGCCACATATGTAGTTGACTATAAAACAAAATAAAATTTTTGTGAAGGAGAAATCATCTTTTTACCATTTCCTCCAAAATCGAAAAAAAAAAAAATGGATTTGCTTTTCAAACACAACACATTTTCTCTACCCGAATGGCAGAGATTTTTTTTCTTAGTCATATTCCCTGACTATGGGTTTGTTTTATAGGGTAAAGAGAGGAGTGGTGGTATGTTTGCAATCGATGTTTTGAACCCAGGAAGAAATGATGCTGAGTTTGTTAATAGTAAAACATATTTATTTTTGTTGAATCCGAAACAAACCATCAATCAAAGTATAAATCTGAGGTCCACACCTTATGTGCTATAAGTAATATATATCATGTTTAACTTTTGCGTCACATTACATACGGTACACAAAAAATGTGATGTAGGTATTATATATGATATTTAATCTTGACGTCACATTATATGCTGTACATACTTGATATACTACAAGTAATAATCATCAGGTTTAACCTTGGCATCACATTACATATTGTGCATACCTGATGTGCTGCAAGTAATGTGTATCAGGTTTTACCTTGACATCACATTATATGCGATACACACAAAATGTGTTACAAGTAATATCTATCATGTTTAACCTTAGTGTCACATTATATATGGTACACACCAAATATGCTGCAAGTAATATATAGTATAGATAACATTAACGCCACAAGACATGGGATATAAACCCGATGTGCTGCAAGTATCACCATTCAAAAAATAACATTAACAATTGCAATTCATGTGTATTATTCAAAACCTATTTACATATTTCATAATCTAAGTTATACTATAATCGTCATTTCAAAATAATAGCTTAACAAACAATGCTAAATATATTACAAAAATTAATAATGAAACTCTGAAAACAATAATATTCTTCATAATTTTTTCAACCGTATGAACCAAAGCAACTATGGCAATATCCAGTATTGGAGTACACCATCCTTAAAATGATGCTGCTCACACCAAATTTTTTCAAAATCTTTCACTCTTCAAAATTGTATTCTTCACGATTTGGTATACTGTAATCCAAAAAAAATCAACTCTATAAAATTAGAAGCAAATAGTTAAATCTCTTGAGATATTATAAGTTGCTTATAGATATATCGTGCAATTTGAAAATTGGTAGAAGCACCTGAAAATTTAGGAAATGATATTGTGCAATATTTATGGGAAAATTATGCACTTAAATTGGTCTAAATGTTGTATCTGATTTGTTATTTAATATAAATTATGCTTATAAGACATTTGGAGATTTTGTAGTGGAAAGCACTGGAATCAGGGAAAGATTAGGGCCTCTGAGATTCTTTTATATAAAGGCAAGTAGACAGGTATGCATGATAGGAGGAAGACTATGACCCCAAGAATATTAGCTTTCCTATTATAAACTTTCAGCAGATTTTCTTTGATTCGGCAAACAAAATATTTAATCTCGGTTTTATTGTATGATCTTGCTAGATCCATTTTTGGGGACATATAGTTTTCCAGATCATAAATGGTTGATCATCTTGAATTCTACTGTTAGTATTGTAGTTTTGAATTATTTGACCATTTGAAAAATATCTAGCTAAGTATTTAGTTTCAGTCCAAACCTGTAGCTAGTTCCAAGTCCTCTGTGAGGCCTCAGTCTACCATCAGTAAATTCTAATTTTCAGTTTATCTTGACTTTGCATAATTTCATGGATCTTATCTTTGTCGTCTCTGATCAATTTGAGAGGATAAAATCTTACCTTCAAAACCAGTTTGAATATCTTATTTTGTAAGTGACACGCTTTGTGAGTGACACACTTAGCGGGGTGTAGTGACAGAAACACATTTGATGAGTGACACGAGAGAAAGGTGAGGGTAGTTAAGGACTGACAACGTTCGTAGTCCAAACTAGGGTTTATTAAGAATTTGGGTAAGTGAAGGGGTCTTCAAATGTTCTAAGTCTCGGAAGTGCTCATGGTTGTACCAGGCGGCCCCTTTTTAGTACCTTGATTAAATTAAATTTTTCTATCTTAAGGATAGCCTGTGACCACAGTTCAGGCACGATGTATCGGGAAGGATTGGATTGCTACAACATATAAAGAAAACAATATAATTTGTTCTTTTTACTATCAATTAATCAAGCATAGTTTCGGTTTTAATTCTCTACAATAATTCTTTGTTACAACCCTTGGAGGGTTCGCTGGGGACACAATGTACACTTGACATCTCTACAACAATAGTTCTAGCTTGGAAAGTAATACCATACTATTAAGGAGGTAATTTAGAGTGATTAATGACATTACATTAAATTTAGCACTGTTGCCGGGAAGACGGAAAAATAGTCCAGCAAACTAAAGTTTCATATCCAGGTTTGGTTGGACTTGTAAACTAGTCCACTTGACCCAAAGAGTGAATCTACTTGTCGATGGAATAACACACAATGCAGAAGAGAGGCTGCCACGTATGATCTTACTGATCTTGGTGTAGATTACGAATCAAAGGCATCCACAAGTTTGTCACAAGAGATAATTTATCTCAAAAAAAAAAATAGCTTACTTGATGGCCAATAGAGCTCACAAAACAGAGATTGGTGAACCTATAGGTGCAGCAACTAATCACAATCAGGTCATCAATGTCTGTGGCCCAACAATAATAACAACAGATAAAATGCTAGAGTTGAACAAAATTGAGCATACAAGGTAGCTGATGCTTTCCTCAAAGAATATGACGAAGATGTAGAAAACGGCCCACTCAAACCTATGAAAGAAGAAGGAGCACCTAGAAGACAAAGAAGACCAATGTGTATCAGATATGGAGAGTTGGATGTATCCTTTGAACTAATAACAAGTATCATCTAGATGCTGCCATAAATCAATGGACTTTCAAACGAAGATCCTAATAGTCACTTAAGGAGGTTTAAGATGGCTTGTTCAAGCTTTAGACCAAAAGGTACCTCTGACGACAAAGTCTTGCTTTGGTCTTGTAAGGATCCCAAATCCTAATCTATTATTATTTGATCCAATGAGGACCCATACCGTCGTGAAACCCAAACAAGCCCAAAAACAAGAACCTATTTAAATCCCACAAGGCTTACCCATCTAAATTCCCAATTTTAGCATATTTATTCTTTGTACTTATAATAATTGGTCAAGATATTGGACAAGCATTTTGGTATCATACTAAGTGAATAAAACATCAGCGGAAGTCTTTAAATTGAATTATTGGAACCACAACATACAAGTCCCATAGGGATCTAAAACTCCAACAAGTAAACCTCCAATATAATCCGGAAACAAACATGCAAAGGAGGAATTTGAAAAACCAAAAAATAGTCCAATCAAAGTTCATGTTGTATGCACAAGCAACCAAGGAAACAGGAATGCAAATGTGATGCAATATCGCCCCACCGTGCAGCTATGATCTCACACACTGGTACCGCGAACAAAAAATGTACTTAAGCCTGAAAAATGATGAAAAAAACGGGATGAGAATACAAGAGTCTCAGTAGTGTCACAACATTATAAGATCTACAAAAATCTTAAACAAACATCTCCAAAACAACATCGGATCAGCCTATACAACTAGAGGGGGATCACGCAATTCAAAAATCAAACAATAAGGTTATGAAAGTTAAGGCTGAGGGTGGACTACAAACACTTCCGAAAATCAGAAGTACACTGGCAGGTAAATCATCAATCAATCTCACTAACATAAAAGGTCATCCTCTTCCACCTGTGTTGTCCAAGGCTTCGCTGCACAAAGGGTAAAAGAGTTAGCAGACAAGCTAATCAGCAAGCCTAATCATCCTGCCATACAAGGACAAGGCGTCCAAGCCACACAAGGACAAGGGCATCCAAACCACACAAGGACAAGGCATCTAGCCGCACAAGGAGTACGCATCAACCACTCACAGTCTAGGGATTTCCACTCATACGACTCCCATACCAGTAAGAACCTCTCCTCTCCCCATGAGCATCAGCACTTATCCCGAATGGACACTAAAAAAGGATCCTGACACATAAACATGTACAAGCACACACAGGCAAGCACATAGCATAATTCCATAATAGGGTATTCTTAATCATGTAAGAACACAATCAACATGTTCAATACACACAACACATCCAAGCTAGGCACTCATAACCTATCTTAAGGATTCGGTATAGCCTAGATAAGCCTTAAATCAATCTGCAACTCATGCATATACTATCTCGCTCATATGCGCATACAATAACATAAGTTTGGGTATCGAAATAAACAAGAAAACAAAAGGATCTTTGGAGAAACAGATGAGGCATAGATCCTACCTCTCCTGTCTCTGAATAAGAAGCTATCTTTTTTCCTTTATTTAATAATTCCGAACCACTTATAGCATCACAAGGCAAAGACAAAACCAAACTAGGCATGCATACCCAATGACCATGTAAATACCCTATTTCCTTACCAATTCCACTCATGAAACCTATCAGAAACTAGTGATCAGATGCTGTAGGTGCCTCCCCTTTGGATGTGTGATGTGATAGCCAAGACCTTAACAAGAAACAACCTGAATTACCATCCCTAATCAACATACAATTTTCAACACTAAGAATAGGGCAATAAGGCAAGTTATAATTTTATGTTAACAAGTTATAGGGTTTGCGATTTCATGTTAACAAGGAAGGATAAGGTGTTTATAACATGTACAATCAAAAGAAATAAGATCAGAATCCAATAGGTCAATCAATTATTTTAGATAGGCAACAATAGAGCAAGGGCAAGGCATACCAATTTCATGTATAGAGAAGATTCAAAGCAAGAATTCATGATTTTACAACATTAATGGATGCTAAAAAGTCATACGAACAAGAGAAACAACAATAGAAATCAATTGAAGATAGAATTACACAATTTTGAAACCAATCCCGCCGAATTATGACAAGAAAATACTAACCTCCAGACAAAAAAACTATGATTTTTAGATAGAGGAAGGAAAGAGTTTTTCAATAAGCTATTATTTGAAAGAATCCGACAAAGGATGAGAGAGTTATGCTTGTTTGAAGTTTGAGCAGATTTCGACAGAAATAGGAAAGTGTAGAGCTTTAGGTTGGATGAATTTTGTGTATTTTCTGTGTAAAGCTTAAGTGTGGGAGGCTTCGTTTTTATATAGGGTGGTTATGAAATTAATTTTCTTACTTTAAAGGTTTGATTAAAGTAAGATAATAATCAGAATTAAATTCTGTAATTATCCTCCTTAATTTTAGGGTTTTTATTTTCTAAGGTAATTATCAACCAATAAATAACCAAATCAAATGGAATTAATACCAGAAATAATTACTAGTATTCCATACTATTTTTTGCCATCACACATCCATTCCTTCTAGGGAAAAATGGTGTTTTCACCTGCAATGGCTTCTGGATTACTAGGACTCAAAATTCAAGGTCTCACAGGTTCTTCAAGCACATGAGCAGGGTCTCACACATACTTTCTCAATGTTGAAACGTGAAACAAATTGTGAATTATTTCCATATTTGGAGGTAAGGAAAGTCGGTATGCAATAGGGCCAATCCTCTCGACAATGTCATACGGACCAATGTAACGAGCTGCTAACTTACCTCACTGCTGAAAACAAAGGACAGGTTTCCACGGGAAGACCTTCAAAAACACTTTGTCACCTACCGCAAATTCCAGCTCTCTTCATTGATTACTAGCGTAGTTTTTCTATCGATCCTGGGCTGTCTTTAGCTGTTGTCAAACCAAGTTCAAGTGCTTTGTTGCTTGATTAATCAATTCCAGATTATCTAGGCATCTCTCGCCTACTTCATTCCAACAAATAGTTGTTTTGCAACATCTCCCATATAGTACTTCATAAGGTGCCATACCGATGCTTACATGAAAGCTATTATTGTAAGCGAATTCTGCCAATGGCAGGCATCGATCCCAATCGATACATCTTTGTGCTACCAGGATGGATAGCGAACTTCGAACTATGTGTCTTGGATAAAATAAGATTACGAATATCAACATCTTGTGGAACACATACCTGGTTTCTGAAGACAAGAACTCCATCATCTCGTACTATAAGGACCCCAAATCCTACCCTATTATTATTTGCTCCTATTAGGAGGACCTTTACCGCCATGAAACCCAAATAAGTTCAAAAACCAGGACCCATTTGAATCCCACAAGGCTTACCCATCTTATTTCCGATTTTTTGCATGTTCATTCATAACAATTGGAGCATGATATTGGACAAACATTCTGGCATAATACGGTGTAAATAAAACATCAGTGGAAGTCTTTTCATTTAATCATTGGAACCACAACACACAAGTCCTATAAAGATCTAAAAATTCAACATATAATCCTCCTAAAGTAATCTGGAAATAAACCATCAAAGGAGAGACTTAAATAACCAGAAAATAGTCCAATTAAGGTTCACGTTATATGCACAATCAATCAAGGAGACATAAGGAAAATGTGATGCGATATCGCCCCGCCATGCAGCATTTATCTCACACACTGGTACCACAAATAGCGAATGTACCTAAGCCTAAAAAAAATGGTGAAAACAACAGGATGAGATTACAAGAATCTCAGTAGGGTCACAACATCATAAGATTTACAGAAATCTTAAACAAACATCTCTCAAACAACATCTGGTCATCCCTATATAACTATGGGTATCACGCAATTCAATAATCAATCAATGGATTAGGGTCGAAACTAAGGCTGTGGGTGGACTACAACACTTCTGAAATCAGAAGTACACAGGCTGTGAGACCTTGAATTTTGAGTCCTAGCAGTCCAGAAGCCAGTGCAGGTTAACAAGACCGTTTTGCCCCTAAAGAAAAGGATGTGTGATGGCCAAAATTGCTAAGGGATGTCTAGTAATTATTTATGGTATTAATTCCTTTTAAATTGATTCTTTATTGGTTGATAATTAACTTAGGAAATAAAAACCCTAAGTTTAAGGGGGGATAATTATCTTATTTTAATTAAGCCTTTAAGGTAGGGATTTTAATCCCATAACCACCTTATATAAATAGGAATTTAGCTACACAAAAATCTTATACAGAAAACACACAAAATTCGTAAGACCTAAAAACCCTACACCTCCCAATTTTTGCTGAAATCCGCTGGAACTTCAAACAAGCATAACTCTGCCATCGTTTATCGGATTCCTGAGAATAATAGCTTGTTAGAAAGCTCTCTTCTTCTTCTTTCCAAAAATATTTTATTTTCCGTTTGGAGCTTAGTTTTTTTTTTGTTAATAGTTAAATCGAATTTCGGCAGAATTGCCAAAATCTACTTCAACTTCAAAATGGCATAACTCTCTCATCCTTTGTCGTATTCATGTGAATAATAGCTTGTTGGAAAGCTCTCTTCATCCTATTTCCAGAAATATTTGGTTTTTTTTCAGAAGATTAGTTTTCTTTATTGTAAGATAAGTCAAATTTCGACGGGATTAGGGTTCAAGATTGTGTGATTCTGTCTTCAATTAATTTCTATTATTGTTTCTCTTATTCGTATGATTGTTTAACATCTATTCATGTTATAAAATCATGATTTCATTCTTTGAATCTTTTCTATACATGAAATCAGTATGCCCTACCCTTGCCCTATTGTTACCTATCTTGATCAATTGATGAACCTAATGGATTCCGATCTTGTTTCTTTTGATTGTATAAGTTATAAACACTTAATCTCTCTTTTTTATCATGAAATCGCAACCTTTACACCTTGCTAACATGAAATCGCAGACTATCTTGTTTCCTATGCTTAGTGCCAAAATATAGATAGTTAAATTAGGTGGTAATTCAAGTTGAATCTTGTTAAGTTCTTGGCTATCACATCACACATCAAAAGGGGAGGCAGCTGCGGCATCTAACCACTGGTTTCTGATAGGTTTGGTGAGTGGGATTGGTAAGGAAATAGGGTATTCAATTGGTTATTGAGTATGCATGCTTAGTTTGGTTTTTTCTTTGCCTGGTGATACTATAGATGGTTTGGAATTATTAAATAAAGGAAAAGGAATAGATTCTTGTTCAGAGAAAAGAGAGGTGGGATCTATGCCTCATCGGTTTCTCCAGAGATCCCTGTTGTTTGTTTGTTGTTTTTTATGCATACCCCTGTTATTATTGCATGCGTATTTATTGTAGGATATGTGCAAGAATTGTAGATTGAGATATGAATCCTGTAGGCTATACCAACCCTTGAATTAGGTTTTGAGTGCCCAAATTACATATGATATATAAATTGAATAAACTAATTGTGTTCTGACATGATTGAGGATACCCTGTTATGGTATTGTGCTTGAGCTTGCCTGTGTGTGTTTGTACATGTTTGTTTGTCAGGATCCTGTTTCAATGGCCATTCGAGGTAAGCGCTGATGCTTCTTGGGAGAGGGGAGGCTCTTACTGGTATGTGAGTTGTATGGGTGGCAAACCACAACATGCATACGTTGGATGACTAGTCCTTGTGTGGCTAGAAGTCTTGTCCTTGTGTGGCTAGAAGTCTTGTCCTTGTGTGGCTAGAAGTCTTGTCCTTGTGTGACAAGATGCCCTTATCCTTGTGTGCCTTGGGATACCATTGTCCTTCTGTGGCTTGGGATGTCTTGTCCTTGTGTGGCAGGATGAATAGGCTTACTGATTAGCTTGTGTGCTAACCTTTTACCCTTTGTGCAGTAAGTCTTGGACAACACAAGTGAAAGGGGACAATCTTTTTTTCTATTTCCGAGAGCAATTTGATGAGCTTTACCTGCCTGTGTACTTCTGATTTTCAGAAGTGTTTACAGTCCACCCTCAGTCTTAGTTTCGGCCCTGTCCCTTTGATTGATTTTTGAATTGCGTAATACCCATAGATGTGTACGAATGATCTAATGTTGTTTAGGAGATTTGTGTTCAAGATTTCTGTAGATCTTATGATATTGTGACTCTACTGAGATTCTTGTAATCTCATCCTGTTGTATTCACCACTTTTCAAGCTTAGGTATATCCACTGTCCATGGTACCAGTGTGTGAGATCAAGGCTGCACGGCAGGGCAATATTGCATTATATTAGTATACATGTTCCTTGATTGCTTGCGTATATAACATGAATTATGATTGGACTATTTTTCTAGTTTTCAAGGTTCCTCCTATACTTGTTTCCATTTTATTTTGGGAATTAACTTACAGGATGTTTGGATTCTTATGGGACTTGTGAGTTATGGATTCATTGATTTTATTTAAATACTTCCGCTGATACTTTATTCACTCCGTATGATACCAGAATACATTTCCAATATCATGCTCTAATAACTAATGAACATAACGAATGTACATGCTAAAAATCAAGATTTTGATAAGTAAGCCTTGTGGAATTCAGATACATCCTGGTTCTTGGGCTTGTCTGAGTTTCACGATGGTAATGGCCCTAATCGGAGCAATTAATAACAGGTTAGAATTTGGGGTCATTACATAGGAAGTAAAACTCATCATATTACTCTCGGCAGTATGAAAAAGAAAGGCCATCCTCTTTCACCTATGTTGTCCAAAGCTTTGCTGCACAAAGGGTAAAAGGTTAACACACAAGCTAAACAACAAGCCTATTCATCTTGCCATCACACAGGACAAGGCATCCAGCCAGCACACAGGACTAGGCATTGTAACCAGCACACAAGATTAGGGCTTCTTGCCAGCACACAAGACAAGGCATCTAGCCAGCACACAGGACTAGGCATCCTAACCATCACACAGAATTAGGGCTTCTTGCCAGCACATAGGACAAGGCATCCAGCGAGCTCTTGCTAGGGATTACCACCCATACGACTCCCTTACCAATAAGAGCCTCCCCTCTCCCAAGGAGCATCAGTGCTTACCCCAAATGGCCATCGGAACAGGATCCTGACACACAAACACGTACAAGCACACACAAGCAAGCACAATATCATATAGGGTATCCTCAATCATGTTAGAATGCAATCAGCATGTTTATTACACACAACACATATAAATTAGGCACATAGAACCTATCTTAAAGGTTCGGTATAGCCTAATTAATCATATCCCAATCTATAATTCATGTATTCACCCTATAATCAATTCACATACAGTAACAACAAGGGTGTGCATAAAAAATAACCAATAAAAAATCAAGGATCTTTAGAGAAACCAATGAGGCATAGATCCTACCTCTCTTTTCTTTGAACAAGAAGTTATTCCTTTGCTTTTATTTAGTGGTTCTGAACCACCAAGCATCATAAGGCAAAGATAAAACCAAACTAAGCATGCATACTTAATAACCAATTGAATATCTTATTTCCATACCAATTCCACTCACCAAACCTATCAGAAACTAGTGGTCAGATGTCGTAGGTTCTTTCTCTTTGGATGTGTGATGTGATAGCCAAGAACTTAACAAGATTCAACCTGAATTACCACCCCAATTCAACTATGTATATTTTGGTACTAAGGGTAAGAGACAAGACAATTTGCGATTGCATGTTCACAAGGTGTAAGGATTGCAATTCCATGTTAACAAAGAAGGATTAAGTATTTATAACTTGTACAATCAAAAGAAACAAGATTGGAATCCAATAGGTTAATCAATTAATCAAGATAGGCAACAGTAGAACAAAGGTAGGGCTAACCCATTTCATGTATAGAAAAGATTAAAAGGATGAATTCATGGATTTACAACATGAATGGATGCCAAACAATCATACAAAAAAGACGAACAACAACAAAAATCAATTGAAGGCAGAATCACACAATTTTGAAACCTAATCCAGTCAAAATATGACTTAACTTTCGACAAAGAAAAGATAATCTCCAGATGAAAAACCCAAGATTATTGGAAAGAGGATGAAGAGATATTTCCAACAATCTGTTATTCGCAAGAATCCGACAAAGGATGAGGGAGTTATGCTTATTTGAAGCTTAAGCTGATTTTGGCAATTCCGTTGAAATTCGACTAAAATTATGACAAAGAAAAACTAATCTGCAGATAAAAAACCCAAGATGGTTGGAAAGGGTATGAAGATACCTTTCCAACAAGCTATTATTCGCAAGAATCTGACAAAGGATGAGAGAGTTATGCTTGTTTGAAGTTTCAGCAGATTTCGGCAAAAATAGGGAGGTGTATGATTTTTGGTTGGACGAATTTTGTATATTTTCTGTGTGAGGTTTAAGTGTGGTCGGCTTCCTAGTTTCGGCAAAAATAGGGAGGTGTATTTAGTTAAGTAACAATCGTATGCTTGTATAGTATGGCAAGGTCGAACGCTACAAATAATCAATGGGGTAGGTATGAGGTTAAGGCCCAATAGCAAGTTGTTGAGCAGGAGAAGCCGAATGCACAAACTGAGCAGGGAGGTCAAGCTAAGCCCAAAAACCAACCTGAGGCACCAGCCGCACCAGCTATCGATCATGTAATGGCCTAAATCCTAAACCTATAACAAGGAATTGCTGCGAATCAGCAGCGTATGGAGGCACAATTTCAGAATGCTCCTACACCCGTGTCCGTGGAAGAATCGATTTCTCCACTTGAACCTGTACAGTCGGCGCATCCTAAGGAAGCCAAGAGACTTCCCATTGTGATTACAATTAGGATGTAGGGATTTCAATGGTTCAGCCGGAGCTGGTGCTGCTCGTGAATGGATCGACACCTTATGCCGAGCATGTGACAAACCCAATTCCTAATTATTACTATTTGCTCCGATTAAGATCATCACCGCCGTGAAACCCAAATAAGTCCCCAAATGACACCTAGGACCTATTTGAATCTCACCAGGCTTACCATTAACTTCCGACTTTTAACATATTTATTTTAATGTTTAACAACAATTGAAGCATGATATTGGACAAATATTCTTGTAACATATGGAGTGAATATTGGGTTCATAACACACAAGTCCCATAGGGATCCAAATAACCAGCAAGAAATCCTCCAACATATTTCGGAAATAGCAAGGAAAGGAGAGATCTTAAAATAAACCAGAAAGTAGCTCTATCATTCATGTTGTATGCGCAAGTAAACAAGTATGCGAATGGGATGCGATATCGCCCCGCTAAGCAGCCTTGATCTCACACACTGGTACCACGGACAGTGGATGTACCTAAGCCTGAAAAATGATAAAAACAGCGGTATGAGATTACAAGAATCTCAGTAGGGTCACAGTATCATATGATTTGCCGAAACCCTAAACACAAATCTCCCAATGTACATTAGATCATTCCTAAACAACTAAAGAGGATCACGCAATACCAATCAAGAAGGGTTAGGGCCGAATCTATGGTTGAGGGAGGCCTACAATCACTTCCGAAAAATCAGAAGTACACAGGCAGGTAGAACTCATCAAATTGCTCTCGGAAATGAAGAAGAAAGGCCATCCCCTTCCACCTGTGTTATCCAAGGCTTACTTCACAAAGGGTAAATGGTTAACACACAAGCTAATCAGTAAGCCTAGTAAGTTGTCTTGCCATACAAGGACAAGTATTCCAAAGCCACAGACGGACTAGGACATCCCAAACCACACAAGGATAAGGGTTTCCTGCCATACAAGGACATGGTTCAGTCGTCTTGCCACACAAGGATAAGTCTTCCCAAGCCACACACGGACTAGGGCATCCCAAACCACACTTATAAAGGTTTCCTACTACACAAGGATAGGGTTCTGGCAACACAAGGACCGGACATCCAATGTGCCCAAGCTGGGATTTGCCACCCATACAACTCCCATACCAGTAAGAACCTTTCCTCTCCCTAGGAGCATCAGCACGTACCCCAAATGGCCATCGGAAAAGGATCCTGATAGAAAAACACGTACAAGCACACACAGACAAGTACAAAGCATAATACCATAACAGGGTATCCTCTATCATGTCAGAACACAATCAGCATAATGAATTCACATAACATATGCAACTCAGGCATTCAAAACCTAACTCAGGGGTTCGATATAGCTTATGAGATCCATATCTCAATCCGAAATTCATACTCTCACCTTATAATCAAATCGCATGCAATATAACAAGGGAAGGTATAAAAAACATCAAGAAAATAACAGGAGTCTCTGGAGAAACCGATGAGGCGTAGATCTTATCTCTCTTGTCACTAGACAAAAAGCTACTCCTTTGCCTTTATTAGGTAATTCTGAACCACCTATATTATCACCAGGCAAAGACGAAAAAAAATAAGAATACATATTCAATAATCAATTGAATACCATATTTCCTTACCAATTCCACTCACCAAACCTACCAGAAACCAGTGATCAGATGCTGTAGGTGCCTCCCCTTTGGATGTGTGATGTGATAGCTAGGAACTTAACAAGATTCAACCTGAATTACCATTTTAATTAACTATGCAAATTTTGTTGCTAAGAGTAGAGCATAGAACAATTTTGATTTTAAGCAATAGAGAAGTTTAAAGGAAAAAAATTCATAATTATACATCATGAATAGATGCTAAGCAATCATAAGAACATGCGAAACGACAATAGAAATCAACCGAAGACAACAACTGTACAAATTTAAAAACCTAATTTCGTCACCGATTTTCAACTTAACCTTAGACAAGGAAATGTTTACGTCCATATATGGATGGAAAGAGGATGAAAAAATCTTTCCTACAAGCTATTATTTGTAGAGATACAACAAACTATGAAAGAGTTATGCTATTCTGAAGTTCAAGAAGATTTTACAGTGTCGATGAATTTCAACTTAACCTTAAAGAAAGAAATAGTAATCTATCGATGAAAAATTAATCATGATTGGAAAGAGGATAAATAGAGCTTTCCAACAAGCTATTATTTTCAGGGTTCCAACAAACAATGAGAGAGTTATGCTTATTTAAAGGTTTAACGAATTTTGGCAGCTATAGGGAGGTGTAATGGTTTTAGGTTATACGAGTTTTGTGTGTTTTCTATGAATGATTTTTATGAGGTTGGCTTCTTATTTATAATGGGTGGTTATGGAATTAGGATTACTACTTTAAAGGTTTTATTAAAGTAAGATAAATACCAGATTTAAATTCTTTAATTATCTTCTTCTATTTTTAGGGATTTTAATTTCTAAGGCAATTATCTAGCTATAAGGACTTAGATTAAAGGGAATTAAAACCAGAATCGAATTAACTACCATGCAACTCTTACCAATTTTGTCCATCACACATCCTTTCCTTCAGAGACAAAATCGTCTTTTCACCTGCATTGGCTTTTGGACTTGTAGTACTCAAAATTCATCCTCGAAATTTTAACATAAGTACCTAATCAAATAGGTAAGGAAATTTTGCATGTATAGTTTCCTCAGTCTCCCAAGACTGTTCCTCCATTTTTCCATTACGCCAAACAACTCGTACCATAGGCATGCTTTCACTGCGAAGCTATCGAACTGACTGATCTAGTTTGGCAACTGGCTGTACAGGATAGGATAGGTCTTCAGCAACTTCAACTGGTGGTTCTTTAAGCACATTAACAGGATCTCGCATATACTTTCTTAGCATTGAAATGTGAAATACGTTGTGAATTCTTTCCATATTTGGGGGTAGGGCAATTCGGTATGCAACAGAGCCGATTCTTTCGACAATGTCATACGGACTAATGTAGCAAGGTGCTAGCTTACCTTGCTGCTGAAAATGAAGGACACCTTTCCATGGGGTGACCTTTAAAAAAACTTTGTCACCTACCGCAAATTCCAGCTCCCTTCGTCGAATGTTGACGAAATTTTTCTGCCGATCCTGTGCTGTTTTTAACCTTTGTCGGATCAAGCTTAATTGTTCTATTGCTTGGTCAATCAATTCCGGATTGTCTAGGCGTCTCTCGCCTACTTCATTCCAGCAAATGTGAGTTCTGCAATGTCTCCCATATAGTCCTTCATAGGGTGCCATACCAATGCTTACATGAAAACTATTGTTGTAAGCAAATTCTGCCAACGGCAGGCATCGATCCCAACTGGTTTGCTGATCCAACACACTCGATCGTAGCATGTCTTTGAGTGTCTGAATTGTCCTTTCTGATTGACCATCGGTCTGGGGATGAAATGCTGTACTGAAATTCAATCTTGAACCCAACGTATTCTGGAATTTCTCCCAAAATCGTGAGGTGAAACGAGGATCACAATATGAAACAATAGAAACTGGTACTCCATGCAATCGAACAATTTCGTCCAAGTAATGAACTGTAAATTTTTCTGGTGTATTTGTCACACGTAGAGGAAGAAAGTGTGCAGAGTTTGTCAGTCGATCCACGATCACCCAAATGACATTCTATCCTCGCTGCGATCTAGGCAAACCAGTTGCAAACTCCATTGTGACGTGCTCCCATTTCCATTCTGGAATCGGAAGTGACTGAAGTAGAATAGCGGGCCTTTGATATTCGATCTTTACTTGTTGACATATGCGGCATCGGGCAATGAATTCAACAATGTGACATTTCATGTTTGGCCACCAATACTACTCCTTCAAATCTCGGTACATCTTAGTGCTTCCAGGATGAATAACGAACTTCGAACTATGTGCCTCTGATAGAATAAGGTTACGAATATCAACATTTTGTGGAACACATACCCGGTTTCTGAAGACTAGTACTTCGTCATCTCGTATTCTGAAATCACGAACTATGGCATCAACATAATCAGCAAGTTGCTTCCGAATTTCAGTAAATTTTGGGTCCTCTATGTGAGACCCCGAATTTTGAGTCCTAGAAGTCCAGAAGCCAGTGCAGGTGAAAGGACGATTTTGCTCCTGAAGGAAAGGATGTGTGATTACCGAAATTGGTAAGATTTTTTAATAGTTAAGTTTATTTATAATTTCACTAAATCTAAGTTTTTATAGATAGATAATTGCTTTAGAGATTATCCTTATAGATAGGTAATTGCCTTAGAGATTAAAATCCCTAAAAATAGGGGAAGATAATTAAAGAGATTAATTATCTGGTAAATTATCTTATTTTGATAAAATGATTAAAATTAGTAATCATAATCCTATACTCATTCATTATAAATAGGAAGCCAACTCCACAAAAGTCATTCGTAGAAAACATACAAAATTCGTATAAGCCTAAAACCCTATACTTCCCTATAGCCGCCAAAATTCATTGAAAATTTAAATCAGTATAACTCTCTCATCGTTCATCGGATCCCTGCAAATAATAGCTTGGTGGAAATATCTCTTCATCCTCTTTCCAACCATCTTTTATGTTTTGTCAGGAGATAAGTATTTCTTTCACTAAGGTTAAGTTCAAATTCGGCGGCACTGCCAAATCTTCTTGAAATTCAGAATTGCATAACTCTTTCATCGTTTGTTATATCTCTACAAATAATAGCTTGTCGGAAAGCTCTCTTCATCCTCTTTACAAAAAGTTTTGGTTTTCTCTTTGGAAGTTAGTATTTCTTTCTCTAAATATAAGTTGAAAATCGGCGGCGGAATTAGGTTTTAGCCAAATCTTCTTAAACTTCAAAATAGCATAACTCTCTAATCGTTTGTCAGATTCATACAAATAATAGCTTGTTAGAAAGATCTTTTCATCCTCTTTCCAACCATATATATTTCGTTGTTTAATTATGTAAATATTTATTTTTCTAAGGTTAAAGTCGAAATCATCCTATGCCCTACTCTTAGCGACGAAATTTGCATAGTTAATTGGAATGGTAATTCAAGTTGAATCTTGTTAAGTTCCTGGCTATCACATCAAACATCCAAGGGGTAGGCACCTGCAGTGTCTGATCACTGGTTTCTGATAGATTTGGTGGTTTGGATTTACTTAATAAAGGCAAAGGAGTAGCTTCTTGTTCAGAGACAAGAGAGGTAGGATCTACGCCTCATCGGTTTCTCCAGAGACCCCTTTATTTTCTTGATGTTTTTGTTACCTGCCTTTGTTGTATTGCATGCGATTAGATTATAGGGTGAGAGTAAGAAATTTGGAATGAGATATGGATCTCATATGCTATATTGAACCCCTGAGTTAGGTATTGAGTGCCTGGGTTACATGTGTTATGTGAATTGAATATGCTGATTGTGTTCTGACATGATTGAGGATACCCTGTTTTGGTATTTTTCTGTGTACTTGCCTGTGTGTGCTTGTACGTGTTTGTGAGTCAGGATCCTTTTCCAGTGGCCATTCGGGGTAAGCGTTGATGCTCCTAGGGAGAGGAGAGGTTTTTAATGGTATGGGAGTTGTATGGGCGGCAAACCAGCAAGCCAGCGCTGGATATTTGTCCTTGCGAGACCGGATCCCTGCCTTGCGAGGAAGGAAGCCCTTATCCTTGCGAGGTTTGGAATGCCCTGGTCCGTGTACGGCTAGGGAAGACTTGTCCATGTGTGGTTAGTCGACTTGTCTTTGTGAGGACAAGATGAATAGGCTTACTGATTAGTTTGTGTGTTAACCATCTACCCTTAGTGCAGTAACTCTTGGACAACACAGATGGAAGGGGATGACCTTTCTTCTACAGTGCCGAGAGCAATCTGATGAGTTTCACCTGCCTGTGTACTTCTGATCTTTCAGAACTGTTTGTAGTCCTCCCTCAACCATAGATTTGGCCCTAACCTCTTGATTGATTTCTTGATTTGCGTGATCCCCTTTAGTTGATTAAGAATAATCTAATGTGAATTGGGAGATTTTTGTTTAAGGTTTTTGCAGATCTTATGATGCTGTGACCCTACTGAGATTCTTGTAATCTCATGCTGTTGTTTTTACCATTTTTCAGACTTAGGTACAGCCACAGTTCGTGGTACCAGTGTGTGAGATCAAGGCTGCACAGCGGGACGGTATCGCATCACATTTTCATACTAGTTTACTTACGCATATAATATGGATGATTGAGCTACTTTCTGGTTTATTTTAAGCACCCTCCTTTGTTAGCTATTTCCGAAATTTGTTGAAGGATTTCTTGTTGGTTATTTGGATCCCTATGGGACTTGTGTGTTATGAACCCAATGATTTAATTTAAGACT
Source organism: Passiflora organensis (assembly GCA_019739055.1). Lineage (NCBI taxonomy): Eukaryota > Viridiplantae > Streptophyta > Magnoliopsida > Malpighiales > Passifloraceae > Passiflora > Passiflora organensis. The sequence continues at coordinate 231,242 of JAEPBF010000120.1, read as the reverse complement.
TCCGCTGATGTTATATTTACTCCTTTTTGGTTATTTGGATCCCTATGGGACTTGTGTGTTATGAACCCAATGATTTAATTTAAGACTTCCGCTGATGTTATATTTACTCCGTATGTTACCAGAACGTGTTTCCAATATCATGCTCTAATTGTTGATTAACAATAAAATACATATGCTAAAAATTGGTAGATAATGATAAGCTTGGTGAGATTCAAATAGGTCCTAGGTGTCATTTAGGTTTATTTGGGTTTCACGGCGGTAATGACTTTAATCGGAGCAATTAATAATAGTTAGGAATTGGGGTCGTTACACTCTAATTGTTGATTCCGAATTTCTTCAATTAAGGTAGGTGCGACTTCGATTCGTGCCAACAACGAACCAGAAAAATCGGTGCCAAGAGGCACACGGTTAGTTTTCAATTCCAACATCAACGACAGGTAATGGCTGCGCATGTAGGTCAAAACTGATGGGGAAGGAGGATGAAACTTTCAGCTCAGGGCATCAGCAACAACATTCGCCTTTCCAGGATGATATTCAATGATTAAATCATAGTCTTCAATCAGCTCCACTCAGCTTCGTTGTCTCATATTCAATTCTTTTTGTGTGAGGAGGTACTTCAGGCTTTTGTGGTTAGTGAAGATTCGGCACGTCTCGCCATATAAGTAATGTCGCCATATTTTTAAGGCAAACACCACGGCTGCAAGTTCCAAATCATGCGTAGGGTAGTTGCTCTCGTGCGGTCGTAGTTGCCGGGAAACGTAGGCAATGACTTTCCTATCTTGAATCAATACGCATCCAAGTCCAGATTTTGACTCATTGCTGTAAACCACATATTCCTTTCCGCAAATAGGTAGGGTAAGGTTAGGTGCGGAAACTAACCAATTCTTTAGCTCTTCGAAACTTTGCTTGCATTTCTCGTTCCATATGAACGGCTCACCCTTGCGTGTTAGTTTTGTCAATGGTCCAGAAAGCGATGAAAAATTCTCCACAAAAGTGACGGTAGTATCCTGCTAAGCCAAGGAAACTACGAACTTTGAACACACTTAGAGGAGGTTCCCAAGCAATCACGACTTCAATCTTCTTTGGATCAACTAACACACTTTGCGAACAACCGTCGATCTTTCAGGATTTTAAGCACAATCCGCAAGTGCATAGCAAGATCTTCCTCCGATTTTGAGTAAATCAGAATGTCGTCGATGAAGAATTCGTGGAACATATGATTCATCAAGTCCATAAACATAGTTGGTGCATTGGTCAAGCCGAATGGCATAACCAGAAATTCGCAGTGGTCGTATCGCGATCTGAAGACGATCTTCGGAATATCAGTATCACGAACTCTCAATTAATGGTATCCAGATCTGAGATCAATCTTAGAGAATATGGCTGCACCCTAGAGTTGGTCGAACAAATCGTCGATGCGCGGAAAAAGGTATTTGTTTTTCACAGTCACACGATTCAGCTGCCGATAATCGATGCACAATCGCAGCGAACTGTCTTTCTTTTTCACGAACAGAATAGGTGCTCCCCAAGGTGACAGACTAGGTCGGATAAAACCACGATCCAGCAAATCTTCCAATTGTTTTTTTAGTTCATTCATTTCTGCAGGAGTCATACGATACGGAGGAATGAAAATCGGATTCGTACCAGGCACTAGTTCAATACCGAATTCCAATTCCCTTACTGGTAGTAGATCGGCTATGCCTTCTGGAAATTCGCAAACTACTGGAACAGAATCCAGATCCGAGGATTCTTTAGAAATATCATGTACGTGTGCGAGGTACGCTGTACATCCTTTGTTGATCAATCGCTTCGTATCAAGCCAAGAAATTATGCAAGTTGGAACAACTCGACTATCACCTTCAACATAGTACTCGGCACCATCAGGAAATATGAACCGCACACGTTTGGTGAAACACTCCATACGGGCTTGATATTTCCCCAGACTGTCCATGCCTAAGATCACATCCAGCTCTAGGATGCCCAATGGAATCAGATCCACTTCCAATACATTTGGTTCTGTCCCATACATACAGCACAGTCGATGTGGAATAGATAGAAAATCTGTTGCTCTCCCTGCTCAACATGTGCTTCAGGTTCATTCTTCCCTATGGGTTGCTATTCAGGCTGAACCTCATACCTACCCGATCGATCCTTTTGTACACTCGGCCTTGCCATACTATACAGGCATACGATTGTTACTTACACATAACTATATATGACACTAGGAAAAGAAGTGGTACCTGGTGGAGAGGCGTGCACCGGACGATACGCATATGTTGGAAAGCAACATACAAATTTTCAGAAATCACATGACACATGCAAAGGTATTCTTGACAATTACATCAACACTTATATATGCTCTTGGAAATCATCATCAAACATCAAGCAAGCATGAATTCACACAACATCCATATTCGGCAATACACACCAGCAATCACATACATATACATTCAGCAATACAGGAGTTAAATAGGGACACTCGGCAGTATGCATAAATCAACACACACATTCTTAGCAATGATAAGAAACACAACAAACACTCACCGAAACACATTAAGGCATACCAAGCATAAGAATATTCATAAACACACAGCAAATTAGATTATCAATCTCATTACTTAAATCTTACAAATCAATCCCACTTCAGCATTAGTTCACTTTCGGTATTAGCCCCTAAATGAATGAGTATGTGCGCATGTCCTTACCTATAAACACCAAAATCAACAAATAAGTTAGCATATAACAAATTATTTTCCCTAAACCATGCTCCGCTACCAAACCTGTGATGACCCCAATTCCTAACTATTACTATTTGCTCCGATTAAGGTCATCACCGTCGTGAAACCCAAATATGCTCAAATGACACCTAGGACCTATCTAAATCTCACCAGGCTTACCATTAACTTCCGACTTTTAGCATGTTTATTTTAATGTTTAACAACAATTGGAGCATGAAATTGGACAAATATTATGGTAACATACAAAGTGAATAAAACATCAACGGAAGTCTTTAGATTAAATCATTGGGTTCATAACACACAAGTCCCATAGGGATCCAAATAACCAGCAAGAAATCCTCCAACATATTTCGAAAATTGCAAGCAAAGGAGGGATCTTAAAATAAACCAGAAAGTAGCCCAATCATTCATGTTATATGCCCAAGTAAACAAGTATGCAAATGTGATGCGATATCGCCCCGCCATGCAGCCTTGATCTCACACACTGGTACTGTAACGACCTTAATTCCTAAACCATTATTAATTGCTCCTATTAAGGTCATTACCGCCGTGAAACCCAAATAAGTCTCAGCGACACCTAAGACCTATTAGAATTTCACAAGGCTACTCATATGATACCGATTTTAAGCTTATTTATTTTGTTGCTTATCAATCAATTGGAGCATGCTATTGGACACATATTCTGGTAACATATGGAGTAAATAAAATCATCAGCGGAAGTCTTAAATCTATCCATTGGATTCATAACACACAAGTCCCATAGGGATCCAAATAACCAGTAAGAAATTCATCAACAAATTTCCAGAAATAGCAAGCCAAACGAATGCTTAAAAATAAACCAGAACATCATTCAATCCTTCAAGTTATTTGAGCATGTAACAAGTAAGTTTTTATGATGCGATATCGCCCCGCTGTGCAGCCTTGATCTCACACACTGGTACCACGAACATAGGATGTACCTAAGCCTGAAAAATGGTAAAAACAACGGTATGAGATTACAAGAATCTCAGTAGGGTCGCAGCATCATAAGATCTACAAAATCCCTAAACACAAATCTCCCAAATTCACGTAAGATCATTCCCTAAATAACTAAAGGGATCACGCAATTCAACAATAAACAAAAAGAGGTTAAGGCCGAGATTATGGCTGAGGGAGGACCACACTTCCGAAAGTTCAGAAGTACACAGGCAGGTGAAATACAACAAAATCACACACAATGATGAAGAAAGGCCATCCCCTTCCACCTGTGTTGTCCAAGACTTACTGCACAAAGGGTAGATGGTTAACACAAAAACTAATCAGTAAGCCTTTCACCTTATCCTCGCAAGGGTAAGTCGACTAGCCCCACATGGACAAGTCTTCCCTTAGTCGCAACCAGGGCATCCCCAAATCTCGTAAGATATGGGCTTCCTGTCTCGCAAGACAGGGATCCGGCCACCAAGGACATATATCCAGCGTGCACTTGCTGGTTCAACACCCATACACCTCCCATAAATCGATAAGAACCTCTCCTCTCCCTAAGAGCATCAGTTCTTACCCTGCGTGGCCACCGGAATAGGATCCTGACACACAAACACGTACAAGCACACACAGGCAAGTACAAAGCATAATACCATAACAGGGTATTCTCAATCTCGTCAGGAAATAATCAACACATCCAATTCATATAACAATAGCATCCCAGGCACTCAATCCCTAACTCAGGGGTTCTATACAGCCTAGGAGATTCATATCTCATTCCGGATTTCATATTCTCATCACATAATCCAATCACAAACAATACAACAAAGACAGGTAACAAAAACATCAAATAAGAGCGGGGGTTTCTGGAGAAACCGATGAGGCATAGATCCTACCTCTCTTGTCTCTGAACAAGAAGCTACTCCTTTGCCTTTATTAAGTAAATCTGAACCACCTAAATCATCACCAGAAAAAGACAAAACAAACTAAGCATGCATATCCAAAAATAAATTGCATACTCTATTCCTTACCAGTACCACTCACCAAACCTATTAGAAAACCAGTGATCAGATGTTGCAGGTGCCTCCCCCTTGGATGTGTGATGTGATAGCCAGGAACTTATCAAGATTCAACCTGAATTTACCATTCCAATTAACTATGCAAAACCTATTGCTAAAAGTAGGGCATAAGACGATTTTGTCTTAACCTAAAATAACGAAGTATTTACATCCAAGCTGTGATTAACATATTTTGGAAAGAGAATGAAAATAGCTTTCCAACGACATATTATTTGCAAGATTCCAACAAACGAGTAAAAAGTTATGCTATTTTGAAATTCAAGAAGATTTGGCGGAAACCTAACACGGCCGCCGATTTTCAAAGTAACATTATACAACGAAATACTAACCTCCCGAAACCAATCCAAAGATGGCTGGAAAGAGGATGAAGAGAGCTTTCCAAAAAGCTATTATTCGCAGAGATCCAATGAACGATGAGGGAGTTATGCTAGTTTAACGTTTCTGCAAATTCTGACGGCTAATGGGAGGTATAGGGTTTTAAGCCTATACGAATTCTGTAAGGTTTTAGGGGAAACTTTTGTGGGGTTGGCTTCCTATTTATATTGAATGAGTGTAGAATTAGGTTTACTAATTTTAATCAATCTATCAATTCAATACAATCTACCAAATAATCAAAACTCATAAATTACCTTCCTTAATTTTTTTAAGGTAACTATCTACCAGAAAGGATGTTTTCGTAAAACGATTACCCATCTACAAGATCCTAAATCAAAAGGAATTAGAAGCAAATTAATTTACTGAACAATCTTACCAATTTCGGCTATCACACATCCTACTCTTCAGGGGAAAATCATCTTTTCACCTGCACTGGCTTCTGGACTTCTAGGACTCAAAATTCGGGGTCTTACAGGTACCACGGACAGTGGATGTACCTAAGCTTGAAAAATGGTAAAAACAATGGTATGACATTACAATAAACTCAGTAGGGTCACAGCATCATAACATCTGCAGAAACTCTAAACACAAATGTCCCAATTCATATAAGATGATTCCTAAACAACTAAAGGGAATCACACAATTCAAGAACCAATCAAGAAGCATTAGGACCGAATCTATGGTTAAGGGAGGACTATAATCGTTTCCAAAAACTCAGAAGTAAACAGGCACGTAGAACTCATCAGATTGCTCTCGGTAATGAAGAAGAAAGGCCATCCCCTTCCACCTGTGTTGTCCAAGGCTTACTACACAAAAGGTAAACAGTTAACACACAAACTAATCAGTAAGCCTAGTAAGTCATCTTGCCACACAAGGACAAGTCTTCACAAGCCACACATGGACTAAGGCATCCCAAACCACACAAGGATAAGGACTTCCTTCCACACAAGAACAGGGTTCAGTCGTCATGCCACATAAGGACAAGTCTTCCCAAGCCACACACAGACTAGGGCATCCCAAACCACACAAGGATAAGGGCTTCCTGCCACACAAGGACAGGGTTCCGGCCACACAAGGACCAGACATCTAGAGCGTGCATGCTGGGCTTTGCCACCCATATAACTCTCATACCAGTAAGAACCTCTTCTCTCCCTAAAAGCATCAGCGCTTACCCCGAATAGCCACCGGAAAAGGATCCTAACCCACAAACACGTACAAGCACACACAGGCAAGTACAAAGCTTAATACCATAGCAGAATATCCTCAATCATGTCAGAACACAATCAGCATATTCAATTCACATAACATATGAAACTCAGGGGTTCGATATAGCCTATGAGATCCATATTTCAATCCGAAATTCATACTCTCACCTTATAATCAAATCGCATGCAATACAACTAGGGCAGGTATAAAAAAACATCATAAAAATAACAGGGTTCTCTGGAGAAACCGATGAAGCGTAGATCCTACCTCTCTTATCTCTGAACAAGAAGATAATCCTTTGTCTTTATTAGGTACTTCCAAGCAACCTATAATATCACCAGGCAAAGATGTAAACACACTAAGTATGCATATTCAATAATCAATTGAATATCCTATTTCCTTACCAATTCCACTGACCAAACTTATCAGAAACCAGTGATCAGATTTTGCATGTACCTCCCTCTTGGATGTGTGATGTGATAGCCAGGAACTTAACAAGATTCAACCTGAATTACCATTCCAATTAACTATACAAATTTCGTCATTAAGAGTAGGACATAAGACAATTTCGACTTTAAGCATAGAGAAGTTTAAAAGAAAGAAATTCATGATCATATATCATGAATAGATGCTAATAAATCATAAAAACACACAAAACAACAACAGAAATCAATCGAAGACAAAAACTGTAGAAATCTTAAAAACTAATTCAGTCGATGATGAAAACCTAATTCCGTCGTTGATTTTCAACTTAACCTTAGACAAGGAAATATTTACGTCCAAACAAAAAAACATATATTGTTAGAAATAGAATGAAAAGATCTTTCCAACAAGATATTATCTGTAGGGATACAATAAACAAAAAAAGAGTTATGCTATTATGAAGTTCAAGAAGATTTTTGCAGTTCCGCCGAAAACCTAATTCTGCCGTTGATTTTCAACTTATATTTTCACAAAGAAAGACAAATGTCCAAACAAGAAAAAAATTATTGTTGGAAAGAGGATGAAAAGAGATTTCCAACAAGCTATTATTTGTAGAGATACAACAAACGATGAAAAAGTTATGCTATTCTGAATTTCAAGAAGATTTGGCAGTGCCACCGAATTTGAACTTAATCTTAGAGAAAGAAATACTAACTTCCCAACGAAAAACTAATGATGTCTGGAAAGAGGATGAAGATAGATTTCCCACAAGCTATTATTGTCAGGGATCCGACAAACGATGAGAGAGTTATGCTGGTTTAAATTTTCAGTGAATTTTGGCAGTTATAGGGAGGTGCAAGGGTTTTAGGCTATACGAGTTTTGTTTGTTTTCTATAAATGATTTTTGTGGGGTTGGCTTCCTATTAATAATGGATGGGTATAGAATTAAGATTACTACTTTAAAGGCTTTATTAAAGTAAGATAATTACCAGATTTAAATTTTTTAATTATCTTCCTCTATTTTTAGGGATTTTAATTTTTAAGGCAATTATCTATCTGTAAGGACTTAGATTAAAAGGAATTAAAATTACAATACAACTTTTACCAATTTCGGCCATCACACGTCCTTTCCTTCAGAAGCAAAATCGTCATTTCATCTACATTGGCTTCTAGACTTCTAGGACTCAAAATTCGGGGTCTCACGGAGACCCTAATAACCCTTCCTAGTTTAGATGTTCAGGAAGTTCAGGAGCCGATGCAGCTGAAATGATTATTTTACCCCTGAAAAAATGGATGCGTGATGGCCTAAAATGGTTGCTGCCATATATTTTCTATTTTAATTCTGCTATTTTTATATTAATTGTCCTTAATTTTATCCCTTATTATCAAAAGTATTAGATAATTCTTCTTTTTAAATAGAATATCACTTTTAATAGAACTATCTTTTTAAGTAGAATTATCAATTAATTATCCTTTTAAGCTTAAAAGTAAGGAATTGTCTCTTAGCTAAACATCCCTAGACACCTATAGGAATGACCAGCCTATCCCACCTAAAGATACCATAGCCCACCTAGAAATTTCAAAATTTATCCCTTTCCTCTCAAATTCCGATTTTTGCCTAAACCCTAGCCGAAACTCCTTGATCTTCATCTTGGCATAACTCTCTCATCCTTTATTGGATTTCTGCAAATAATAGCTTGTTTAAAACCTCTTTTTGTCCTCTTTCCAACCATCTTGGAATTTTCCTATGGAGTTTAGTTTTTCTATGTCAAAAGTTAAGTCCTAATACAACGGAATGCCAAAATCTGCTTGAATTTCAAAATAGCATAGCTCTTTCATCGTTTGTCGAATTCTTGCAAATAATAGCTTGTTGGAAAAATCTTTCAATTATCTATACATCTGTTTTGAGTTTTTTTTCTGGAGATTAGTTTTTATTTATCATAATTTAGGTCGTAATTCGGCGGGATTAGGTTTCAAGATTTTATGATTCTGCCTTCAATTGATTTCTGTTATTGTTCCTCTTGTTTGTATGATTGTTTAGCGTCCATTCATGATCTAAAATTATGATTTCATCCTTTCACTCTTCTTTATTCATGAAATCAGCATGCCCTACCTTTTCCCATTTATGCCTATCTTGATCAATTGATTAACCTATTGGATTCTGATCTTATTTCTTTTGATTATACATGTTATAAACAACTATTCCTTTCTTAATTTCATGAAATCACAACCCCTAACCTCTCTAATGTTGAAATTGCAAATTTTCCTATAAACCTTAAGGTGTTGCCGAAATTTGTATATTGAATTAGCGTGAATAATCAACTTGATTCTTACTGAGTTTTTGGCCATCACATCACGCATTCAGCGGAAAGATATTATTACATCCGGATCGCTGGATTTTGGTAGGATAATTGGTAAGGATTCCCAATGCCTTTGGTTTTTAATTAAGTAGTCTTGTGGCTTAGTATTGTGTGGTCTTCGCCTAGTGATTGTTTAAGAGATTTTGATCTTATTGGAAAGACAAAGGATTGCATCTGATTCAGACATATGAGAGGTAGGATCTATACCTCATCAGTTTTTTTTGTTACCTTATTGTTTGATTTTTTGAATGTAATTGAATTCGATTGCCTATCTTGGTTATATGCTTGCGGAATGTGTGATTACGATGATAGGGAATCTCAGAAGTTAATAGGAAAATAGGTTGCCTGATTCGGTTATGACTTTGAGATTTGATCTTTGATTTGTATTGTGATTTGATTGAGGATACTTTGTTGTGATTTGTGTATGTGTGTACTATGCGTGTATGTGTGTTTGTGCCTTGTTTGTGCTTTGTTTGAAGGATTATTTTTTCGCTGGCCATGCGAGGTAAGTATTGTTGCTCCTAGAGAGAGGGGAGATGCTTACTGAATCGAGAGGTTTATGGGTGGTTATTCCCAGCAAGGGACAACTAAAAGGCTTGCTGTAATATTCATTGTCTAACCGTTTTACTTTTTTTGCAGCATAGCCTTGGACAACATGGGCAGATGGGGAGAAACCTTGGTTTTGAAAATCAGATTATGTATAGGCTGCGTGTGTGTTGCTGAAAAAGAAGTGTTTTCAGTCTTTGCGCTTGATTTCAGCCCCTAATATGCGTGTCTGGTGCTTTCGGTGTTAATTAGATATCTTAGCTAGTTTTAGATGTTGTTCTTTTGGTTATTGGGAGATATTTGATTAGAAATCCCCAGGATTTATGATGCTGTGACCCTGATGAGATTCTTGTATTCTCATCCTTTCTTTTCTCCCCCTTTGCAGGCTTAGGTGTGTGCTTTGTTACTAGTAGCAAAGGTGTGATATCAAAGCTGCACGGCTGGACAAATTTGCACCCTTTTTCTATTGAATAAGCATGCCATGTCTTTGAACTTGTGTGGAATTGAATTCTATCTTTCCAATCTCTCTTTCTCTTTTGTTGCTTCCGAAATATTCATGATACTATCGGTTGATATTTTGAGATTCCTATGGGACTTGTGTGTTATGTTTCCACTTGTTTTGAGTATTAATATAACAGTTCCGATGATGTTTTCCTTCACTCCGTATAAACCATAAATTCATTAATGAATAAACATGTTCCAACCTTTAAATAGCATATAAATAAACCAATAAAATTGACAGTTAGATGACTTGAGCCTTGTGAGATTCAAACAGGAACTTACGAGGGCTTATTTGGGTTTCACGGCGGTAAGGGTTCTAATAGATTGAGTTTTGGTTTTTACATTTGTTGTGCAAGGCTTTGCTGTACAAAAGGTAAAAGGTTAGCACACAAGCTAATCAGTAAGTCTATTCATCTTGCCAGCACACAGGACAAAACATCTACCCAGCACACGTGATAAGGTACCAAGCCAACACACAGGACTAGGCACCCAAACTAGCATACAGGATTACGCATCATGCCAACACACAGAACTAGGAATTTAGCCAGCACACAAGACTAGGCATTCAGCGCGCGCAAGCTAAGGATTGCCACCCATACAACTCCTTTACACGTAAGACCCTTCCCTCTCCCAAGGAGCATCAGCGCTTACCCTTAATAGCCACTAGAAAAGAATCTTAACACACAATGTAAGGACCCCAAATCCTAACCTATTATTATTTGCTCTTATTAGGATCTTTATCGCCGTGAAACCCAAATAAATCCAAAAACCAGGACCGATTTGAATTCCACAAGGCTTATCCATCTTATTTCCGATTTTTAGCATGTTCATTCATAACAATTGGAGCATAATATTAGCAAAACATTCTGGCATATTACGGAGTAAATAAAACATCAGAAGAAGTCTTTTTATTTAATCATTGGAACCACAACACACAAGTCCCATAAAGTTTTAAAAATTCAGCATGTAAACCTCCTAAAGTAATCCGGAAACAAACCATCAAAGGATGGACTTAAATAACCAAAAAATAGTCCAATCAAGGTTCATGTTATATGCGCAATCAATCAAGGAGACATGAATGCAAATGTGATGCGATATTGCCCCACCGTGCAGCCTTGTTCTCACACACTAGTGCCATGAACAACGAATGTACCTAAGCCTAAAAAATGATGAAAACAACAGGATGAGATTACGAGAATCTCAGTGGGGTCACAACATAGTAGGATCTACAGAAATCTTAAACAAACATCTCCCAAGCAACATCTGACCATCCCTACATAATTGTGGGTATCACTCAATTCAATAATCAATCAATGGGTTAGGGCCGAAACTAAGGCTGAGGTGGATTACTACACTTCTGAAAATTAGAAATACACAGGTAGGTAAAACTCATCAGATTACTCTCGGCAGTAGGAAAAAGAAAAGTCATCCCCTTCCACTTGTGTTGTCCAAGGCTTTGCTAGACAAAGGGTAAAAGGTTAACATACAAACTAAACAGCAAGCCTATTCATCTTGCCAACACAAGAACAAGGTATTCAAGCAGCACACAGGACTAGTCATCCTAACCAGCACACAGGATTAGGGTTTCTTGCCAGCACACAAGACAAGGCATCCTAACCAGCACACAAGATTAAAGCTTCTTGCCAGCACACAGGACAAGGCATCTAGCCAGCACTAAGGACTAGGCGTCTAGCCAGCACACAGGACTAGGCATCCAGTGAGCTTTTGCTGGGGATTACCACCCATATGACTCCCTTACCAGTAAGAGCCTCCTCTCTCTCAAGGAGCATCAGCGCTTACCCCGAATGGCCACTGTAACAGAATCCTAACACATAAACATGTACAAACACACGCGGGCAAGCACAAAGCACAATACCATAACAAGATCATGTCAGAACGTAATCAGCATGTTCAATATGCAGAACACTTGCAAATTAGGCACATATAACCTAACTCAAGTGTTCGGTATAGCCTAAATAATCATATCCCAATCCGCAATTCATGTATACACCATAAAATCAATTTTCATGCAATAATAACAAGCGTATGCATTAAAACAAAAAACAAACAACAGGGATCTATGGAGAAACCGATGAGGCATAGAACCTACCTCTTTTGTCTCAGAACAAGAAACTATTCCTCTGTCTTTATTTAATAATTTCAAACCACCTATAGCATTACAAGGCAAAATCAAAACCAAACTTAGCATGCATACTCAATAACCAAGTAAATACCTTATTTCCTTACCAATTCTACTCACCAAACCTATCAGAAACCAGTGATCAGATGCCGCAGATACCTCCCCCTTGGATGTCTGATGTTATAGCCAAGAACTTAACAAGATTCAACCTGAGTTATCATCCCAATTAACTATAAATATTTTGGTACTAAGAATAGGACACAAGATAAAATCCGATTTCATGCATACAAGGTGTAAAGGTTGGAATTTCATGTTAACAAAGGAGGATTAGATGTTTATAACTTGTACAATCAAAAGAAACAAGATCAGAATCCATTAGGTTAATCAACTGATCAAGATAGGCAACAATAAGGCATGGGTAGGGCATACTGATTTCATGTATAGAGAAGATTCAAAGGATTAATTCATGATTTTACATCATGAATAGATATTAAACAGTTATACGAACAAAAGAAGCAACAATAAAAATCAACTAAGGGCAGATTTGCACAATTTTGAAACCTAATCCCGTCGAATTATGACCTAACTTACTACAAAGAAAAACTAACCTCCAGACCAAAAACCTAATATTTATGGAAAGAGGATAGAAAAATCTTTCCAACAAGTTATTATTTGTAAGAATCTGACAAACAATGAAAGAGTTATGTTATTTTGTAATTCATGTAGATTTTGGCAATCCCGTCGAAATACGACCTAACATTTAACAAAGAAAGACTAACATTCAGAAAAAAAAACTTGACATGGTTAGAAAGAGGTCAGAAAGAGTTTTTCAACAAGAAATTATTTGCAAGAATACAACAAAGATAAGAGAGTTATGCTTGTTTGAAGTTCAAGTAGATTTCGGCAGCAATAGGGAGGTGTAGGGTTTTTGTTTGGAGGAATTTTGTGTATTTCTTGTGTAAAGTTTAAGTGTGGCCAGCTTCTTCTTTATATAGAATGGTTATGGGATTAATTTTTCTACTTTAAAAACTAAATTAAAATAAAATAATTATTAGAATTAAATTCTGTAATCATCTTTCCTTAATTTTAGGGATTTTATTTTTTAGGGTAATTATCAACCAATAAAGAACCAAATTAAAAAGAATTGATACCAGAAATAATTACAAGACATTCCTTACCAATTTCGGCTATCCTACATCCTTTTCTGTAGGGGCAAAGTGGTCTCTTCACCTGCACTGCTTTCTGAACTTGTAGGACTCAAAATTCGTGGTCTCAGAAACATGTTAGCTTATAACAAAAAAAATATTCCCTAAACAATGCTCCGTTACCAAACCTGTAAAGACCAAAATCCAACCTATTAGGACCTCTACTTCCATAAAACCCAAACAAGCCCAATCTAGGATCTATCTAAATCCTACAAGGCTTATCCATTCTAAGTTCCAATTTTATTAAATTTCTTTTTTACGCTTTAAAAATGTTAGAGCATGATAATGAACAAACATCTCCCGAACAACATCCGATTCGCGTACACATCTATAGAGAATCACACAATCATCAAACAATTACAATAGGGATAAGACCAAAAGTTATAGGCTGAAGGTGGACTGCAAACATTTATAATAACAGAAGTACATAGACAGGTAAATTGTCATTCATTCTCATTAATAGAAAAGGTCATCCCTTTACACCTATGTTGGCCAAGGTTTTGCTGCATAAAGGGTAAAAGGTTAGCACACAAGCTAATTAGCAAGCTTATTCATCTTGCTAGCACATAGGACAAGGCATCTAGCCACACAAGGACTAGGCATCTAAACCACACAAGGATAAAGGCATCCAAACCACACAAGGATAAGGGCATCTTGCTACCACATAGGACAAGGCATCTAGCCACAGAAGGACAAAGCATCTAGTGGGCATATACTGGGGATTGCCACCCATACGACTCCCAAACCAGTAAGAACCTCTCCTCTTCTAAGGAGCATCAGTGCTGACCCTGAATGGCCACTGAAAAAAAAAATTCAGTCTAATGCACAACACAATCAGCAAGTCTAATGCACACAACACAACCGAATTAGGCATACACAACAAATCTTAAGGGTCTGAAATTTACTGAGGACTTATAACTCAATTTGCAACTCAGACATACACTATAAAAGGCATGCACATACAATTATCAACAAGGACATACACTGAAAACATAAAACAAACAATAGATCCTACCTCTGAGGTATAGATCCTATCTCTGGAGAAACCGATGAGGTATAGATCCTACCTCTCTTGTCTCTGAAAAAATAGCTAATCCTTTGAATTTATTAAGAGGATCCGAACGAACTATATAACCATAAGGAAAAGACAAAATCATACTAACCATACATAATTCAAAAACCAAATAGAGCTTCTGGTTTCTTTCCAATTTCACTCACTAAACCTACAAGAAACCAATGATTAGATGCTATAGAAACCACCACATTGGATGTGTAATGTGATAGCCAGGAATCCAACAAGAACCAATAATTAGGGTAATATGGAAAATTAAGATTTCATGCATACCAGCTTTGGAGGTTGTGATTTCATGATAATACCGAAAGATTAGGTGCCAAATACACATATTACTGAAAGAAACAAGATCAATTGGTAAAAGTCGGCAATAATAGGGCAAAGGTATAGGGCATGCTGATTTCATATATAGGGCAAGAGGCTTCTTTCTTTACACACTTCTCCGCTTCAATGGCAGCAACAATCAATTCTTGCAAATTTTGGACAAGTTTCATGACCATAATGGTTTTGAGCTCAGTACTCAACCCATGTTGGAATAGTCTCGCAAGCTGGTAAGGTATACGATCTCCCTCAGGTGCAAAATAGGACAACTCCCTTACTTCTTTTTTGTATTCCAGCACTAAATGGATGCCTTATTCATGTTTGTAGAAAGCTTGTTGCTACTCGTTTTTATGGAATCTGGTGTAGAACCTTTCGTCAAAATCATGTTGGAATTCTTCCCACGAAGGCAAACAATCCCCGAACCGCAAGCTCATGGCTGTCCACCACAGGATAGCTTCTTCTTCAAGTGGAAAAGTGGCGAACACAACCTTGTCATCATTAGAGAGTGTTAATCCATTCATGAGCTGCAACGACATCAGCTGAACCAATGAAATCTTTGCATCCGAGCTGACGAACTTCCTTTAGCAACTAGGTAATGAAAGCAGGAAGTCTCTCAACTTCCTTAGGATGAGCTGGCTGAACAAGTTCAAGTGGAGGAATAGAATCTTCTAGAGCTGGTGCGGGTGTAAAAGCATTATGGAATTGAGTTTCCATTCGTTGTTAGTTTGTAGCAATCCCTTGCAATAAGTTTAGTATTTATGCCATTACAGAATCAATGGGTGGTGTGGTTGGTGCCTTATGTTGATTTTTGGGTTCAGCTTACTGTACCTACTCATTTTTTGCATCAAGTTTATTCTACACAAAAAACACAAGGATAAAAGCATCTTGTCGTACAAGGACAAGGTGTCTAGCCATATAAAGACTAGGCATCTAGCGTGCACATGCTAGGAATTTCCACTCATACGACTCCCATACCAGTAAGACCCTCTCCTCTCCTAAGGAGCATCAGTGCTTACCCCGAATGGACACCAAAAAAAAATCCTAACAGACAAATACATACAAGCACACGTACAAGTACAAGGCACAATACCATAACATAGCATCCTCAATCATATCAGAACATAATCAGCATGTTCAATGCACACAACAAATGCTAATTAGGCACACATAACCTATCTCAGAGGTTCGAAAATGCCTAAGGAATCTTATCTCAATCAACAATTCATGAATACACCATACAAGATATGCACATGTAACATTAACAAGCGTATGCACTGAAAGCAATAAGCAACCAACAAGGATCTCTGGAGAAACCGATGATGCATAGATCTTACCTCTCTTGTCTCTGAACAAGAAGTTATTCCTTTGCCTTTATTCAAGAGATCTGATCCACCTATTACATCATAAGGGAAAGATAAAACAAAACTAGGCATGCATACTCAGTAACCAAATAAATATCCTATTTCCTTTCTAATTTCACTACCTAAACCTATCAGAAACAAGTGGTCAGATGCCGCAGGTGCCTCCCCTTTGGATGTGTGATGTGATAGCAAAAAAGTTAACAAGATTCAACCAA
Organism: Passiflora organensis; assembly: GCA_019739055.1. NCBI lineage: Eukaryota > Viridiplantae > Streptophyta > Magnoliopsida > Malpighiales > Passifloraceae > Passiflora > Passiflora organensis. The sequence continues at coordinate 214,740 of JAEPBF010000120.1, read as the reverse complement.
AATTACCACCTCAATTTAATTCTGTATATTTCGGCACTAAGCATAGGACACAAGATAATTTGCGGTTTCATGTTAGCAATGTGTAATAGTTGTGATTTCATATTAACAAAGAAGGATTAGGTGTTTATAACTTATACAATCAAAAGAAACAAGATCAGAATCCAATAGGTTAATCAAGATAGGCAACAATAAGGCAAGAGTAGGGCATACTGATTTCATGTATAGAAAAGATTCAAAGGATGAATTTATGATTTTGTACTTGCTTGTGTGTGCTTGTACGTGTTTGTGTGTTAGGATTCTATTTCGGTGTCCATTCTAGGTAAGCGCTAATACTCTTTGAGAGAGGGAGGCTCTTACTGGAATGAGAGTTGTATGGGTGGCAATCCCCAGCATGCGCACGTTGGAAGCCTTGTCCTTGTGTGGCTTGGATGCCTGGTCCTTGTGTGGTTTGAAGCCTTGTCCTTATGTGGCTAGGATGTCTTGTCCTTGTGTGGCAGGATGAATAGTTTTTCTGATTAGCTTGTGTTCTAACCTTTTACTTTTAGTGCAGTAAACCTTGGACAACACAGGTGGAAGGGGATAACCTTTCTTTCTTTCTAGTGCCGAGAGTAAACTGATGAGTTTTACCTGCCTGTGTACTTCTGATTTTTGGAAGTTTTGTAGTCCACCCTCAGCCTTAGTTTCAGCCCTATCCCTTTTATTGATTCTTGAATTGCGTGATACCCATAGTTGTGTAGGAATGATCTGATGTTGTTCGGGAGATTTGTGTTTAAGATCTTATGATGTTGTGACCCTACTGAGATTCTTGTAATCTCATTCTGCATGGAGAGGCCATGTCACATTACATTTGCATACCTGTTCCTTGAATGCCTGCGCATATAATATGAATTATAATTGGACTACTTTCTGGTTTTTCAAGATTCCTCCTTTACTTGTTGTGTCCGATTTATGTTGGGGGTAACTTGCTGGATATTTGGATCCCTATGGGACTTGTGTGTTGTGGATTCATTGATTTTATTTAAAGACTTCCGCTGATATTTCATTCTCTCAGTATAATACCAGAATACTTGTCCAATATCATGCTCCAATTATTAATGAACATAAAGAATGTACTTGCTAAAAATCGAGAATTTGATGAGTAAGCCTTGTGGGATTTAGATAAGTCCTGATTGTTGGGCTTGTTTGGGTTTTACGGTGATAAGAGCCCTTATCGGAGCAATTAATAACAGGTTAAGAGTTAGGGTCGTTACATGTTTTGGTAATAAAGCATGGTTTAAGGTATATAATTAGTTATATGCTAACTTGTTTGTTGATTTTGTGTTTGTAGGTATGAACATACGCATACACTCACTCACTTAGGGGCTAATACTGAAAGTGAAATAATGCTAAAAAGGGACTGATTTAAATGATGAGAATGATAATTTGATTTGATGTGTGTTTATTTATCTTCTTATGCCTGGTGTGCCTTGATGTGTTTCAGTGAATGTTTGCTGTCTTTCTTGTCATTGCCGAGAATGTGTATGTTGTTGGGGCATATTACCCAGTGTCCCTATGTGATTTCTATGTTGCCGAATGTATATGCGTGTGATTGATGATGTATATTGCTGAATGCATGGGGTGTGAGTTTGTATGATTGCCAAATATGGATTGTGTGAAATTGGTAAGAAATCTCCAGTAATTAATTTTGGTTTTAATTCCCTTTCATCTAGTTCTTTATAGGTTGATAATTATCTTAGAAATTAAAATCCCTAAAGCTAAGGGGGGATAATTACAAAATTTAATTCTGATAATTATCTTACTTTAATCAAGCCTTTAAAATAAGATTTTAATCCCTTAACCATCTTATATAAATAGGAAGCTAGCAACATAAAAGTTTTGTACAAAAAACACTCCAAATTCGTAAAACTTAAAACCTTACACCTCCCAATTTCTGCCGAAATTTGCTGAAACTTCAAATAAGCATAACTCTCTCAACCTTTGTCAAATTCTTGCAAATAATAGCTTGTTGGAAAGATTTTTTCATCCGTTTTCCAAAAATCTTTGATTAATTTTCTAGAGTTTAATTTTTCTTTGTCGAAAGTTAAATTGTATTTCCACAGAATTGCCAAAATCTGCTTGAACTTCAAAATAGCATAACTCTCTCGTCCTTTGTCTGATTCTTGCAAATAATAGCTTGTTGAAAATTTCTCTTTATCCTCTTTCCAAAAATCTTGGGTTTTTATTCTGAAGGTTAGTTTTTAATTGTCGAAAGAAAAATTATATTTCGGCGGGATTAAGTTTCAAGATTGTGTGATTCTGTCTTCAATTGATTTCTGTTGTTGTTTCTCTTGTTTGTATGATTGTTTGTCATCCATTCATGTTATAAAATCATGAATTTATCCTTTGAATTTTTTCTATACATCAAACCAGTATGCCCTACCCTTTCCCTATTGTTGCCTATCTTTATCAATTGATTAACCTATTGGATTCCGATCTTGTTTCTTTTGATTGTATAAGTTATAAACACTTAATACTTCTTTTTTAACATGAAATTGCAACCTTTACACCTTGCTAACATGAAATCTCAAATTATCCTGTGTCCTATACTTAATGCCAAAATATACATAGTTAAATTGGGGTAGTAATTTAGGTTGAATCTTGTTAAGTTCTTGGCTATCACATCACACATCGAAACTGCGGCATCTGACCACTGGTTTCTGCTAGGTTTGGTGAGTGGAATTGGTAAGGAAATAAGGTACTTACTTGGTTATTGAGTATGCATGCTTAGTTTGGTTTTGTCTTTGCCTTGTGATGCTATAGGTGGTTCAGAATTATTAAATAAGGGCAAAGGAATAACTTCTTGTTCTGAGACAAGAGAGATAGAATCTATACCTCATCGGTTTCTCCAGATATCCCTGTTGGTTGTTTGTTATTTTTTATACCTATCCTTGTTATTATTACATGCGAATTGATTGTAGGATATGTGCATGAATCGTGGATTGAGATATGAAACCTATAGGCCATACCAAACCCTTAAGTTAGGTTTTGAGTGCCTGAATTGCATATAATTGTGTTCTAACATGATTGAAGATACCCTGTTGTGGTATTATATTTTGTACTTGTTTGTGTGTGTTTGTACATGGTTGTGTATCAAGATCCTGTTTCCATGGCCATTTGGGGTAAGCGCTAATGCTCCTTAGGAGAGGGGAGGCTCTTACTGGTGTAGGAGTTGTATGGGTGGCAATCCCCATCATCCACACGCTGGAAGCCTTGTCCTTGTGTGGCTTGGATGCCTGGTCCTTGTATGGCTGGAAGCTTTATCCTTGTGTGGCTTGGATGCATGGTCCTTGTGTGGCTGGAAGCCTTGTCCTTGTGTGGCTTGGATGTCTTGTCCTTGTGTGGCAGGATGAATTAGTTTGCTGATTAACTTGTGTGCTAATCTTTTACCCTTTGTGCAGTAAACCTTGGACAACACAGGTGGAAGGAGATGACCTTACTTTCTTTCTAGTGCCGAGAGTACTCTAATGAGTTTTACCTGCCTGGGTACTTCTGATTTTTTGAAGTGTTGTAATCCACCCTTAGTTTTAGTTTCAGCCCCATCCCTTTTATTGATTCTTGAATTACGTGATACCCATAGTTGGGTAGGGATGATCTGATGTTGTTCGGGAGATTTGTGTTTAATATTTCTATAGATCTTATGATGTTGTGACCCTACTGAGATTCTTGTAATCTCATCCTATTGTATTCACCATTTTTCAGGGTTAGGTAAATCCACTGTCCGTGGTACCAATGTGTGAGATCAAAGCTTCACGACGAGACGATATCGCATCACATTTGCATACTTGTTCCTTGATTGCCTACACATATAACATGAATTATGACTGAACTCTTTTTTGGTTTTTCAAGATTCCTTCTTTACTTGTTGTGTCTGATTTATGTTGGGGGTTAACTTGCTGGATATTTGGATCCCTATGGGACTTGTATGTTGTGGATTGATTGATTTTATTTAAAAACTTCCGCTGATATTTCATTCACTCCGTATGATACCATAATACTTGTCCAATATCATGCTCCAATTGTTGATAAATATAAGGAATGTACATGTTAAAAAATGGGAATTTGATGAGTAAGCCTTGCTGATACGGAGAAATGGAAATCGGATTTGTACCAAGTACTAGCTCAATGCCGAATTCCATTCTGCTTTCTGGTGGCAAACCGTCCATGTCTACCGGAAATATATCCAAAAATTTGTGAACCACTGGAACAAAATCCAAAGTCGAGGATTCTTTAGAAACATCATGCACATGCGTGAGATTTGTTGTAGATCCCTTGCTGATCAATCACTTTGCATTGAGCCAATAAATCATATAAGTTGGGACAAGTTGCCTATCACCTTCAAAGCAGTACTCGACACTATCAAGAAAGGTGAGCCATACACGATTGGTGAAACACTCCATTTGGGCTTGGTATTTCACCAGACAATCCATGCCTAATAACACATCCAGCTCTCGGATGCCCAACGGGATCAGATCCACCTCAAGTACATTCAGACCCATACGTACAGCAAAACCGATGTAGACTAGATCACAAATTAGTTGCTCTCCCAAAAGAGTTAAAACTACAATAGGAGGAGACAAGGGAGACAGAGGCCAATTCATGCTAAGTGAATCCTTTGGGTAGTCCTCCTGGTGCGGGTGTTGCTATTTTGGTGGGGTTAGCATACCCACCTCGGCCCGCACTAGGTGCGCCTATGATAACCCTTGGTTTTGGAATTCCCTCTGACTATGCACCATCTCGCCACAGTTGTTACATTGATCCTGCTGAGAATTCCATGCAGATCCATTGGAATTTGAACCAGAAAAGTTCTTCTTGTTGTTATCTCCATTGCCATTGTTTTTCGGAGGGTAGGACCTCAAAGGATAGAGTCCCATACGCCGATTGAACTTCAAATCTCATCTGAAGGATCTGCCACTAGTTGCTGCAGACGGCTTCTTGGTTTGAAGGATCTTCTCGGCTTAAGTTGCGGCAATGATTAGTTCTTGAAAATTCTGTACCAGTGTCATACCAATGATGGTTTAGAGTTCGGTACTCAGCTCATCCTGAAATCATCTCGCAACTTGGTACGGTGAATAATCCTCCTCTAGTGAAAATTAGGACAACACCCTTAATGTCTTCTCATATTCCAACAACGAACAGGTGCCTTCTTCAAGTTTATAGAAAGCTTGTCGCTGCTTTGATGGAATCTCGTATAGAACCTCTCGTTGAATTTATACCGAAATTCCTTCCAAGTAGGCAAACGAACTCTGAATCGCAAACTCACAGCTGTTCACCATGCAAGGGTTTCTCCCTTAAGTAGGAAAGTAGCGATGGCAACCTTGTCATCATCAGAGAAATACAAAAATAGGGACACGTGGCAAAAGGTGTCCATCAATTCACGAGCCGCAGCGGCACAGGCTGAACTGCTGAAATTTTTACATCCCAATTGACGAGCTTCCTTCAGCAACTTCGTAATAATGAATGGGAGTCTCTTGGCTTCCTTAGGACAAGCTGATTGTACAGGTTCAAGCGGAGGAATAGGATCTTCCACCAGCATAGGTGCAGGAGCATTCTAAAATTGCGCCGCTATATGTTGCTGGTTCGCAGCGATCCCTTGCAACACATTTAGAATTTGTGCCATCACAAGTTCGATGGCTAGTGCGACTGGTGCCTTTGGTTGTTTTTCAGGCTCAGCTTTCCATCCCTCCTCAATTTGTACATTAGGCTCCTCTTGCTCAGCAGGTTGCTGTTCGGCTTGAGCCCCACACCTATCCTATCAATCCCTTTGTACACTTGGCCTTGCCATATTATACGAACACACATTTGTAACTCAACATATAACCAATAGTACAAATACTAAGAAATAAGTGGTACCTGGTGGAGAGGCGTACACCGGGCGATATGCATATACTGGAAAACAAAACACACATGCACACAAGTACTCACAAGTTACGGAAATCACATGCACACATGCAAATGCACATTTGGCACACACAAGCACTCGACAATAACCATGTGGACATACTTGGCAACCATAGAAATCTCATAGCATGCACCAACAACACATATACTCGGCAATAACATAAGAACACATCAACTCATACAATGCATAAAAACACACTTAAAGACACAGCAAATCAAACAAGCATGTACCTTTCCTACAAACACAAAACCAATAGAACAGTTTTTTAGCATCCAAATAATTCAAACAAGATTTTTAGCATTAGATTATTTTTGGTACTAGCCCCTAAGTGTGTGTGTGTGTGCGCATGTACCTTTCCTACAAACACACAACCAACATAATAGGTTAGCATATAACCAAACACTTCTGAAAATAAGAAATACACAGGCAGGTAAATCATCAATCAATCTCATCAACAGGAAAGGCCATCCTGTTCCACCTATCTTGTCCAAGGCTTTGCTGCACAAAGGGTAAAAGGCTTAAAACACAAGCTAATCAGCAGGCCTATTCATCTTGCCAGCACACAAAACAAGACATCTAGCCAGCACACAGGACTAGACATCCTAACTAGCACATAGGATTAGGGCATCATGCCAACACACAAGAAAAGGCATCTAGCTAGCACAAAGGACTAGGCATCTAGCCAGCACACAGGACTAGGCATCCAGTACTCGCAAGCTGGGGATTGCCACCCATACCCCTCCCATACAAGTAAGAGCTTCCCCTCTCCCAAGGAGCATCAATGCTTACCCCGAATGGCCACTGAAAAAGGATTCCGACACAAAAACAAGTATAAGCACACACAGGAAAGCACAAAGCACAATACTATAACAAGGTATCCTCAATCATGTCAGAACGCAATCAACATATTCAATACACACAATACATGCAAATTAGGCACACATAACCTATCTCAAGTGTTTAGTATAGCCTAAGTAATCATATCTCAATCCGCAATTCATGTATACACCATATAATCAATTTGCATGCAATAATAACAAGGGTGTGCATCGAAAACAACAAAAAAAGAACAAGAATCTCTAGAGAAAATCGATGAGGCATAGATCGTACCTTTCTTCTCTCTGAACAATAAACTATCATTTTTCTTTTATTTAATAGTTCCGAACCATCTATAGCATTACAAGGCAAAGACAAAACCAAACTAAGCATGTATACTCAATAACAAAGTAAATATCATTTTTCCTTACCAATTTCACTCACCAAACCTATTAGAAACCAGTGATTAGATGCCACAGGTGCCTCTCCCTTGGATGTGTGATGTGATAGCCAAGAACTTAACAAGATTCAACCTGAGTTATCATCCTAATTAACTATACATATTTTGACACTAAGCATAGGACATAAGACAACTTGCGATTTCATGCATACAAGGTGTAAAGTTGCAATTTCATGTTAACAAAGGAGAATTAGGTGTTTATATCTTGTACAATCAAAAGAAACAAGATCAGAATCCAACAGGTTAATAAATTAATCAAGATAGGCAACAATAGGGCAAGGGTAGGGCATAATGATTTCATGTATAGAGAAGATTCAAAAGATAAATTCATGATTTTACAACATGAATGGATGCTAAACAATCATACGAACAAGAGGAATAACAATAGAAATCAACTGAAGGCAGATTCACAAAATTTTGAAACCTAATCCCGCCGAATTACGACCTAACTTATGATAAAGAAAAACTATCCTTCAAACAAAAAAAATCAAAATAGTTGGAAAGAGGACACAAAAATATTTCCAACAAGCTATTATTTGCAAGAATTCGACAAACAATGAAAGAGTTATACTATTTTGAAGACATCTCCCAAACAACATCAGATCATCCCTACTCATCTAAGGGTATCACGCAAATAAAGAATCAACCAAAAGGGTTAGGGTCGAAACTAAGGCTGAGGGTGGACTACAAACACTTCCCAAAATCAGAAGTACATAGGCAGGAAAACACATCAGGTTACTCTCGGTAGTAAGAAAAAGAAAGGTCATCCTCTTCCACCTGTGTTGTCCAAAGCTTTGTTGCATAAAAGGAAACGGTTATCACACAAACTAATCAGCAAGCCTATTCATCTTACCAGCACACAGGACAAGGCATCTAGCCAACACACAGGACTAGACATCCTAACCAGCACAAAGGATTAGGGCATCTTGCCAGCATAAAGGACAAGGCATCTAGCTAGCACATAGGACAAGACATCTAGCTAGCACAAAGGACTAGGCATCTAGCAAGCACACAGGACTGGGCATCCAGCGCGCGCAAGCTGGGGATTTCCATCCATACAACTCCCTCTTCCAAGGAGCATCAGCGCTTACCCCGAATAGCCACCGGAAAAGGATCCTGACACACAAATATGTACAAGCACACACAGGCAACCACAAAGCACAATACCATAACAAGGTATCATTAATCATGTTAAAACGTAATCAGCATATTCAATACACACACCACATTCAAATTAGGAACACATAACCTATCTCAAGGGTTCAGTATAGCCTAAGTTATCATAACTTAATCCGCAATTCATGTATACACCATATAATCACTTCGCATACAATAATAACAAGAGTGTGCATTGAAAACAACTAACAAACAACAAAGATCTCTAGAGAAACCGATGAGGCATACATCCTACCTCTCTCATCTCTGAACAAGAAGCTATTCCTTTGCCTTTATTTAATAATTCTGAACCCCCTATAGCATTTCAAGGCAAAGACAAAACCAAACTAAGCATGTTTACTAAATAAGAAAGAAAATACCTTATTTTTTTACCAATTCTACTCACCTAACCTATCAGAAACCAGTGATCAGATGCCATAAATGCCTCCCCATCGGATGTGTGATGTGATAGCCAAGAATAGGATACAAGACAAATTGCGATTTCTTGCATACAAGGTGTAAGGTTTGCAATTTCATATTAACAAAGGAGAATTAGGTGTTTATAACTTGTACAATCAAAAGAAATAAGATCATAAATCAATAGGTTAATTAATTGATCAAGATAGGCAACAATAAGGCAAGGGTAGGGCATACTGATTTCATGTATAGAGAAGATTCAAAGTATGAATTCATGATCTTACAACATAAATGGATGTTAAAAATTCAAATGAACAAGAGGAACAACAATAGGAATCAACTGAATGCAGATTCACACAGTTTTGAAACTTAATCCCGCTGAGTTATAACCTAACTTACGATAAGGAAAAACTAACCTCCAGAAAAATTATCCATAATGATTGAAAGTAGAACGGAAAGAGCTTTCCAACAAGTTATTTGCAAGAATCTGACAAAAGACGAAAAAGTTATGCTATTTTAAATTTCAAGTAAATTTCGGCAATCTCGCCGAATTACAACCTAACTTTCAACAGAGAAAAATTCACTTCAGAAAAAAAAATCCAGAATGGTTGGAAAGAGGAGAGAAAGAGAATTCCAACCAGTTAATATTTGCAAAAATCCGACAAATGATGAGAGAGTTATACTTGTTTGAAGTTCAAGCAGATTTCGATAGTAATAGGGATATGTAGGATTTTTTTTGGATGAATTTTGTGTTGTTTTTGGGTAAGGTTTAAGTGTGGCCTGCTTCCTCTTTATATAGGGTGGTTATGAGATTAATTTTCCTATTTTAAATACTGAATTAAAGTTAAATAATTATCAGAATTAAATTCTGTAACTATCCTTCCTTAATTTTAGAGATTTTATTTTCTACGGTAATTATCAACAAATAAAAAAATAAATTAAAGGGAATTAATACCAGAAATAATTACTAGACATTCCTTACCAATTTCGGCCATCGTACATCTTTTTCTTCAGGGGAAAAATGGTCTTTTCATCTGCACTGGTTTCTGAACTTCTAGGACTCAAAATTCAGGGTCTCACAAAGATAATTATCATAATTAAATTATGTAATTATCCTTCTTTAATTTTAGGGATTTTTTTTTCTAAGGTAATTATCAACCAATAAAGAAGCAAATTAAAAGGAATTAATACCATAAATAATTACTAGACATTCCTTATCAATTTCGGTCGTCACATATCCTTTTCTTCAGAGACAAAAATGGTCTTTTCACCTGCTATGACTTCTGGACTTCTAAGACTCAAAATTCGGGGTCACACAATCTTCCTTAGTGTCAAAATTGTTCATCCTTCATCAGATTCATGCATGTGATAGTTTGTTGGAATCCTCTCTTCGTGCTGCCTTATATTATCTTTAATTCATCATCAAAAGCTTAGTTTCTCTCTTTTATTATTGCTTCCAAAAATTCCCCACCTTAGGTGTGTGCAAATTTTGATTCCTTCTTTTGATGATTTTGAAATTTATTCTTTTGATTCGTATGAGTATGTAGCACCTATTCCTTTTTTATTATTATAAAATGGCAACCTATATCTTTATGTGTGTTGAAATCAGAAATCCTTTCCCTTATACCCTAAGTGTTGCTGAAATTTGTACTTAAATGAGGATGAATAATCAGGTTAATTCTTGCTGAGTTCTTGGCTATCACATCACGTATTCCAAGGGAGGTAACAACTTCATCCAATCGCTGGTTTTTATATGCTTTGGTGAGTAAAATCGGTAAGGAACCATAGGATGTCCTTTGGATTTCTGATTTGATATTACGTGCTTAATATTTTGTTGTCTTTGCTTTATGTTTGGTTAGGCATTTCTGATTCTAGTGACAAAGGAAAAGGACTAGCTATTTGATCAGACGCATGAGAGGTAGGATCATTACCTCATCGGTTTCTTCAAATATCACCTTACTTGTTTATTTGTTTTTGGGTTTGTGTAAGTTATACATGCTTGAGAACTGATTGTTGTTTCCTTAGGTGCCTATGATTAAAAGAATGAAAGCCCCTATTCGGTTTAGCCATATGCCATCGGTTTGTGGATTGTCTTATGACTTGTTTGAGGATACTTAGTTATGTTGCCTTGTACTTGCTTGTGTTTGCTTGTGCTTGTGTGTATGTCAGGATCTTTGTTCCGGTGGCCATTTGGGGTAAGTGATTGTTACTCCTAGTAAGAGGAGAGGTACTTACCATATTGGGAGATTTATGGATGGCAATCCTTAGCAAGAGTTCACTTGATGCCTAGTCCTTGTGTGGCTGGATGTCTTGTCCTTTATGGTGGCAAGATGCCTTGTCCTTTGTGATAGCAAGATGCCCTGTCCTCTGTGATGGCAGGATGCCCTTGTACTTGTGTGGCTTGCAAGCCTTGTCCTTGTGTGGCAAGATAGAAAGACTGATTATGAGTTTGTTTCCTAACTATTTTCCCACTTTTGCAGCATAGTCTTAGACAACATAAGCAGATGGGGATGAGCCATTCGATTGGAAATCAGATAGTGAAATAGGCTACCTGTGTGTTTTCAAATCAGTCTTGTGTTAGCTTCCTACAAAGTGTTTTGAGTCCATCATTTACTTCATTACTTTCGTCCCTTCCTTTGTCTATGTGTTTGCCTGCTGATTTTTTGAGACTATTGTTAGCATAGGCGATCTATCTAAGTTGTTTGGGAGATGTTTGATTGGATTTCTATAGATCTTATGATGTTGTGACCCTACTGAGATCCTTGTGATCTCATCCCATTATTTTTCTGTTTTTTTCAGGCTTAGGTACATGTTCTACTGGTGGTATTGGGGTGTGAGATAAAAGTTGCACGGCGGGACGATTTTACATCACATTCGTATTGCACTTCCTTGATGGTTTTTGACTGATTGCATGTATGTATACATGCTTGGAATAACTTTCTGGCTTCCAATTTTTGTTCCTTTCCTTCTTGTTTCTGACACAAACTATGAACAAATGTTAGAATTTAAGATTCTTTCGAGACTTGTGTGTTAAGATTCCACTGATTTTTCGGCATTTATGAAAGGTTTCTGATGATATTTTTATTCACTGCATAATATGCCAGAATATTTTACATGCTCCAACCTTTAAAGCATCTTAATGGATTAATAAAATTGTTAACTGGTTCGACTTCAGCCTTGTGGGATTTGGATGAGTCCCTGGGAGGGCTTCTTCAGGTTTCAAGGACAGTAAAAGTCCTTATATGTTGGGTTTAGGTCCTTGTATGTGTGGCCTGATCTTCTGGTTGCTCTACCTGAATTTCGGGCTCAACTTTCCCAACCTGCTCATTCTGTTCAATTTATTCAACCTGCTCTACTTGTTCCTCATTCCTATCCCGATGAGCCCTTGGAACACTATGCCTCCTAATCAACCTTGACATACTAAAAAAACACACACGATGTAACTCTCCAATACACAATCATAAATATATAATCAGCAAAAGAAAATGGTACCTTGTTGAGGGACAAACACCAGACGATTTGCATATTAAGCTGAAACATTCGTACAGAAAACAGCTCACATATATGCACACAATTCACAGCAAATCACATAGGCTTACAAACATTCAAACATGTCAAAGCACAACAAATCATAGTCAAACAAAGAAGAACATGCATATACATCAAAATAAGAACATATTTTAGAAACACATCAATCATGCAATCACACAAACATGCTAAACAAAAAAAACTTGCAAATCATACAACCATACTTTGTTACCATATTTGTAAGGACCCAAAACTAGCCTATAAAGACCCCTTACGGTACTGAAACCCAAATAATCCCTCACAAGGTTCTATTTGAATCCTACAAGGCTCAAGTCAACTAGTTATTAAAATCATTAGTTAATTAAGTTGATTTTAAGGCTACAACATGTAATTTCATTCTGGCATAAACAAGGTATAAAATAAATATCAGCAGAAGATTTTCATATTTATTGAATTCATTGGAAACATAACACACAAGTTCCAAGAGAATCTCAATCAGAAAGTATCTGTCCAAGGTAAGGTGCGGAAATAGGAATAGAAAATTGAAAGCCAGAAACAAAACTAAAAATGTTGAAAATGTGGTATGCAATCGTGTCGCTGTGCAGCCCTAATCTCACACCTCGATACAGCTAGCAAAACACGAATCTATACCTTAAAAGGAGGAAAAATAACAGAAAGAGATTACAAGAATCTCAGTAGGGTTGCAACATCATAAGATCTGCAGAAACCTAAACAAATATCTCCCGAACAACATAGATAAATCGCATATATATAATAAGCTCGAACAATCAGCAAGCAATCACAAATAGAATAGGACCGGAACTATCAAAGTAATGGGGTAGACTTAAACATTTCAAAATCAGCCATCACAATATTGAACTAGAAGCATATAGGCAGCTCAATTCACTATCTGATTTCCATTCGAATGACTCATCCCCATCAACCTATGTTGGCCAAGACTATGCTACCAAAGTGGGAAAATAGTTAGCAAACAAAGTCACAACAAGTCTTTCTATCTTGCCACACAAGGACAAGGCATCTAAGCCACACAAGGACTGGGCATCCGTGCCACACAAGGACTAGGCATCCAAGCCACACAAGGACTGGGCATCCAAGCCACACAAAGATAAGGCATCCTGCCACACAAGGACAATGTGAGACCCTAAATTTTGAGTCCTAGAAGTCCAAAAGTCAATGCAGGTGAAATGATTATTTTGCCCCTAAATAAATCGATGTGTGATAGCTGTAAATGGTATGGAATGTCTAGTAATCATTTATGGTTTTATTTTCCTTTTATTTTTTTCCTTATTGGTTCAAACTTACCTTAGGAGATAAAATTCCTAAAACTAAGGAATGATAATTCCAGAATAAAATTCTAATGATTATCTTACCCTATCTAGCCTTTAAAGTAGGGAAATTAATCCCATAAATACCCTACATAAAGAGTAGCTGGCAACAATTGTCCACACGCACCAAAAGTACACAAAATGCATTAAAACTCAAACCCTACACCATACCATATTGCTGCCGAAATTTCCTTGATCTTCATCCTAACATAACTCTATCATCCTTTGTTGGAATTCTAAAAATAATAGTGTTTTGGAAACATCTTTGCATCCTCTATCTAGCGATCTTGAGTTGGTCATCAGAAGGATAGTTCTTCTCTATCAAAATTTAAGTCGTAATTCGTCGATTTTGGTGCTAAATTGTGTGATTCTTCCTTCAATTGATTTTTGTTGTTGTTTATTTTGTTTGTATGATTTTTTGGCATTCATTCATGTTTTAAAATCATGAATTTATCCTTTGAATCTTCCCTATATATGAAATCGGCATGCCCTACCCTTTTTCCCTATTGTTGCTGATTTTGATCAATTGATTAACCTGTTGGTTTCTGATCTTGTTTCTTTTCATTGCATATGTTATTAACACCTAATCATTCCTTGTTAACATGACATCACAACCCTTAAGGCTTGTATACATGAAATTGCAAATTGCCCTACTACCCTATTCTTAATGCTGAAACCTTTATGATGATTGTGATGGTAATTTAAGTTGATTCTTGTTAAATTCTTGGCTATCATATCTCACATCCAAGGGGGAGGCACCAGCGATATCTGATCACTGGTTTCTGATAGGTTTGGTGAGTGAAATTGGTAAGGAAATAGAATATCTACTTGGTTATTGAGTATGCATGCTTAGTGTGGTTTTCTCTTTACCTTAGGTGATATAGGTGGTTCGGATCCCTTGAATAAAGGTAAAGGAATAGTTTTATTCAAAGACAAGAGAGGTAGTATCTATGCCTCATCGGTTTCGTCAAAGATCCTTGTTGTATGCTTATTTAGTTCGTTGCATATACTTATTGATGATTGTATGTGCATGTGTTGGATAGTGTATGCTTGAGTTGAGGATTGAGATGTGATCCTCTAGGCTATACCGAACCCTTCAGATAGTCTATGAGTGCCTATTTTTCATATGTTTTGTGTATTGAACATGTTAATTATGTTCTGATATGATTGAGGATACCCTATTGTGGTGTTATACTTTGTGCTTGCCTATGTGTGCTTGTATATGTTTTTGTGTCAAAATCTTTTTCTGGTGGTTATTTATGGTAAACGTTGATGCTCCTTGGGAGAGGAGAGGTTCTTACTGTTATGGGAGTTATATGGGCGGCAATCCCCAGTTTGTGCATGCTGGATGCCTAGTCCTGTGTGCTAGCTAGATGCCTTGTCCTTTGTGCTAGCAAGATGCCCTTATCCTTGTGTGGTTTGGATGTCCTAATCCTGTGTTCTGGTTAGTATGCCTAGTCCTGTATGCTGGCTAGATGCCTTCTTCTATGTGCTGCAAAGATGAATAGGCTTGCTGATTAGCTTATGGCCTAACCTTTTACCCTTTTTGCAGCGAAGCCTTGGATGATAGAGGTGGAAGGGAATAATCTTTGCTATTGATGATATTGATTGAATTACCTGCCTGTGTACTTCTGAATTTCGAAAGTGTTTGTAGTCCACCATCAGTCTTAGCTTTCAATCCTATCCCTTTTTGTTTCAATGATGAAATGCGTGGTTCCTTTTAGTTGTATAGACTGATCTGATGTTCTTTAGGAGATGTTTGTTTAAGATTTCTGTAGATCTTATGATGTTATGACCCTACTGAGATTCTTGTAATCTTACCTTGTTGTTTTCACCATTTTTCAGGTTTAGGTACATTCTCTGTGAGATTTCGTCTATTGTAGTGCCGGTTAGTGCCAGCGTTAACAGTAGCATTAGTACCGGCGGCAGCGCGCCGGTGCTAAGTGGTTGGTTGTGAACACGGCCGTAGGAAGCCTTTAAGTAACCCATAGTAAATCTGAGAGTGTTTAAGTATGATTGTGAGTGAGATAGGTTAGACGGTCAAGGTTGAGTCATTGGAAAACAAACCAGGTTGATTTTGGTCCGTTTTGAGCGTCCGCTAGCCGTTTCGGCCAAAATTTTGTGTATTGAACTGTTGCCATTTTTTTCCATTCCCAGCCCTTATGTTATGGCTTTATATACTCAAAGAAGTTGTTGGGCCACTTGGTTGACCAAAACAACCACTCAGCCCAAAACAACAATTTTATTTTTAAGTTGTTGGGCCCTTGTTGAACTTTTAGGCCCAAAACCCATCAGCCCAAGCCCACACTTCATCCTTTAAACACTCCTCTTTCATAAGTGACCAGCAGAACACACACTCATCACCAGCCCCAACTCGTTTTTCTCCTTCCTTCACCCTTCCAACCTGCCAAATTCAAAACTTTGCCCAACTTGACCCCAAAAACTTGTGGGGGATTGTCCCAAAACACTTTCCCATCAATTTTCTACACTTTTCCACTGTTAGTTTGGTGTCTAAGGCCTGATTTTTAGGTGTTCTTCATTTTGGCCGAAAATTACAGATTTGTTGGTAAGTGGTTGCTCTTTGGTTTTCTTTTGGATTGGTCAGTTTATTCAAGTTGCTAGTGATGTGATTGAGTGTTTTTTATGGATGGAAATGCATGAAAATAACCTATGATTCTCGTATGAATTTCAGATGAACAGTATCAGGGGGTTGTTTCTTCATGTTATTGATCATGTTGGTGTGTTTATTCATGTTAATTGAGTGTTGTAGTCCGTATTGATAAGAAGTGTGTTGATTATGTGAGGAATTGATGTTGAGCTGGTAATGAGAGTATCTGAATGTAAGGAGGATTGTAATTTGGTTGTTTAGATTGGATATGATTTGGTTGTTTAGATTGGATATGATTTGGTTGTTGAGATTGGATAGGGAAATGTAGATGTGTGTGCAACGTGAGAGAGTCCATAGGATTGCTTTCAACTATTTTCCATTTGATTCCTTGATTGGTTATGCTTAGTATGGCTGTATGGTTTGTGCTTGCTTAGGCGGTAGCGGATCGAGCAGTAGAGGCAAGGATATTGTTGGAGAACCGTCGACGCAACAAGAGGTGAGAGTTTTTGTTTCATTTGCATACGTGTAACTTTTTGTTTCAGAATTGAAATATGATCAAATGTTTTGGTTTGAATGGAGGCATGACCTGAATTGTGTTTAATCTTTTGTTAGAATCCTAGTCTGCTTGCCATGTTTGAATGCATCATCTGTATGTTCAAAAGCTGAAGCATGCTGATTTGTTTGGTGTATACGAAATTTCATACGTGTTTTGCGACCTACCATACGATGTGATTTTTCATTCCGATATACATGTTTGTCATTGTGACCGAATACTTTGAATATTATTTTGAGATGTTTGGCACCTGATTTACAAGATGGAAATGTTTAAATGCATGCATGGAATATATGAGGAATTTTTAGATTTAATAACCCATACGTGATAAATTCACTCTTTGGTCATTAGCCAGTCAGACCACCCGATTTCTAGTAAGGATCTAGATGATATTCATACTCTTTTGTAACCCCTGAATGAGTGTTTTTAACCCCGGAAAGCCTTCTTTTGAGTGTGATGAAGTGTGCTATGTGTTATGCATTATGTTTTCGAAAAACAAAAAGAGAAAAGAGTACCAAATATAAACATTTTCTAGGCACTGTACCGATTGGAATTGATGGTAAATGCTTGATAAAGTTAGGTAAGTATATGGAGTCCTTATAGAGAGGACAGTTGCTTACCTTGGATAGGTATGGTTGGATATATCTATGTATGTTGAGTGCTGTGTGCACTATGAAGGGAAAGGCCTTATAAATGTTTCATATATATCTTACGACGTTATATTACGTGTGCACAATATTGAATGTCATAGATTGTGTTTCTTCATTCAATTTTGGACAATGCTGATGGTGGGGTTTTGTTTATATATATGCTACAATTGAAAACCATCAGTAGGCTTTTAGGTAACCCTTTAGCGGGGGTTACGTGAAAGTGATTTGTGTCCACCCCGTTATGTTTTGGGTATAGTAGCCAAATATCAAAGCTGTGATTTATGGATCTCTTGTATTTATTTCCTTACGCCGTTTGGTGTGTACATTTAGGATGGATACATAGATGAACATGGATTGTAATGGTTTGAATAAATGTTTGATACTATGATTTGATTTTGTCTCCATTCCACCGTTTATGCTTATGACGCGGTAACTTCCACTGAGGTCCTTAATCTCACCCCCCTCTCTATTGTTTTGTTTCAGGACTAAGTTGTGAGAGATAGCTATTCAACTTTGAGGTTACTATCCCAGTATTGGTCGTAGGGCTGGACAAATGCACATGCACGTTTTTTTTGACTCGACATCCTTCACATCTTCTTGTATATTTGGATACTTGTGCATTGTGCTGGTACATATAAGAAGTGATGTTGTTTTGAGTTTCTATGGATTTGTGAGTGTGGACTCGAGGTGTTGCATGTTTGAGGCCGTATGGCCCGTTGTATGTTATTTGATATCTTCGCTGCATGTATTTGTTACTCTGTTGTTTGTTGGTTATGCCGAGTATCAATTGATGCGTGCCATGTTTTGAAAGAAATAATGCAAATGTTGTGTATTATTGAAACAGAGTGTTATGATTAAGCCTTGTGTAGTTCCGCTTGGTCCACCAGTTGGGAGAATCGGGGCTGCACGGCGGTGAGGCTCCCAATTACCTGGAATGGGTCCTCACATTCTCTATTCGTAGTACCAGTGTATGAGATTAAGAGACGACTAGACGATATTGCATCACATTTGCATTTCTATTTTCTTGGTCATTTGCACATATAACATGAACTGTGATTGGACTATTTTTTGTTTTTTTTTTCAAGTTGCTACATTGCTTGTTGTTTCCGAATTATGTAGGAGGTTTACTTGCTGGATATTGGGATCCATATGGGACTTGTGTATTGGGATTTCATTGATTAAATTTAAAGACTTCCGCTGATATTTTTATTCACTCAGTATGTTACCTGGATTCTTGTGCAATATCATACGCCAACCTTGAAAGGCATAAGAATAAAACTTGTTAAAAATCGGTTCTAAGGGGATAAGCTTTGTGAGATTCAGATTGGTCCAATGATGGATTTATTTGGGTTTCACAACGGTAAGGGTCCTTATAGGTTGGAATTCAGGTTCTTACAGGTTTGGTAACAGAGCATGGTTTAGGACTATGATTTGTTATATGCTAATCTATTTTATTGGAATTGTATTTGTTGTTAGGTACATGAGCAAAACATCCACTCACTTAGGGGCTAATACCGAAAATAATCTAATGCTAAAAACCTGGTTTGAATTATTTG
This sequence comes from Passiflora organensis, assembly GCA_019739055.1. Lineage (NCBI taxonomy): Eukaryota > Viridiplantae > Streptophyta > Magnoliopsida > Malpighiales > Passifloraceae > Passiflora > Passiflora organensis. The sequence goes on along the minus strand of JAEPBF010000120.1, from coordinate 195,713 downwards.
AGTGACATCTTTGATTGTTTGGTTGTTGTGTGTTTTTGTTTTTATGCATTGTATGATTTGATGTGTTTTGCTGTTTGCTATGTTTTCTTTGCCATTACTAAATGTGTGTGATCCTTGATAGTATGCTTCCCAGTGTTGCCGAATGTACTTATATATGGTACCGAATGTGTCCATATGCATGTGGTTTGTAAGCATGTCGAGTATGTTTCTGTATGTTGGTTACCGACTATGATTTGTGATTTTCAGAAATGTTTGCAGTCCACCATCAGTATTAGCTTTCGATCCTATCCCTTTTTGTTTCAATAATGAAATGCGTGATTCCTTTTAGTTGTATAGACTGATCTGATATTTTTTGGAAGATGTTTGTTTAAGATTTCTGTAGATGTTATGATGTTGTGACCCTACTGAGATTCTTTTAATCTTACCCTGTTGTTTTCACCATTTTTCAGGCTTAGGTACATTTTCTATTCGTGGTACCAGTGTATGAGATCATGGGTGCATGGCTAGACGATATTGCATCACATTCGCATTTCTATTTTCTTGGTTGCTTGCGCATATAACATGAACTATGATTGGACTATTTTCTTCTTCTTTTTTCTTGTTGCTACATTGCTTGTTGTTTCCGAATTATGTAGGACGTTTACTTGCTGGATATTGGGATCCATATGGGACTTGTGTATTGGGATTTCATTGATTAAATTTAAAGAATTCCGCTGATATTTTTATTCACTCGGTATGTTACCTGGATTCTTGTCCAATATCATACGCCAACCTTGAAAGGCATAAGAATAAAACTTGTTAAAAATCGGTTCTAAGGGGATAAGCTTTGTGAGATTCAGATAGGTCCTAGGATGGATTTATTTGGGTTTCACAATGGTAAGGGTCCTAATAGGTTGGAATTCAGGTTCTTATAGGTTTGGTAGCGGAGCATGGTTAAGGACTATGATTTGTTATATGCTAATCTATTTTATTGGTATTGTGTTTGTAGGTAGGTACATGCGCAAACACCCACTCATTTAGGGGCTAATACTGAAAATAATCTAATGCTAAAAAACTGGTTTGAATTATTTGAGTGACGTTTTTGATTGTTTGGTTGTTGTCTGTTTAAGTTTGTTTTTATGCATTGTATGATTTGATGTGTTTTGTTGTTTGCTATATTTTCTTTGCCATTACTGAATGTGTGTGATCCTTGGTTATATGCTGCCCAGTGTTGCCGAATGTACTTATATATGGTACCGAATGTGTCCATATGCATGTGGTTTGTAAGCATGTCGAGTATGTTTCTGTATGTTGGTTACTGACTATGATTTGTGAGAAAGTATTCTTGTCAAATGTTTTGATGATTGTTGTCGAGTGCTTGTGTGTGTTAGTGTGATTGTCGAGTGTTCAAATGCATGTGTGCATGTGATTTCCGAAACTTGTGAGTACTTATGAGCATGTGTGATTTATTTTCCAGCATATGCATATCGTCCGGTGCATGCCTCTCCACCAGGTACCACTTCTCTTCCTAGTATTTGTGTTTGGGTTAAGTGTTGAGTGAGATTGTGTGTTCGTATAGTATGACAAGGATGAATGCGACACATGATCGACGGGGTAGGTATGGAGTTCAGGCCGAACAAAAACCTATTGAGCAAGAGGAGACGAATGCACAAATTGAGCAGTGAGCGAAAGCTGAGCCCAATAACCAACCTGAGGCACCAGCCACCGATCCTATGATGGCACAAATTCTAAATGTGTTGCAAGGGATCTATGCGAACCAATAATGTATAGAGACGCAATTTCAGAATGCTCTTGCACCCGCACCCATGGAAGATCCTATTCCTCCACTCAAACCTGTACCACCGGCTCATCCTAAGGAAGCCGAGAGACTCCCAGTCGTTCTTATGAAGTTGCTGAAGGAAGCTTATCAATTGGGATGTAAAGATTTCAGCAGTTCAACCGGTGCCGTTACGGCTTGTGAATGGATGGACACTTTATGCCACGTGTCCCTGTTTTTGTGTATCTCTGATGATGGAAGGGAGAAGCCCTCGCATGGTAAATAGCTGTGAGCTTGCGATTCAAAGATCATTTGCCTACGTGGGAGGAATTTCGGTATGAGTTCGATGAGGAGTTCTATACGAGATTCTATAAAAACAAGCAGCGACAAAGTTTCTATAAATCTTGAACAGGGCACCCATTCGGTGCTGGAATATGAGAAGGCATTAAAGGAGTTGTCTCGATTTGCACCAGAGGAGGATCTTTCACCATGCTAACTTGCGAGACGATTTAAGGATGGCCTAAGAACCGAGCTCAAAACCATCATTGGTATGACACTGATGCAGAATTTGTAAGAACTAATCGTTGTTGCGACTGAAGCCGAGAAAAATCATGTAAATGATGAAGCACTCATCAGCAACTAGTGGCAGATCCTTCAAGCGAGATTCGAAGTTCAATAGGAATTACGGAACTCTATCCTTAAAGGTCTTATCCTCTGAAAAACAATGGCAATAAAGGTAACAATAGGGAAAACTTTTTTGATCCGAATTCTAATGGATCTATGTGGAATCCGGAGCCATGTTGATGTTATAATTGTGGCGAGATGGGCCATGTTCAGAGGGACTACTCAAAACCAAGACATATCACAAGGGCACAAAATGCAGGCCGAGGTGGGTATGCCAATCTCGCTAAACCACCAGCACGCGCACCGGGAGGACCTCCAAACGGATCCATAAGTGAGGTGCAACCAAGACCAACGAGGCTATTCACCCTGATTGATCCCAAACTAGCCTTGATTTGGTGACAAGTACCAGTCTTTTCTAAAAATGCTAAAGTGTTGTTAAATCCCGTAGCAAATAGGTCATTTGTAAGTCCAAGGATAGCACTTAGCATGGATCGGCCTCTGTCTCCCTTGTCTCCTCCTATTGTGGTTCTGACTCCTTTGGGAGAGCAACTGATTTGTGATTTAGTCTACATCGGTTGTGCTATATGTATAGGTCTGAATGTACTTGAGGTGATCTGATTCCATTGGACATTCGAGAGTTGGATGTGATTTTAGGCATGGATTCTTTAGTGAAATATCAAGCCCGTATGGAGTGTTTCACCAAGTGTGTGTGGTCCACTTTTCTTGATGGTGCCGAGTACTGCTTTGAAGGTGATAGGCGAGTTGTCCCAACTTGCATAATTTCGTGGTTTGATGGGAATCGATTGATCAATAAAGGATGTACAGTGTCCCTTGCGCATGTGCATGATGTTTCTAAAGAATCCTTGAATCTGGATTCAATTCCAGTGGTTTGTGAATTTCCGGATGTGTTTACAGAAGATATAACCAGTTTGCCACCAACAAGAGAAGTAGAATTTGGTATTGAGCTAGTGCCTAGTACGAATGTGATTTCCATTCCTCCGTCTCGTATGGCTCATGCAGAAATGAAGGAACTAAAAACACAATTGGAAGATTTGCTGGATCGTGGTTTCATCTAGTCCAGTTTGTAACTTTGGAGAGCATCTGTCTTGTTCGCTGCGATTGTGCATCAACTATCGGTAGCTGAATCGTGTGAACGTTAAGAACAAGTACTCTTTGCTGGGCATCGATGACTTGTTTGACCAGCTCCAAGGTGCAGCCTTGTTCACCAAAATCAATCTTAGATCTAGATACCATCAACTGCAAGTTCATGATGTTGATATTCAGAAGATTATGTTCAGATTGCGATACGACCACTACGAATTTCTTGTTATGCCATTCGGTTTATCTAATGCACTAGTCGTGTTCATGGACCCAATGAATCGTGTGTTCTGTGAGTTCTTAGACAAATTTGTGATACTCTTCATCGGCGATATTCTGATTTATTCAAAATCGGAAGAGGAACATACTGAGAACTTAAGGATTGTGCTGAATATTTTAAGGGATTGATGGTTGTTCGAAAAGTACTCCAAATGCGAATTCTAGTTACACAAAGTTGGTTTCCTTTGCCATGTTGTTTCTACACAAGGGGTGTTTGTTGATCCGAAGAAGATTGAAGTTGTAGTTGCTTAGGAATCCCTGCAAACTGTGTTTGAAGTGCGTGGTTTCCTTGGCTTAGCCGGATACTGCTGTCGTTTCGTGGAGAATTTTTCATCGCTTGCTAGACTATTGACAAAGTTGACAAGCAGAGGAGAGTCGCTCATGTGGAACCTGAAATGCCAGCGAAGTTTTGAAGAATTGAAAAGACAATTGGTTTCCGCACAAATCCTCATCTTACCAGTCAGTGGGAGAGAGTACATAGTGTACAGCAATGTATTAAAATCCAGAGTTAAATGCGTATTGATGCAAAACGGGAAAATTGTTTCCTATAACTCCTTACGCAGAAAGAATTGAACATGAGACAAAGAAGATGGGTGATGCTGATTAAAGACTACGATCTGATCACCAAATATCATCCTGGAAAAGCGAATGTTGTTGTTGATGCCTTAAGCCAAAATTTTCATCCTCCTTCCCCATCGGTTTTGGCTTACGTGCACACTCAATACTAGCAAATGATGCTGGATTTGAAAGCTACACATGTGCATCTTGGTACTGATTTTCTGGTTCGTTGTTACCACAAATCGAACTCACGCCTACCTTGATTGAGGAAATCTAGAATCAACACACGGAAGATCCAAAGTTGGCTGAAATTCGGAAGAAATTATCTAATGATGTTGATGCCATAGCTCGTGATTTCAAAGTGCAAGATGATGGAATTATTATCTTTAGAAACTAGGAATGTGTGCCACAAGATGTTGATATTCATAATCTGATATTGTCTAAAGCACATAGTTCGAAGTTCGTTATCCATCCTGGTACCACAAAGATGTACCAAGACTTGAAGGAGCAATATTGGTGGACAAACATGAAGCGCCACATTGTTGAGTTCATTGTTCGATGCCTCATATGAAAACAAGTAAAGATCGAGCATCAAAGACATGTTATGTTTACATAGATCACAAGAGTCTCAAGTACCTTCTCACCCATAAGGAGTTGAACTTGAAACAAAGGCATTGGCTTGATTTGATCAAGGACTATGACTTGATCATTGATTACTATTCGGGTCAAGCCAATGTAGTTCCAGATTCTTTGAGTAGGAACACTTCTTCTTCCTTGGCCTAGTGAGAGCTGAGTATATGCCTTTTTTGATGAGTTTGAGGGAGTCTAGAGTTCAGCTGGATAGTCATAAGACCGGAGCATTAGTTGCACAGATGGTAGTGAGACCGACATTGATTGATGAGATTCGAGTCGTTCAGCTTGAGGACCCAGCTTTGGTCAGAGTGAGATAGAGTTTGGACAGTAGTGACAGTAGAAAAAGTTCAGTCAATGAGTGTAGAGTTAGAGATAATGATATTCTAACTTTCCGAGGTCGTATGTGTGTACCACATGATGAGCAGTTGAGACAGTGGATTCTGACAGAAGCTCACAGTTCAGCATTCTCTGTACATCTAGGTAACACCAAGATGTATAGAGATTTGAGACAGTCTTATTGGTGGTCAGGCATGAAGAGGCACATAGCAGAGTTTGTTGCTCGATGTTTAGTTTGTCAACAGGTGAAGACCGAGCATCAGAGACCAGTAGGCATGTTATAACCACTTCCTATTCCAGAGTGGAAGTGGGAGCATATCAGCATGGACTTTGTGGTTAGTTTTCCATGTTTGCAGCGAGGATATGATGCCATATGTGTGATACTGGACAGACTCACCAAGTCTGTACACTTCCTCCCCATCAAAGTGAAAGATACACCAGAGAGGCTAGCGTCGAGGTACATGGATGAGATTGTCAGATTGTATAGTGTTCCAGTGACTATAGTGTCAGATCGGGATCTGAGGTTCACTCCTCGATTTTGGGAGAGTTTCACCTAGCATCGGGTACAGAGCTGAGGTTCTGAACAGCCTTCCATCCACAAACAGATGGTCAGTTAGAACGGACTATATAGATCCTAAAGGATATGCTCATAGCTTGTGTGTTGGACAGGCAGATTATTTGGGATCGATGCTTACCCTTAGTGGAGTTTGCCTATAACAATAGCTTCAAAGGAGTATTGGTATGGCACCGTACAAGGCACTGTATGGATGTAGGTGTCTTACTTCGTTGTGTTGGGATGAGGTTGGTGAGAGGCATCTTGACAGTCCAGAATTAGTAGACCAGGCTACTCAACAGATTGCTTTGATTATAGAGTTGTTGACAGCAACTCAGAGTCGATAGAAGAGTTATGCAGATCACTGTAGGTGAGACTTGGGGTTTGCAGTGGATGATAGGGTATTCTTGAAAGTCACGCCTTGGAAGGGAGTGATCAGATTTCAGCATCTGGGCAAGCTAGCTCTGAGGTATATTGGTCCCTACCGTATTGTTGACAGAGTTTCCCCAACGGCATATAAATTGGAGTTACCACCAAAGTTAGAGAGGATCCACAACGTCTTCCATGCGTCCATGTTGAGGAAGTACGTGCTGGATCCATCTAATATTTTGGAGACACCACCGATTAAGATTGCCAATGATTTATCTTATTCGACTCAGCCAGTGGCCATAATGGATAGAGCAGTGAGACAGTTGCACAACAGTGTGTGCTTATGGTTTATATTTTATGGCGTAGTGACTGTATGGAGGAGCGGTCTTGGGAGCCAGAGTAGTTGATGAGACAGTAGTATCAGCATTTGTTTAACGATTCCGATAAGTGAATTTCGGGGACGAAATTCCTGTTAGGAAGGGAGGATGTGAGACCCCATCTTTTTGAGAGTCTAGTCAGCACTCGGATTCAGTCAGATTTTTTGGATTGGTCAGTTTGAGTGAGTTGACCAATTGACCGTCATAGTTTATCTTTTGACCGAGTGACCTGGACATAGTCATAGAGCTTAGTTGTCGGGTTTAGGATGTTTTGAACGTCATGTCATTGGTAGTATGTCGATAATTTGCATGACATGTTGTTTTGGAGTTTTAGTGTGTAATAAAATAGTTAGTCGATTGGTGTGTTGTTTGAGGTTTGAGTCTAGTGGATATACTAATTTCTACTCCTTTAACCCATGTATGAGTTTTAGAGATCCGTTTTGAGTGGCCGGAGGTCTTTAGGCCGATTTATCTTTAGTGGGTCTGATTTTTGTTTCTCGAGCCCAATTACGTTTTAAAGGCCTAATTTTCATATTTTGAGCTTTTAAATTTTATTTTGGCCCACTTGGGGCATTTGTGAGTCATTTTATATTTATTTCAGATTTTAAATATTTTTCCATAAAGAAAAAAGAGGTTAAAGTTGAAGTCCAGATCAGAGAGTCAAAGGAAGCTAGATATTCAAAAATACCATTAACTTTCCCTTTTTTTGTATGATAATGGGTAGAAAACAAAGGAAAAAAAAACCTCCCATTTTCTTTGTTTTCCTCATGGCCGAAAGCACCCCAAAGGCCCAAAATTTCCATAACTTCTTTTCCTCTCCAAATTGATGTTTGAGTACTGTTCCAAATCATCATTCGGAAAGGATCTCCCTCTAAAATGGGGGGTCGATCCTCCCGGTGAACTGACCGTAGCCCAAACCGACCTCTCCTCAGATTTTCACTTGTGTATACTAGGTTTGGAGTGGATTTGGCCAAATTTGAGTGTTTTGGGTCAATTTCGATTTTTGAGGTAAATATTTATCTTCTTATATTTTTCTTTCTGATTTTTGGTTAATTTAGCATGCTTATATGTTTTCTTTGATGGTTTGATGCTTTAGATTCCATGAAAACAACAGTTAATCCATGGATGATCATTGAATTGGATGAAAGTGGTTGCTTACATTGCGTGAGTTAGGTTGTTTGTGTATTGTAGAGAAGGTTTGTGGGTTGAGGAAGCCAATCTTGATGTTGGTTGAGCTAGGAATTGAAATTTGAGTTTATGAAGGTTTGGGTGTGTGAAGGGGTTGGTTGTTCCTCTTAAAGGATTGAGTGGTTTGTGTTTTTAGAGGTTGTATTGAGTGAATTGAGACTTAGAGTGAGTGTTTAGTGGGTCTCTTAGGTTGTTTCTAATTCTGGTCATTTTCGATTGTATTTTTTTTTTTGGCTTTGTTCTTAGTGTGGTTTTGTGTGCATGGTTGTTTAGATGGTGCTTCAGCGGTCGATAAGAGCAAAGGTATTACCGTTGAGTTGTCGGCGCGTCAAAAGGTGGGAGACTATGTTTCATTTACATTCACGGAATTATTCTGTTTTATTAATTAAAATTGGGTAAATGCTTGTTTTTTAATGAGGAAATATGTACATTGATGAATGACTTGGCATACTAGGTTCATTATATATGAGGCATATTTATGATGCATAAAATATTTATCATGAACCTATATGCATGCTTGTGATGTAATTGAAAAGCATTGTGAGAATAACTATATATATGGATTTCTTGAGTTATGGAGGCTCTTAGGGAGCTTGTGAGTTGATTTTGAGTCCACTATATTTTATTTAAATTATAACATGATTTAGGATTTGTTCTACACATTTGCAAAGAATATGTATATATATAATTTCTAGGTGTGACTTGGAATTGACAAACTAGCTTTGGCCAATGCGAAGGTAAGGGAATGAGTATCCTTAGATAGAAAAATAGTCTCTTGCCTAGGAGTATGAATGGATTATGTATGCCTTGTGTGAGTTGTGTGTGAGTTGGGAATTGTGTGATAGTGTGATTTCTCCACTTTTCCTAAGGAGGACACCTGTGGTAGGGGACTTATTCTTATTTTGAAAACATACATTAAATCAACCACCAGTGGGCTTCCGATTTCTCTTTGTTCGGGGTTATCTGTGAAGCGGTTTTAGAGGTCCACCCTGATAGTTTTTGGCATAGTAGCCCACGAGAATGAGATTTTGGATTTGTTTACTAATTAGGCATGGGCCTAAGATACACATATATATTATCAAACTCATGCATGTGCATTTGATCCTATTTACATGTGAGGTTGTTTGCACGATTAGCATCATGGTCTTACTGTGATTTTATTACAAAATGTTTATACTTGTTTTCATATATGCCTCTATTCCACCGGAATTGTTTATGATGTTGTGACTTTCACTGAGGTCCTCGAGATCTCACTCCCTTCTTCTTGTTGTTTTCCAGGACTAGGCGGAGAGCTTGTGTAGCTGACTTTCTTTTGAAGTCAAGGTTTCTGGTTTATCATAGAGCTGGACTACTGCATATGACACGTTTGGAAACTCGACACTCTCTTTTGTATTTTGGATTTTGTTAAGCTTTCTTATCTTTGTTTGCATGCTTGCTCATTGACATTGTGACCCCTTAGTGGGCTTGCGTTGATACATATTTTTGGATATAAATATATTCCTTTGAGCTTATGATATATAAGATGAGTATGATGCCTTAGGCACGTTTTGTTATTCTTGGGCTTGAGTTGATTGGACTTATTTTGATGAAGCATGTTTGGGGCCATGTGGCCTGTTGTATGTGAGAGTAAGACTTCGTTGTTTGTGATTGTACTCTGTGACTTATTATATTGTGTCGACGTTTTCTTTTAAAAACATGCTTTTTTTAAAAGAAAATGAAAAGTTTCAAATTTATATGTATTTTTATATATTTTGCAAATTTATTTTAAGGGTAAGCCTTGTGTGGTTTTGATTGGGCTACGAGTTGGGCCAATTGGGATTGCACGGCGGTGAGGAGCCTAATTACTGGGTTTGGGTTCTCACAATTTTGCTCCTGAAGAAATGGATGTGTGATGGAAGAAAATGATATGGAATGTCTAGTAGTTATTTTTGGTTTTAATTCTCTTTGATTTGGTTCCTGATTGGTTGATAATTACCTTAGGAGATAAAATCCCTAAAATTAATAAAAGATAGCTATCAAATTTAATTCTAATAATTATCATACTTTAATCTAGCCTTTAAAGTAGGGGAAGTAATCTTATAACCACCTTATATAAAGAGGAAATCGGCTACACATAAATCTTATACAGAAAAATACACAAAATTCGTCAAACCTCAAACCCTACACCTCCCTATTGCTGCCTAAATTTGCTTGAACTTCAAGCTAGCATAACTCTCTCACCCTTTGTCAGAATTCTAAAAATAATAGCTTGCTGGAAAGCTCTTTCCATCCTATATCTAGCTATCTTAGTCCAATCATACGGAGGTTAGTTCTTCACTGTCAAAATTCAACTCGTAATTCGGCGGGTTTGGTGCCGCATTTGTGTGATTCTGCCTTTAATTGATTTCTATTACTGTTCCTTTCGTTTGTATGACTGTTTGGCATCCATTCATGTTATAAAATCATGAATCTATCCTTTGAATCTTCCTTATACATGAAATTGGTATGCCCTACCTTTACCCTATTGTTGTCAATCTTGATCAATTGACTAATCTATTGGTTTCTGATCTTGTTGCTTATGATTGTACAAGTTATTAACTCCTAATTCTTGCTTGTTAATATGAAATCGCAACCTCTATAGCATGTTAACATGAAATCACAATTTGCCCTACTGCCTTATTCTTAGTGCTGAAATGTGTATGTTGTGTGGGATGGTAATTCAGGTTGTTTCTTGTTAAGTTCATGGCTATCACATTACAAATCCGAGGGGGTGGCACCTGTAGCGTTTGATCAATGGTTTCTGATAGGTTTGGTGAGTAGAATTGGTAAGGAAATAGGGTATTGTTTGGTTATTGTATATGCATGCTTAGTTTGGTTTTTCCTTTGCCTTATGATCATATAGGTTGTTCGGATCCTCTTAATAAAGGGAAAGAATTAGCTTCTTATTTAGAGACAAGAGAGGTACGATCTATGCCTCATCGGTTTCTCTAAAGATCCTTGTTGTTGGTTGTTATTTTCGATGCATGTCTTTGTATTATTGTGTGTGCATATGTGAGGTAGTGTATCCATGAGTTGCGGATTGATTTGAGGCTTACTTAGGCATTGTCGAACCCCTTGAGATAAGTTATGTGTGCCTAATTGGCATGTGATCTGTGTATTGAAGATGTTGATTCTATTCTGACATGATCGAGGATACCTTATTATAGTATTGTGCTTTGTGCTTGCCTGTGTGTGCTTGTACGTGTCTGTGTGTCAGGATCCTTTTCCGGTGGCCATTCAGGGTAAGCACTGATGCTCCTTAAGAGAGGGGAGGTTCTTACTGGTATGGGAGTCGTATGGATGGCAATCCCCAGGAAGAGCTTGCTAGATGCCTAGTCTTGTGTGCTGGCTGGATGCCTAGTCCTGTGTGCTGGCTAGATGCCTTGTCCTGTGTGTTGGCAAGATGCCCTTATCCTTGTGTGGTTTGGATGCCCTAATATTGTGTGCTCGTTAGGATGCCTAGTCCTCTGTGCTGACTAGATGCCTTGTCCTATGTGCTGGCAAAAGGAATAGGCTTGCTGATTAGCTTGTGTGCTAACCTTTATCCTTTGTGTAGCAAAGCCTTGGACAACACAGGTGGAAAGGGATGACCTTTTTTTTTCCTACTGTCGAGAATATCTTATGTGTTTTCCTGTTTGTGTACTTCTAATTTTCGGAAGTGTTTGTAGCCCACCCTTAGCCTTAGTTTTCAGCCCATCCTTTTTTATTGAATGATAGTTGCGCGATCCCCTTTAGTTGTATAGGCTGATCTAATATTGCTTGGGAGATGTTTATTTCTCTAGATCTTATGATATTGTGACCCCACTGAGATTCTTGTTATCTTATTTTGTTGTTTTCATCATTTTTCAGGCTTAGGTATATCTGCTATTTGCTATGCCAGTGTGTGAGATCAAGGCTGCATAGCGGGGTGATATGACATCACATTCACACTCTTGTTTCCTTTGTTGCTTGCGCATATAACATGAACTTTGCTTGGACTATTTTCTGATTCTTCGAGTCTCTCCTTTTGCTTGTTTGTTTCCGGATTATATTGGAGGTTGTTGGATTTTTAGATTCCTATGGGACTTGTGTGTTGTGGTTCCAATGTTTCAATTTAAAAACTTCTGCTGATGTTTATTCACTCCGTATGATACCAAAATATTTGTCCAATATCATGCTCCAATTGTTATAAATAAAAAGATTGAATATGCTAAAATCGGAAATTAGATGGGTAAGCCTTGTGGGATTCAAATAGGTCCTGGTTATGAGCTTGCTTGCGTTTCACGGCGATAAGGGTCCTATTAGGAGGAATAATAACAATTGGTTAGGAATTGTGTTCTTTACATAACATCACAGCAGGGCATCCTCAATCATATCACAACACAATCAATATGTTAAAAACACACAACACATGTGAATTAGGCACACACAACCTATCTCAAGGATTCAACTGTAAGGACCCCAAATCCTAACCTATTATTAATTGCTCCTATAAGGACCCTTATCGCTATGAAACCCAAACAAGCCCGAACCAAGACTCATCTGAATCCCACAAGGCTTATCCATCTAGTTTTGATTTTAGCATGTTAATTCCTTTAAGATTTTAAAGTTTGGAGTATGATATTCCACAAATATTTTGGTATCATACGGAGTGAATAAAACATCAGCGGAAATCTTTTAATCAATGAATCAATAGCACACATGTCTCATAGGGATCCAAATAACTAGCAAGTGAACCTCCAACATAATTCGGAAACAACAAGCAAAGGAGGAATCTTGAAAAACCAGAAAATAGTCCAATCAATGATCATGTTATATGTCCAAGCAACCAAGGAGACAAGTATGCAAAAGTGATGCGATATCATCCCGTCGTGCAGCCTTGATTCTCACACACTGGCACCACGAATATACCTAAGCCTGAAAAATGGTGAAAACAACAAGATGAGATTACAAGAATCTCAATAGGGTTACAGCATAATAAGGTCTATAGAAATCTTAAAAAAGCATCTCCTAAACAATATTAGATCATCCCTACTCATCTAAGGGTATCACGAAATTCAAGAATCATTCAAAAAGGTTAGGGCTGAAACTAAAGCTGAGGGTGGACTACAAACACTTCCAAAAATCAGAAGTACACAGGTAAGAAAACACATCAGGTTACTCTCGGCAGTAGGAAAATAAAAGACCATCCCCTTCCGCCTATGTTGTCCAAGGCTTTGCTGTACAAAGGTATAAGGTTAGCACACAAGCTAATCAGCCGATTCATCTTCCAGCACATTGGACAAGGCATTTAGCCAACACACAGGACTAGGCATCCTAACTAGCACATAGGATTAGGGCATCTTGCCAGCACACAGGACAAGGCATCTAGCCAGCAAACAAGACTAGGCATCCAGCACGTGCAAGTTGGGGATTGCCACCTCTATTGTCTCTGAACATTCCATTGCTTTTATTTAATAGTTCCGAACCACCTATAGCATTACAAGGCAAAGAAAAAACCAAACTAAGCATGCATACTCAATAACCAAGTAAATACCCTATTTTCTTACCAATTCCACTCACCAAACCTATCAGAAACTAGTGATCAGATGCCCCAGGTGCCTCCCTTTTGGATATGTGATGTGATAGCCAAGAACTTAATAAGATTCAACCTGAATTATCATCCCAATTAACTATATATATTTCGACACTAAGCATAGGACACAAGAAAAATTACGATTTTATGCATACAAGGTGTAAGGGTTACAATTTCATGTTAACAAAGAAGGATTACGTGTTTACAACTTGTATAATCAAAAGATACAAGATCAGAATCCAATAGCTTAATCAGTTAATCAAGATTGACAACAATGGGAGAAGGGTAAAACATACCAATTTCATGTATAAGGAAGATTCAAAGGATGAATTCATGATTTTATAACATGAATGGATACTAAACAATCATACGAACAAGAGGATGAACAACAGAAATCAATTGAAGGTAGAATCAAACAATCTTGAAACCTAATCCGCTAAATTATGATCTAACTTATGGCAAAGAAAAAGTAACGTCCAGACAAAAATTCCAAGATGGTTGGATGTATGATGGAAAGAGCTTTCCAACAAGCTATTATTTGCAAGATTCTGAGAAACAATGAGAGAGTTATGCTATTTTGAAATTCAAGTATATTTCGGCAATCCTGCCGAATTATGACCTAACATTTGATTAAAAAAAATTAAACTTTAGACAAAAAAACTAAGATGGTTGGAAAAAGGACAGAAAGAGATTTCCAACAAGCTATTATTTGTAAGAATCTAATAAAGGATGAGAGAGTTATGCTTGTTTGAAGTTCAAGTAGATTTCGGCAGAAATAGGGAGGTGTAGGGTTTTTGTTTGGACGAATTTTGTGTATTTTCTGTATAAGGTTTAATTGTGGCTGACTTCCTCTTTATATAAGGTGGTTATGGGATTAATTTCCCTACTTTAAAGGCTAGATTAAAGTAAGATAATTAACATAATTAAATTCTGTAATTATCTTTCCTTAATTTTAGGGATTTTATTTTCTAGGGTAATTATCAACCAATAAAGAACCAAATTAAAAGGAATTAATACCATAAATAATTACTAGACATTCCTTACCAATTTCGGCCATCACACATTTTTTTCTTCAGGGGAAAAATGGTTTTATTACCTACACTGGCTTTTGGACTTCTAGGACTCAAAAATTCGGGATCTCACATCAACATTGCCTAACAATTCCATAGTTCAATCTGCAACTTTGCACAACAAACATAAGGCATACGCATATACTAATAACCAAGACATACAACCAAAAACATCAATCAAACAATAAGGATCTCTAGAGAAACTGATGAGATGTAGATCCTACCTCTCTTGTCTTTGAACAAGAAGCTATTCCTTTTCTTTTATTTAGAGGATCTGAACCAACTATATCATCATAAGACAAAGACATAACCAAACTAAGGATGCATACTCAATAACCAAGTAAACATTCTATATCCTTACTAATTCCAATCACAAAACCTGTCAGAAACCAGTGATCAGATGCTACTGAGACCTCCCCTTCCCCTTTTCCCCTTCCCCCCTCCCCCCTCCCCCCAAGGCATGCACATATACCAAGAACCAAGACATGAAACCAAAAACACCAATCAAACAACAAGGATCTCTAGAGAAATTGAAGAGGTATAAATCCTACCTCTCTTGTCTCTGAACAAGAAACTATTCCTTTGTCTTTATTTAGAGGATCCAAACCAGGTATATCATCATAAGAAAAAGTCAAAACCACACTAAGCATATATACTCAATAACTAAGTAAATATCCTATTTCTTTACCAATTCCACTCACCAAAACTATCACAAACCAGTGATCAGATGCTACTGAGACCTCCCCTTCCCCCATCCCCCCTCCCCCCAAGGCATGCACATACCAAGAACCAAGATATGAAACCGAAAACATCAATCAAACAACAAGGATCTCAAGAGAAACCGATGAGGTATAGATCCTACCTCTCTTGTCTCTGAACAAGAAGCTATTCCTTTGCCTTTATTTAGAGGATCCAAACCACCTATATCATCATAAGGCAAAGACAAAACCATACTAAGCATGCTTACTCAATAACCAAGTAAACATCCTATTTCCTTACCAATTCCACTCACCAAACCTATCAGAAACCAGTGATTAGTTGCTGCTGAGACCTCCCCTTCCTTCGCTCCATTTTCCTCCTCTCCCCTCCCCCCCCCCCAAGGCATGCACATATACCAAGAACCAAGACATTAAACCAAAAATATCAATCAAACAACAAGAATCTCTAGAGAAACCGTGAGATGTAGAACAGTGTCTCTAACACGTGAGATGGATATGGATTGTATTTTCTCAATATTGAGACGTGAAATATATTGTGAATCCTCCGTAACTATGTAGGTAAGTTAAGCCTGTATACAATCAGCTCAGTTTTTTGATATTTGACCATCGATATCGACTCTGCCAATCTTACTTCTTTTAGTCTTGTGGATGATAGTATTAGTAAAGGATATGGTATGTATATTGTATCCGTAGTGTTTTTATCTGTATGAATCTATATGTATCATAGATGAATGTGGGTCATGATAGATAAACAAAAAATGATGATTTAAAAAGGTTAAGTATATTAATTTTATAAGTATCTAATAGGGTTTATTGTATTTGAAGATATACGGTGTCTCTCGGAGGAAAAAAGTAAGTATATAAGAAAAGAAATATATCTATCCATTACGGAATAGTTTGACTAAAGAAAATATTTGTAGATATACGGTGTCTCACTCCAGCAGCAGCAGCAGCAGCAGCAGCAGCAGTTCCCTTTTTGTTAGAGCTATTTAAATTTGTGCAAGGCTTACTGGTGTAGGGTTATGCAAGTTACTTGCAGGGCTTAAAAAAACTATATAACTTTGCATATTTATATCAATTTTCTCCGTAGAACATCCATTCTTGACACTTGTAGGATGTAGCGCATGGGGAGCGATAGTTGAATATTGAATGAATGCTTCACAACTTGCAAATTATATTAATTTAAATGAAGTTTGAATAAAGAAGGAGTATTTTCTGATTGAATGAAGAGAAAAAAAAAAGTCCAATTCCTTGAATAAGTACTAACGAAGGTATTGTCTCCCAAACTATGAGCTGCATGCATTTATACTCATCATCATGTTAATTGGTCAAAATATGTGATATTATGGTTTTGTTATGATCAAATTGCATAAGTTAAACAATAACCTTTAAATTCAACTCCTGATGCTGAAATTTTAAGGTCCCGTAGAAAAAGTCAGTACAAATCACGTATTCTTAAAAGCAACCAATTGCTCGGTCAATTTGACCTCAAAGTCACATAGAATGAAGCGGCATTTGCGATGCAACCTCCCCAGTCCACATGGAATATTGGTAGGAGAAGGAATCGTATGCATTACAAATTATTGCACAAAAACTTAATACACTGGCAACGCTCTTCCATATGCGGAGCCCTATAATAGAATTTTATAAAACTTTATATTTCAATTACACATGTATAGAGCATGCTAATTCAACTTGCATAAGTTAAATATTAACCCAAAATTCAACTCCGAAATCTCGATAGTGTATGCTTAATTTTTAAACCAGTGTAGACAGAGTCAATATCCTTTCATAAAAAAAAAAAGTCAATACCAATTATTTATGTAACTTCCCTCCATAAATACTGGTGTAAATCCTTGGGTTGGAACCCCAAAACATGGCTATGAATACCATAAACATGGCTGCTGCCATCTCTGCAACGCTCTTGCTTTCATCACTTTTTCTGTTTTCTGTATCGTTGGCACACTCTAATCCACCTCTTGACAATTTCTTCCAATGCCTCTCCCACCACACCAACCCAAGTTACCCCATCAGCAAAGCCATCTACACTCCCGCCAATTCCTCCTTTCAATCTGTTTTGGATACATATATCAACAATTACAGATTTTTGTCTTCTACCACCCCCAAACCGCTTGCAATAATAACAGCCATGCATGAATCCCATATTCAAGCTGCTATCCTTTGTGCAAAAGCCAGTGGCTTGCAGATAAGAACCCGAAGTGGTGGCCATGACTTTGATGGTCTCTCTTATACATCTCAAGTTCCAATTGTGGTTATAGATATGTTCAACCTCCGGTCAATCGACGTAGATATTGCTGCGGAGACGGCATGGGTTCAAACTGGGGCGGTAATTGGTGAACTTTACTACAAGATTGCCAACTTGAGCAATGTCCATGCATTTCCTGCTGGAATTTGTTTCACTGTGGGAACGGGTGGTCACATCAGCGGAGGAGGTTACGGGACCTTGATGAGAAAATATGGTCTTGCAGCCGACCATGTCATTGATGCACTAATAGTCGATGTCAATGGCAACATCCTTAACCGAAAGACCATGGGAGAAGATCTGTTCTGGGCAATTAGAGGAGGTGGCGGAGCAAGTTTCGGAGTGATTCTCTCGTGGAAGATCAAACTGGTTCGAGTTCCTCCCCTGGTGAATGTGTTCATGGTTAATAAGACTTTGGAGGAAGGTGCTACTGATCTTGTATACAAGTGGCAAAAGATTGCCAGTAAAGTCGACAGAAACCTTTTCTTAAGAGCCCAGCCGCAATTGGAAAATGGCACCGGCGGCCAAAACACAATTAAGGTCTCCTTCATTGGTTTCTTCCTCGGACGAAAGACACAACTTCTTTCCTTGATGGCAAAGACCTTTCCTGAGCTTGGTTTGCAAGAAAGCGAT
Source organism: Passiflora organensis (assembly GCA_019739055.1). Classification (NCBI taxonomy): domain Eukaryota; kingdom Viridiplantae; phylum Streptophyta; class Magnoliopsida; order Malpighiales; family Passifloraceae; genus Passiflora; species Passiflora organensis. The sequence continues at coordinate 177,685 of JAEPBF010000120.1, read as the reverse complement.
TGCAAGGAAACCAGATGGGTGGAGTCCACTCTTTTCTGGTATGGTCGCCGGAAGGGACTCCAGTGGAGGCCTTACTCAACAGGCGAGAAGGGCTGCAGGGCTTCTATGAGGGAAAATCGGATTATGTGACAGATATCATATCCAAGAAATCCTTGGATAAGATATGGAAATTTATGATCCAATATGAGGCAACCTGGATGCAGTGGACCCCTTACGGTGGAAGGATGAGTGAGATACCAAGCAATGCTACCCCCTTCCCTCACAGAGCAGGATACCTCTTCAAAATCCTGACTAACACAGTGTGGAACGAAGAAGGTATTGAGGCCAGAAACCGTTACATGAGTTTGTCAAGAAAAATGCACCAGGCTTTGGCTCCATACGTGACAAAGTTCCCAAGGGAGGCTTACCTCAACTACAGAGATGTTGATATTGGGAGCAATCCTAGTAACGAGACCAGCTTTAAGAAAGCTGTGGTCTATGGGAGAAAGTATTTCAAGGATAATTTTTTCAGGTTGGTGAAGGTCAAGGCCAGAGTAGATCCAGATAACTTCTTCAAAAATGAACAAAGCATTCCGCCTCGTTTTGATGACTAAATTAACACTCCAAAATTCTATTTTCTCATTACATGAATAGAATAGAATAGCTTCCTATTCCTATTTGTTGTTTCCAAACCAGTTCCTTTCTTCCTTTTCTTTAATAAGAATAAAATCTCTATGTGGTGTTTATCGTATATATCTCCAACATTGTTAACTACGTATATCTGAAGTTTTTCCTTATGATGCTGGTAAAAATATCTGTTTTGGGCATGTTACCATTCTTATAATGATATTGGTACTTTTGAAGTATATGATGCGATTTGTGATAAAGAGGTTAATCGTTGTTAATTCAAAGAAAGAAAAAGTAGTATGATATTATATCTTAAGTTATGATTAAAGCGATGTCAAAGTAACTTAGTTGTGAATAATTTTAATATAAAGTTGTCATGATGTACTATGCGGTTAACTCTTAGAATGTATTAATATTCTTTGCCATAAGAGTTATTGGAAACAACAAGAAATAAATTCTTAAATGAATCAATGGTGAAATTTTTATCTAATTTCTAATTATGATCATTATGAGTATACCAGTATAGCATTGAGCTAATAATTCTGTGTGTTAATATTAACATGTGATATTGGTTATATTATGAGAAATGATGGAAGGATAATTTGATACTACGTTCTATGTTGTGATTAAGGTGTTTATAGTTCTAAACATATAACATTCGAGATCTAGTTGTGATATCCAACAGTGGATGCCTCGTTGTGATAACCAACGTTGGCTAAACCATAACTTGGGATGGTAAGTGTAACCTTAATTGATATAGAGGATGAATAGAATGTAATTAGATATTGTAAACTAGATTGTGATTATGTTAAAGTGGAGTTAACTTTAATATAATATAATATTATTGTTGTCAACATGACAATATAATATAATAGATTTTTTAGACGACCGGTCGTCCGATCGTTGCGTCGGACGACATGTTGCTTCTATGTATAGGCTATGTGTCGTTTGGGTCGGAGACCAAGGCTAGAATTGAGCCTTAAGCTCAAACGAATGTGGCACGGTCTTGTGGAGCCGTATGTTATGATCTTCCAGCTTTAGATGGTGATATATCAGTGCCTAGTGGTGCCAAGTGTCAAGCATTGGTTGATGTGCTTAAATAATTTAAGAAATTATTTAGTGCTTGAAAAGTCGTATGGTTGCACAATACATTGACTCCAACTGTGCTATATGCTTTTTGACTTATTGATGCTATAATTGTGTGCCAGCATGCCCATTGAATTAATATATGATTTTATGTGTATTGTTACTTATGTTTTTCCTGTCCACTCAGCTAGCAGGCTTCAACCAAATTGTTGGATCTACTGAACTCAAATATTTGTAAGAGGGGCTCGCTCCCAAGCATAATGTGAAGATGATAATGGAACGATCACGTTTGAGGTATTATGTATAAGTGTATATCTATAGTATTTTCCTCTGGTTTTGTCTATTATTGACTGATTATTGAGTAATATGATGGACTAATAAATAAATTTCCAACATTATCAATGTTGTAATGTCACCCGAACGACATTTTCTTTTCATTCATTTCCATTGCATTTTAATTCGAGTATTTATTTTCATTATTCTCTCCGTTTTTCGGTTTTATGACACCAGCTTAGTAGGTTTATTATGTGTGCTGCTTGATTTCTATCAGTGTATATAGTGAGCTTACGATGACTATTATACAATTTATAGATTTTGGGGTGTGATAATTCTTCTCTTCTCCCCTTAAAACCCTTAATCAATTTTATTAACTCGCTATGTAAAAAATCTTGTACCTTGCTCTAACATTTTTTCCAGATGCCATAGTAAAGGAATTTCTTTGTGAGACTCTTAACTTTCAAAATGTTCGAGTTTAGTCGAGTCAATCATTGACTTCAATTCATTTGATCATTTTCATCAGAGTTGATCTATATTGACCAAAGTTGACAAAGTTTGACCAAAAGCCAGTTAGATTGCCCGTGTGCTAAGGACACAATCATAGAGTCTAGGTGTCATGGTTTTAACACGTATATAATTTGTCTCATTTTGCATGTACATGAGGATGTGAGTCTTGTGGAAAGCTGGTGTGCTATCAAACTACTCTAAAGATAAAGTTGTCTTCTAGGGTCTGAATTGTTCTCTTGGATTGCTCATTTGTTTGGGGATGAAAAGCGGTACTGAAATTCATTCTCTAACCCAAGGCATTTTTGAATTTCTCCCAAAAATGTGAAGTGAAACGGGATCTCAATCTGAAACAATGGACATAACCACACCATGAAAACATACAAACTCATGCAAGTAACGGGTAGCCAACTTCTCAGGTGTATCTGTAACTTGGACAAGCAGGAAATGTGCAGTTTTCGTCATTCTGTCCACAGTCACCCACATGGCATCACTGAGATCTTGGTCAACCAACCATAAAATCCTTGGTAATGTGCTCCTATTTCCATTATTGAATCGGAAGTGATTGTAGCAAACTGTCGGGTCTTTGATGTTCAATTTTCACTTGCTGACATACCAGACATCGGGCTATAAATTTTGCAATGTGATGCTTCATACCCGACCACCAAAAATGTTCTTTCAAGTATTGATACATCTTGATAATTCCGAGACAAATAGAAAACTTTGAACTGTGCATCTCGAACAACGAACCTAAACCTGAAAAAAGAGAAAAACAACAAAATAAGATTACAAGAATCTTAATAGAGTCGCAGCATCATAAGCTCTGCAAAAACCTAAACAAACATTTCCTGAATAGCTTATATAAATTGCATATATATAAACTAAATAAGCCCAAAACGAAACAACAAACAAACATGTAAACACAAGAACATAGGGGCCGAGTCTATTAAAATAACGGGGAGGACTTGAAATACTTCGTAGGCAACCATGATAAGATAAAAACCAGAAGCACACAGGCAGCTTAATATATTATACGATTTATGAAAACCAAATGATTATCTCCTGCCGTCAACGTTATGAGACCCCGAATTTTGAGTCCTAGAAGTCCATAAGTCAGTGTAGGTGAAAAAATCATTTTGCCCTTGAAGAAAAGGAAGTGTGATGGCCAAAATTGGTAAGAAATGTCCAGTAATTAATTTTGATTTTAATTCCCTTTAATCTAGTTCTTTATTGATTGATATTTACCTTAGAAATTAAAATCCCTAAAATTAAGGAGGGATAGTTATAGAATTTAATTCTAATAATTATCTTACTTTAATCAAGTTTTTAAAATAGTGATTTTAATCCCATAACTACTTTATATAAATAAGAAGCCAGCCACATAAAAATCTTATATAGAAAATACACAAAATTCGTAAAACCTAAAAACCTTACACCTCCCAATTTCTGCAAAAATCTGTTAGAACTTCAAACCAGCAGAACTCTCTCATCTTTTGTTGGATTATTGCAAATAATAGCTTATTGGAAAGTTCTCTTCATCCTCTTTCCAACCATCTATTTTATTTTTCTAAAGGTTATTTTTTCTTTGTCGAAAGTTAAATCATATTTTGACAAAATTGCCAAAATCTGCTTGAAATTCAAAATAGTATAACTCTCTCGTTCTTTGTTGGATTCTTGCAAATAATAGCTTGTTGGAAAGCTCTCTTCATCCTATTTCAAACCATTTTGGGTTTTTTTGTCTTAAGGTTAGTTTTTGTTTATCGACAGTTAAATTGTATTTTGGCGGGATTAGGTTTCAAGATTGTGTGATTCTATCTTTAATGGATTTCTGTTGTTGTTCCTCTTGTTCGTATGATTGTTTGGCATCCATTCATGTTATAAAATCATGAATTTATCCTTGGAATCTTTTTTATACACGAAATTAGTATGCCCTACCCTTGCCCTATTGTTGCCAATCTTGATCAATAGATTAACCTATTGGATTCTGATCTTGTTTCTTTTGATTGTATAAGTTATAGACACTTAATCCTTCTTTGTTAACATAAAATCGCAACCTTTACACCTTGCTAACATGAAATCACAAATTATCTTGTGTCCTATGCTTAGTGCTGAAATATACATAGTTAAATTGGGGTGGTAATTCAGGTTGAATCTTGTTAAGTTCTTGGCTATCAAATCACACATCCAAAGGGGAGGCATCTGCGGTATCTGACCACTGGTTTCTAATAGGTTTGGTGAGTGGAATTGGTCAGGAAATAGGGAACTTACTTGATTATTGAGTATGCATGCTTAGTTTGGTTTTGTCTTTGCCTTGTGATGCTATAAGTGGTTCGGAATTATTAAATAAGGGAAAAGGAATAGCTTATTCTTCTGAGACAAGAGAGGTAGGATCTATGCCTCATCGGTTTCTCCAGAGATCCCTGTTGTTTGTTTGTTATTATTGCATGCGAATTGATTGTAGGATATGTGCATGAATCACGAATTGAGATATAAATCTTATAGGCCATACGAGTCCTTAAGTTAGGTTTTGAGTGCCTGAATTGCATATAATTGTGTTCTAACATTATTGAAGATACTCTGTTGTGGTATTATGGTTATACTTGCTTGTGTGTGATTGTACGTGTTTGTGTGTCAAGATCCTATTTCGATGGTCATTCAGCGACCAAATTTTTTATACGTTATATAGGATGTGAGATAACAAAATTTTTTAATTGCTTGGATCTGAAAGCCTATTTGAGGATCATTAACATTAATGTACCTTAGCCCATATCTTCAAATCATTACAGTATAGTTTGGATGATTTTAAAGTTTATTATCTATTATTTTTTTGATAAATAAAAATTATATAAAGAGAGTTATTGTGGATTTTAGTATTCAGAGACCATATATTAGTTCATTCACAGTTTATAAGATTATATAAATTTTCAGAGAATTTTTAGAAATATATTTGAAATTATTATAATTTTTTCTAAATTATAATTATTTGAAATTATAAAATGAGATATTTGATTTTTAGTAAATTATTTATTTATGAAAAAAATAATTTTAAAATTTTGATAGATTTTATTTTTTATTAAAAATTATAGAAATTTTCTGGATATTTTTAAAAAGGATGAAATATTTAATATGAATATTTAAAAATTCCTATAATCAATAAAAATATTTATTATTATTAATATCTAAAATTATATAATATATTATAATATTATTAGTGTCAAAACGACAATATAATATAATCGGTTTTTCAAGCGACCGGTCATCTGGTCGTTGCATCAGACAACATGTTCCTTCCATGTGTAGGCTATGTGTTATTTGGATAAGAGACCAAGGCTAGAACCGAGCCTTAAGCTCAAACCAATGTTGCACGGTCTTGTGGAGCCGCATGTTATGATCTTGCAGCTTTAGATGGTGATATGTCAGTGCCTGGTGGTGCCAAGTGTCAAAGGTTGGTTGATTCGCTTAAATAATTTAAGAATTTATTAATAATAGACAAAAATAGTATTTACCTCAGGAAAAATAAATTAAAATTCAGAAAAATTATGGAAAAATAAAATTAAAAAATAATGCAACCTTAATTAATATGGAGAATGAATAGAATGTAATTAGATACTGTAAACTAGATTGTGATTATGCTAAAGTGGAGTTGATTTTATATTTTGCGTAAACTCGTTATAAGTATGTTTCGTGGACAAATTTTTTTTGTAAGGTATATAGGATGCCAAATTACAGAATTTTTTAGTTATTTGGGCCTGAAAGTCCATTTGAGGATCATCAACATTAGTGGACCTTAGTCCAAAGCACCGGATCATTAACAAGATTTTGGTACGGTTTGGATGATTTTCAAGGTTATTATCTATTATTAAAGTTTATTGTAATTATTTATTTAACAAATAAAAATTATATAGAGAGAGCTATTGTGGGTTTTAGTATTATGGGACCATATATTGGTTCATTGATAGGTTCTAAAAGATTATATAAATTTTTATAAATATATTTGAAATTATTATAATTTTTTTCTAAGTTATAATTATTTAAAATTATATTATGGGATATTTAATTTTTAGTAAATCACGTATGAGAAAAATAAATTTAAAATTTTTAAAATTTTTATTTTTTATTAGAAATATTATATTATTTGTGTCAAAACATGTCATGCTCTAGATCTAAAACATATCGCATGACAAGCACTGTAAGCTAAATATATACGTAATAAATCTACAAGGTTATAATGGACTGATATATAACGGAATCAATTTTATAAATGTCGACTAAAGATCATGCATCGGAATTTATAGAGAACAGGATGTCATTCGGGTGGCATCATAAAATATTCAAGCTCTTGATACAAAAACCTAGGATTTGATTCAAGGTCATACACAGTTAAACTCATAGGAAATACTATTATGAATATAGTATGTATACATGTTACCTTGATCAAACTTGTTCCATCATTGTTTCCTCATAATGCCTAGGAGGGAGTTCCTAATCATTCCTACACTTATGCCATTATTATAGTAGAAATCTATCAGGTAAACGAACAGGAAAAATATACAACGTACTTTACATGCAATCATTGTTTTAATCAAATTGACATGCTGGCATTAATAATCCATGTGTTTCACAAACACTAGTTCATTAATGATGCAGTCATTCTCATGCGATAATATTCATAAGCAGCACAAAATGATTCATTTAAAATAGAGATTCAAAATGAAAAGTACCTCATACTAAATGAAAACAATGTCCAGAATCCAAAGAAAACACAAAATTAGAAATCAAAAGTAGATGAGTTGTGTGCTTTTGCATCTACTTGCCAAGTGTCGGACTTGGGTCGTATTGCCCCTAAGTTTACATGGTTTTGTGGTGCACTCCAAGTCCGACTTGTTAGAGCTTTGGTTAGTGATTTTTGGATTCGTTTATTTCCGGCTTCCATTTTGAAACACTTGCCGAAGGTAAAGTTAGATCATAGGCTGATTATGTTGAGTTTAGAGTTGTCTATTGATGGTCGTGTAAGGAATTTAACCCAACCTACCGAGCCCTTACCGCCGTGAAACCCGAATAATGTCTCGCAAGGTCCTATTCGAATCCCACAAGGTTCCAAATGATTAGTTATACGAATAAGATTAAATTTATTAATTAATCCAGTTGATTTAAGATTGGAGCATGCAATTTCATTAAATAAAATTCTGATACAAAATAGAGTTAGAAGAAACATCAGTAGAAGACTTTCAATCAAGTAAATATGAAACTAGTGGAAACTTAACACATAAGTTCCAAGAGGAAACTCAATAATGCAAGCATCTGTTCATGGAAACATGCAAAAACAAGAATAGGAAACATGCGTCCCGCCATGCAGCCTTAGTCTCACACCTTGGTACCTTAAGTAAAACACAAACTGGTATAGCCAACGAAACACAAACCTAAGCCTGAAAAAGGAGAAAAATAACAAAATAAGATTACAAGAATTTCAGTAGGGTTGTAACATCATAAACTCTGTAGAAACCTAAACAAACATTTCCCGAATAACTTATATAAATTGCATATATATATGAGACCCTGAATTTTGAGTTCTAGAAGTCCAGAAGCCAGTGCAGGTGAAAAGATTATTTTGCCCCTGACGAAAAGGATGTGTAATGGCTGAAATTGATAAGAAATGTCCAGTAATTAATTTTGATTTTATTTCTCTTTAATCTAGTTCTTTATAGGTTGATAATTAACTTAGCAATTAAAATCCCTAAAATTAAGGAGGGATAATTACAGAATTTAATTCTGATAACTATCTTACTTTAATCAAACCTTTAAAATAGGGATTTTAATCCCATAACTACCTTATCTAAATAGGAAGCCAATCACACAAAAATTTTATATAGAAAACACACAAAATTCGTAAAACTTAAAAACTTTACACATCTCAATTTCTGCCGAAATTTGCTTGAACTTCAAAATAGCATAACTCTCTCGTCATTTGTCAGATTCTTGCAAATAATAGTGTGTTTGAAAGCTCTCTTCATCATCTTTCTAACCATATTTGTTTTATCATCTAGAGGTTAACATTTCTTTATCGAAAATTAAATCGTATTTCAACAGAATTGCTAAAATTTGCTTGAAGTTCAAAATAACATTCCTCTCTTGTCCTTTGTCCGATTCTTGCAAATAATATCTTTTTGGAAAGCTCTATTTATCCTCTTCCAACCATATTGGGTTTTCTTTCTGAAGGTTAGTTTTTCTTCATCGAAAGTTAAATCGTATTTCGTCGGGATTAGTTTTCAAGATTGTGTGATTCTGTCTTCAATTGATTTCTGTTGTTGTTCCTCTTATTCGTATGATTGTTTGGCATCCATTCATGTTATAAAATCATGAATTCATCCTTTGAATTTTTTCAATATATGAAATTAGTATGCCCTACCTTGCTCTATTGTTGTCTATCTTGATCATTTGATTAACCTATTGGACTTTGATCTTGTTTCTTTTGATTGTATAAGTTATAAACACTTAATCCTTCTTTGTTAACATGAAATCGCAACCCTTATACCTTGCTAACATGAAATCGTAACTTATCTTGTGTCTTATTCTTAGTGCCGAAATATACATAATTAAATTAGGTTGGTAGTTCAGGTTGAATATTGTTAAGTTCTTGGCTATCACATCACACATCCAAAAGGGAGGCACTTGCGGCATCTGACCACTGGTTTCTTGTAGGTTTGATGAGTGGAATTGGTAAGGAAATAGGGTACTTACTTGGTTATTGAGTATGCATGCTTAGTTTGGTTTTGTCTTTGCCTTGTGATGCTATAGGTTGTTTAGAATTATTAAATAAGGACAAAGGAATAGCTTCTTGTTCTGAGACAAGAGAGGTAGGATTAATGCATCATCGGTTTCTCCAGATATCCCTATTGTTTGTTTGTTATGTTTGATACCTGCCCTTGTTATTATTGTTTGCGAATTGATTGTAGGATATGTGCATGAATCACGGATTGAGATATGAATCCTATAGGCCATACCGAACCCTTGAGTTAGGTTTTGAATGCCTGAATTCTATATAATTGTGTTCTGACATGATTGAGGATACCTTGTTGTGGTATTATATTTTGTATTTGCTTGTGTGTGCTTGTACGTGTTTGTGTGTCAGGATCCTGTTCTGATGGCCATTCGGGGTAAGCGGTGATGCTTCTTGGGAGAGGGGAGGCTCTTACTAGTATGAGAGTTGTATGGGTGGCAATCCCCAGCATGCGAATGCTGAAAGCCTTGTCCTTGTGTGGCTTGGATGCCTGGTCCTTGTGTGGCTGGAAGCCTTGTCCTTGTGTGGCTTGGATGTCTTGTCCTTGTGCGGCAGGATGAATAGGTTAGCTGATTAGCTTGTGTGCTATCCTTTTACCCTTTGTGCAGTAAACCTTGGACAACACAGGTCGAAGGCCATGACCTTTTTTCCTTTCTAGTGCCGAGAGTAATCTGATGAGTTTTACCTGCCTGTGTACTTCTGATTTTCGAAAGTGTTGTAGTCCACCCTCAGCCTTAGTTTCGGCCATATCCCTTTGACTGATTCTTGAATTATGTGATACCCATAGTTGTGTAGGGATGATTTGATGTTGTTCAGGAGATTTATGTTTAAGATTTCTATAGATCTTATGATGTTGTGACCCTACTGAGATTCTTGTAGTCTCATCCTATTGTATTCACCATTTTTCAGAGTTAGGTACATCCATTGTCCGTGGTACCAGTGTGTAAGATCAAGGTTGCACGGAGAGGCCATATCACATCACATTTGCATACCTATTCCTTGATTGCCTGCGCATATAACATGAATTATGATTGGACTACTTTCTGGTTTTTCAAGATTCCTCCTTTACTTGTTGTCTCCAATTTATGTTGGGGGTAACTTGCTGGATATTTGGATCCCTATAGGACTTGTGTGTTGTGGATTCATTGATTTCATTTAAAGACATCCGCTGATATTTCATTCACTCTGTATGATACGAGAATACTTGTCCAATATCATACTCCAATTGTTGATAAACGTATAGAATGTACATGCTAAAATCGAGAATTTGATGAGTAAACCTTGTGGGATTCAGATAAGTCCTTGTTCTCGGGCTTGTTTGGGTTTCATGACGGTAAGAGCCCTAATCGGAGCAATTAATAATAGGTTAGGAGTTAGGGTTGTTATAAGTTGTGGTAGCGGAACACGTTTTAAGGAATATAATTGGTTATATGCTAACTTATTTGTTGATTTTGTGTTTGTAGGTAAGAACATGCGCACACACTCACTCACTTAGAGGCTAATACCGAAAGTGAACTAATGCTAAAAAGGGATTGATTTAAATGATGAGAATGATAATTTGATTTGCTGTGTGTTTATGTATGTTCTTATGTCTGACATGCCTTGATGTGTTTCGGTGAATGTTTGTTGTGTTTCTTGTCATTGCCGAGAATGTGTATATTGTTGGGGAATATTACCAAGTGTCCTTATGTGATTTCTATGTTGTCGAGTGTATATGCGTGTGATTGCTGATGTGTATTGCCGAATGCATACGGTATGAGTTTGTATCATTGCAGAATATGGATTTTGTGAATCCATGCTTGGTTAATGCTTGATGATGATTTCCAAGAGTACATATGTGTGATGATATGAGTGACGAGTATGCATTTACATGTGTGCATATGATTTCCAAAATTTGTATATTGCTTTCCAGCATATGTGTATCGTCTGGTGCACGCCTCTCCACTAGGTACCATTTCTTTTCCTAGTATCGTATTTAGTTATGTGTTAAGTAACAATCGTATGCTTGTATAGTATGGCAAGGTCGAACGTTACAAGGGATCAACAGGGTAGGTATGAGGTTCAGGCCGAACAACAACATGTTGAGCAAGAGGAGCTGAATGCACAAACTAAGAAGGGAGGGCAAGCTGAGCCCGAAAACTAACCTGAAGCACCAGCCGCACCAGATATCGATCATGTGATGGCCCAAATCCTAAACATATTGCAAGGAATTGCTGCGAATTAGCAGTGTATGGAGGCACAATTTCAGAATGCTCTTGCACCCAGGCCCGTGGAATAACCTATTCCTTCACTTGAACCTGTACAGCCGGCACATCCTAAGGAAGCCGAGAGACTTCCCATCATGATTACAAAATTGTTGAAGGAAGCTCGACAATTAGGATGTAAAGATTTCAATGGTTCAGCCTGAGCTGCTGTCGCTTATGAATGGATCGACACCTTATGCCGAGTGTCCTTGTTCTTACGTATCTCAGATGATGACAAGGTTGCCATTGCCAGTTTCGTACTTGAGGAAGAAGCCCTCGCATGGTGGACAGTTGTGAGCTTGCGATTTGGCGATCGTTTGCCTACATGGGAGGAATTTCAGTATGAATTCGACGAAAGGTTCTATACAAGATTCCATTAAAGCGAGCAGCGACGAGCTTTCTACAAGCTTGAACAGGGCACCTGTTCGATGCTGGAATATGAGAAGGCATTAAAGGAGCTGTCCCAATTTGCACCTGAAGAGAATCGCTCACCGTACCAGCTTGCGAGACGATTTCAGGATGCGCTGAGTACCAAACTCAAAACCATCATTGGTACGACACCAGTACAGAATTTGCAAGAACTAATTATTGCCGCGATTGAAGCCAAAAAGATCATGCAAACCAATAAGCTATCCACAGCCACTAGTGGCAGATCCTTCAGGAAAGATTCAAAATTTAATCGGCATACGGGACCCTATCCTTCAAGGTCCTATCCTCAAAAAATTAATAATGAAAGTAACAACAAGAAGAACTTTTCCGCTTCAAATTCCAATGGGTCTACGTGGAATTCTCAGCAACGTTGATGTTACAATTGTGGCGAAATGGATCACATTCAGCAGGAATGTCAAAGGCCGAGACGTATCACAGGCGCAGTTAGTGCAAGCCGAGGTGGGTATGCTAACCCCACCAAACTGCCAACACGCGCACCAGGAGGACCACCCAACGGATCCACAAGTGAGGCGCAACCAAGACCAACAAGGCTATTCACCTTAACTGATGCCGTCCTGATATGGTGACAGGTACTATTTCAGTCTTTTCTCAAAATACTAAAGTATTATTAGATCCCAGAGCAAATAGATCATTTGTATGTCCAAGGATAACACTTAGCATGGATCGGCCTATATCTCCCTTGACTCCTCCTATTGCGGTTCTGACTCCTTTAGGAGAACAACTAATTTTTGAACTAGTCTACATCGGCTGTGCTGTACGTATGGGTCCAAATATACTTGAAGTGGATCTAATTCCATTGGACATCCGAGAGCTGGATGTAATCTTAGGCATGGACTATCTGGCGAAATATCAAGCCCGTATGGAGTGTTTCACCAAACGTGTGTGGTTCATTTTTCCAGATGGTGCCGAGTACTATTTTGAAGGTGATAGGCGAGTTATTCCAACTTGCATGATTTCTTGGCTTGATGCAAAATGACTGATCAACAAAGGATGTACACCGTACCTCCTGCATGTACATGATATTTCTAAAGAATCCTTGGATCTGGCTTCTGTTCAAGTGGTTCACGAATTTCCAGAAATATTTCTAGAAGACATAGCCGGTTTACCACTAGCAAGGGAAGTGGAATTCAGCATTGAGTTAATGCCTGGTACGAATCCGATTTCCATTTCTCCGTATCATATGGCTCTTGCGAAAATGAAGGAACTAAAAGCACAATTGGAAGATTTCTGGATCATGGTTTCATCCGACCTAGTGTGTCACCTTGGGGAGCACCTGTTTTGTTCGTAAAGAAGAAAGATGGATCGCTGCGATTATGCATCGACTATCGAAAGTTGAATCGTGTGACCATGATGAACAACTACCCTTTGACACGCATCGACGATTTGTTCGACCAACTCCAGGGTGCAGCCATGTTCTCCAAGATCGATCTCAGATCTGGATACCATCAATTGCGAGTTCGTGATGCTGATATTTTGAAGACCATGTTCAGATCGCGATACGGCCACTACGAATTTCTGGTTATGCCATTCAGTTTGACCAATGCACCAGCTGTGTTTATGGACCTGATGAATCGTTTGTTCCATGAGTTCTTGGATAAATTTGTGATAGTCTTCATCGACAACATTCTGATTTATTCAAAATCAGAAGAGGAGCATGCTAAGCATTTGCGGATTGTGCTGAATGTTTTGAAGGATCGGCGGTTGTTCACAAAGTACTCCAAATATGAATTCTGCTTATGCAAAGATGGTTTCCTTGGCCATGTTGTTTCCGACCAAGGTGTGTTAGTTAATCTGAAGAAGATCGAAGTCGTAGTTGCTTAGGAATCCCCGCGAACTGTGTTCTATGTTCATAATTTCCTTGGCTTAGCAGGATACTATCGTCACTTTATGGAGAATATTTCATCGCTTGCTGGACCATTGACAAAACTGACGCGCAAGGGTGAGCCATTCGTGTTGAATGGGAAATGCCAGCAAAGTTTCAACGAACTGAAAAACCGGTTAGTTCCGTACCTATCCTTACCTTACCTATTTGCGGAAAGGAGTTTGTGGTTTACAGCTATGCGTCAATGTCCGGACTTGGATACGTATTGATGCAAGATGGGAAAGTCGTTGCTTATGCTTCCCGACAGTTACGACCACACGAAAGCAGCTATCTTACATATGATTTGGAGCTTACAGCCTTGGTGTTTGTGTTGAAGATATGGTGACATTACTTATATGGTGAGACGTGTCGAATCTTCACCGACCACAAAAGCCTGAAGTACCTCCTCACAAAAAAAGAATTGAATATGAGACAGCGAAGATGGGTGGAGTTGATTAAAGACTACGAGTTGATCATCGAATATCATCCTGGAAAGGCGAATATTGTTGCTGATGCCTTGAGCTGAAAGTTTCATCCTCCTTCCCCATCGATTTTGGCTTACATGCGCACCCATTACATGCATATATTGTTGAATTTAAAAGCTAACCGTGTGCATCTTTGCACTGATTTTTCTGGATTATTATTGGCACGAATCGAAGTCACGCCGATCTTGATTGAGGAAATCTGGAATCAGCAATTAGAGGATCCAAAACTAATTGAAATTCAGAAGAAACTTTCTGATGGTGTTGATGCCATAATTCGTGATTTCAGAATACGAGATGACAAAGTGCTTGTCTTCAAAAACCGGGTATGTGTTTCACAAGATGTTGATATTCGTAACCTTATTCTATTGGAGGCATATAGTTCGAAGTTTGCTATCCATCCTGGAAGCACTAAGATGTACCAAGATTTAAAGGAGCAATATTGTTGGCCAAACATGAAATGCCACACTGCTGAGTTCGTTGCCCGATGCCTTATATGTCAACAAGTAAAGATCGAACATCAACGACCCGCTGGTCTACTGCAGTCACTTCTGATTCCAGAATGGAAGTGGGAGCATGTCACAATGGATTTTGTGACCAGTTTGCCTAGATCGCAGCAAGGATACGATGCCATTTGGGTAATTGTGGATCGATTGATGAAATCTGCACACTTCCTTCCTATACGTGTGACAGATACACCTGAGAAATTGGTTGTTCGTTACTTGGACGAGATTGTTCGATTGCATGGAGTGCCAGTTTCCATCGTTTCAGATCGTGACCCTCGTTTCACCTCACGATTTTGGGAGAAATTCTAGAATGCGCTGGGTTCGAGATTGAATTTCAGTACATCATTTCATCCCCAGACTGATGGTCAATCAGAAAGGACGATTCAGACACTCGAAGACATGCTACGTGCCTATGGTACGAGTTGTTTGGAGTAATGGCCAAATTGAGGAATAGTCTTGGGAGACTGAGGAATCTATGCGTGCGAAATTTCCTTACCTGTTTGCTTAGGTACTTGTGCTAAAATTTCGAGGACGAAATTCTTATAAGGAGGGGAGGATGTGAGACCCCGAATTTTGAGTCCTAGAAGTCCAGAAGTCAGTGCAGGTGAAAAAACCATTTTGTGTCTGACGAAAAGGATGTATGATGGCCGAAATTGTTAAGAAATGTCCAGTAATTAATTTTGATTTTAATTCCCTTTAATCTAGTCCTTTATAGGTTGATAATTACCATAGAAATTAAAATCTCTAAAATTAAAGGGGGATAATTATAAAATTTAATTTTGATAATTATCTTACTTTAATCAAACCTTCAAAATAGAGATTTTAATCCCATAACCACCTTATATAAATAGGAAGCCAGCCACACAAAAATCTTATACAGAAAACACACAAAATTCATAAAACCTGACACCTCCTAATTTCTGCCGAAATCTGCTTGAACTTCAAAATAGTATAACTCTCTCGTCCTTTGTTAGATTCTTGAAAATAATATCTTGTTGGAAAGCTCTCTTCATCCTCTTTCCAACCATCCTGGATTTTTCATCTAAATGTTAGTTTTTTTTATCGAAAGTTAAATCGTATTTTGGCGGGATTAGGTTTCAAAATTGTGTGATTCTGTCTGCAATTGATTTCTGTTGTTGTTTCTCTTATTCATATGATTGTTTGGCATCCATTCATGTTATAAAATCGTGAATTCATCCTTTGAATCTTTTCTATACATGAAATCAGTATGCCCTACCCTTACTCTATTATTGCCTATCTTGAAAAATTGATTAACCTAATGGATTCCGATCTTGTTTCTTTTGATTGTATAAGTTATAAACACTTGCCCTACCCTTGCTCTATTATTGCCTATGTTGAAAAATTGATTAACCTAATAGATTCTGATCTTGTTTCTTTTAATTGTATAAGTTATAAACACTTAATTCTTCTTTGTTAACATGAAATCGCAACCGATACACCTTGCTAACATGAAATCGTAAATTATCTTGTGTCCTAAGCTTAGTGCTGAAATATACATAGTTAAATTGGGGTGGTAATTCAGGTGGAATATTGTTAAGTTCTTGGCTTTCGCATTACACATCCAAAGGGGAGGCACCTGCAGTATCTGACCACTGGTTTCTGATAGGTTTGGTGAGTGGCATTAGTAAGGAAATAGGTTATTTACTTGGTTATTGAGTATGCATGCTTAGTTTGGTTTTGTCTTTGCCTTGTGATGCTATAACTAGTTCGGAATTATTAAATAAGGGCAAAGGAATAGCTTATTGTTTTGAGACAAGAGAGGTAGGATCTATGCCTCATCAGTTTCTTAAGAGATCCCTATTGTTTATTTGTTATTTTTGATACGTGTCCTTGTTATTATTGCATACGAATTGATTGTAGGATATGTGCATGAATTGTGGATTGAGATACGAATCCTATAGGCCATAGCGAACTCTTGAGTTAGATTTTGAGTGCCTGAATTGCATATAATTGTGTTCTGACATGATTGAAGATACCCTATTGTGGTATTATGTTTTGTACTTGCCAGTATGTGCTTGTACGTGTTTGTATGTTAGGATTCGGGGTAAGTGATGATGCTCCTTGGGAGAGGGGAGGCTATTACTGGTATGGGAGTTGTATGGGTGGCAATTCCCAGCATGCACGCGCTGGAAGCCTTGTCCTTGTTTGGCTTGGATTCCTGGTCCTTGTGTGGCTGGAAGTCTTGTCCTTGTGTGGCTTGGATGCCTGGTCCTTGTGTGGCAGTAAGTTTGCTGATTAGCTTGTGTGCTAACCTTTTACCTTTTGTGCATTAAACCTTGGACAACATATGTGGAAAGGGATAACTGTTCTTTCTTTTTAGTTCCGAGAGTAATCTGATGAGTTTTACCTGCCTGTGTACTTTTTATTTTCGAAAGTGTTGTAGTCCACCCTCAGCCTTAGTTTCGGCCCTATCCTTTTGATTGATTCTTAAATTGCGTGATACCCATAGTTGTTTAGGGATGATCTGATGTTGTTCGGGAGATTTGTGTTTAAGATTTATGTAGATCTTATGATGTTGTGACCCTACTGAAATTCTTGTAATCTCATCCTGTTGTATTCATCATTTTTCAGGCTTAGGTACATCCACTGTCCGTGGTACCACTGTGTGAGATCAAGGCTGCACGACGGGGCGATATCACATCACATTTGCATACCTGTTCCATGATTGCCTACGCATATAACATGAATTATGATTGGACTACTTTCTGGTTTTTCAAAATTCCTCTTTTACTTCTTGTGTCCAATTTATGTTGGGGGTTAACTTGCCGGATATTTGGATCCCTATGGGACTTGTGTGTTGTGGATTCATTGATTTCATTTAAAAACTTTCGCTGATATTTCATTCATTCCGTATGATACGAGAATACTTGTCCAATATCGTGCTCCAATTATTGATAAACATAAAGAATGTACGTGATAAAATTCAAGAATTTGATGAGTAAGCCTTGTGGGATTCAGATAGGTCCTGGTTCTTGGGCTTGTTTGTATTTCACGACAGCAAGGACCCTAATCGGAGCAATTAATAACAGGTTAGGAGTTAGGGATGAGTTTATCAAAATAACAAGGACTCAAAACACTTCATAGGCAACGATGACAATACGGAAACCAAAAGCACACAGGCAACTCATTATATTATATGGTTTATGATAACCAAATGATTATCCCCTATCGTGTGCGTTGTCCAATACTGTGCTACAAAAGAGAACAACAAACAAACTTACACCAAGTCTTTTCACATCCCACTAAACATGAGATTTGGCACATCCTACCAAACACAAGATACAAGCATCCTGCCAAACACACAGGGCATCTCGCCAAACACAAGATATAGGGCATCCCACTAAACACAAGATATGGGACATCCTTCAAAACACAAGATACAGAGCATCCCGTTAAACACAAGATACGGGGGATCCAGCGAACTCTTTCTGAGAAACACAATCACCATACAACTCCCAGTCCGGTAAGCACCTCTCCTCTACCTGAAGAGTAACAACACTTACCTTGCATTGCTAGCGAACAAAAGAATCCTACCTGTTTTCAAACAAGGCATACATACACACATACATGCATATAGGAATACAACGGGGTATCCTCAATCGAATCACAACACAATTCATAATCCAATACACAATAATACAATCCGAAATAAGGAAACCTAAAACCTTCATAATTTGAAATTACTAAAGAAAAATTACCACAATCCGCAAGCATGCATAACACTATCAAACAAACCGAAATCAAAGAAACAAGCAAGGCAATTTCCGGAGAAACCGATGAGCTATAGATCCTACCTCTCATACGGATGAACAAGAAGCTACTCCTTTGCCTTTATCACAAGAATCAGAAGTACCTAAACAAATTATAAGGCAAAAATCAACCCAATAACTAAGCATGAAATACGAAAACAGAAAAATGAAGGATAACCTATGGTCCTCACCAAACTCTCTCACCAAAACCTACCCAAATTAACAATCTGATGCAGTAATAACCTCCCTCTAAATGCATAATGTGATGGACAAGAATCCAACAAATTTCAACCTAATTATACAATCTCTTAAAGGTGGCACAATTTGACAATACTAGGGAATAAGAGGCATAACATGATTTTCAAGAAAATCAAAGGAAAGGATGCAATTTTGTGATAACATAAATGGAATAATTATTAGATATGCTTACGAACAAGAAGAACAAGATTCAGAAATATCGTAAGAGGAAGATCAAAAATCGATCATAAAAGGGGGAAGGGAAACTTGACTTCTATAATATCAAAAATGATTAACCTTCAGAATGTGAATATAAGCAAGAAAGATGCAGCTCAAAGAGAGGAGTCCAATAAGTTATAACAGGTAATGATCTTATGTCGAAAGAATTTTTTTCAGAAATCTTTGGTAGCAAGTGTATAGGGTTCGACCACAAAGGAAGCAAGGAAAATAAGCCTTGTGTTTGCTTAGGTGTGAAGAAACCAAAGAGAGAATAAGTGTGTGGGAAATTAGGGTGGCCAGCCTAGGTATATATAGGTATTTAAGGAGGTCAGACTTTACTATTTTTTAGGGTTAAAAGATAATTAAATTTAAAAAATAATTAGGATTAAAAGATAAATATGCTTAAAAGATAATTAGGTTTAAAAGATTATTATCCTTAAAAGATAGTTCCACAATACTTAGGATAATGGGGATTTTTTTTCAAAAAAATTATCTAAGTTATTTTTTGCAAATTAAACTAAACCAAAATTAACATAAAATAGCTGCATAATTGTGAGACTTTGATCCTTTTTAGTGTAGATGTCTAAAAAGTTCAGGAGTCAATGCAACTGAAATGATAATTTTGCCTCTAGAGAAATGGATGCATGATGGCCTAAAATGGTTGCTGCCGGATATTTTTTTTTTAATTCTTGTATTTTTATATTAATTATCCTTAGTTTTATCCCTCATTATCTAAGGTATTAGATAATTCTTCCTTTTAAATAGAATGTCTCTTTTAACAGAATTATCTTTTTAAATAGAATTATCCTTTAATTATCCTTTTAAGCTTAAAAGTAGGGAATTATCTCTTAAGTAAATCTCCTTAGACACCTATAAAAGAGTGGTCAGCCTATCCTACCTAAATATACCAAAACCCACATGGAAATTTCAAAATTTATATCCTTCCTCTCAATTTTTGATTTTTGCCTAAACCCTAGCTGAAATTCCTTGTTCTTCATCTTAGCATAACTCTCTCATCCTTTATCGGATTTCTACAAATAATAGCTTGTTAGAATGCTCTTTCTATCATCTATCTAGATATTTTGAGTTGGAAATCAGAAGGTTAGTTCCTCTCTGTGGAAATTCAACTTGTAATTTGTCGGTTTTGTGTAAGAAATTCTTTGATCTCAATCCTAGCATAACTCTCTCATCCTATGTCAAATTTCTACAAATAGTAGTTTTTTGGAAAGATCTTTCCATTCTCTATCCAGATTTCTTGATTTGGTCATCAGAAGTTTAGTTCTTCCTTGTCAAAATTCAAGTCGTAATTCATCGGTTTTTGTGCCAAGATTGTGTGATTCTTCCTTCAATTAATTTTTGTTGATATTCCTTTTGTTCGTAACATTGTTTGGCATCCATTCATGTGTAGAATAATGAATTCTTCCTTCAAATATTCCCTATACATAAAATTGGCATGCCCTATTCCTAACTCTATATTGGCCAAATTTGATCGATTGACTTATCTATTGGTTTCAAATCTTGTTCTTTTTAATCATTTAATTAATTGGCACCTACTCCTTTCTTAATTTCATAAAATATCAACCCCTAACCTCTTTAATGTTTAAATCACACATACCTTATTAATTCCTTAGGTGTTGCCGAAATTTGTATGAAGAATTAAGGTGAATAATCAAGTTGTTTCCTACTGAATTTCTGGCTATCACATCACGCATTCAGGGGGAAGATATTTCTATATTTGGATCGCTGGATTTTGGTAGGTTAATTGGTTAGGATTCCCAATGCCTTTGGTTTTTAATTAAGTAATCTTGTGGTTTAGTATTGTGTGGTCTTTTCCTTGTGATTGTTTAGGAGATTCTGATCTTATTGGAAAGGAAAAGGATTGCATTTGGTTCAGACATGTGAGAGGTAGGATCTATGCCTCATCGATTCCTTTGGTTACCCTATTGTTTGATTGTTTGAATATGATAGAACTCGATTTCCTATCTTGGTTATATGCTTGCGAAATGTGTGATTATGATGATAGAGAATCTTAGAAGTTAATAGGGCAATAGGTTGCCTAATTTTGTTGAAAGTTTGAGGATTAATCTTTGATTTGTATTGTGATTTGATTGAGGATCCTTTGTTATCAATTATGTATGTTGTACTATGTGTGTACGCATGTATGTGCCTTGTATGTGCTTTGTTTAAAGGATCCTTTTGTCACTGGCCATGCGAGGTAAGTATTGTTGCTCTTAGGGAGAGGAGAGATGCTTACCGAACCGGGAGGTTTATAGGTGGTTATTCCTAGAAACACCTCGCTGGATGTCTTGTAAGCCGATTCAAGTCCGGACGTTAGGAAGCCTTGTAGGCCAATTCGTGTTTGGACGTCAAGAAGCCCTGTTTTTGAGTGATAGGATGCCTTGTATGCATAGCTGCAAGAGTGTTCCTAGGCCAGTTCAAGTCTGGAAGTTGAAGACAACTAAAAAGCTTAATATAATATTGATTGTCTAACTGTCTTACTTTTTTTACAGCATAGCCTTGGATAAGATTAGCAGATGGGGACAAATCTTGGTTTTAAAAATCAGATTATGTTATAGGCTGCCTGTATGCTTCTGAATAAGAAATGTTTTCAGTGTTTCCCCATGTTTTCTACCAAATTCGGCCTACCTTTATATTGTGTGTGCTTGTGATGATTTGGTCCTTATTATGTGTGTTTGATGCTTGCGGTTTTAATTAGATATCTTAACTGGTTTTAGATGCTAATCTTTTGGTTATTAAGAGATGTTTGATAAGGAATCCTTATGATTTATGATGTTGTAACCGTACTGAGATTCTTGTAACCTCATCCATTCTTTTCTCCCCCTTTGCAGGCTTAGGTATATGCATTCTTACTGGTTCCAAAGGTATGAGATCAAGGATGAACGGCTGGATGAATTTGCTCTTTATTGCACCACTTTTCTATTAAATGCGCATGCCATGTCTTTGAACTTGTGTGGATTTGCATTCTGGCTTTCCAATCCCTCTTTCTCTTTCTTGTTGCTTCCAAAATATACATGATACTATTGGTTGATGTTTTGAGATTCTATGGGACTTGTGTGTTATGTTGCCACTTGTTTTTATTGTTAATGTAAGTCTTCCACTAATGTTGTCTTTCATTCCGTATAAGCTAGAAATTCATTAAAGTATAAACATGCTCCAATCTTTAAATAGCATATGAATCAACCAATAAAATTGAAAATTAGGTGACATGAACCTTGTGGAATTCAAATAGGACCTTGCGAGGGTTTATTTGGGTTTTACGGCAGTAAGGGTCCTAATAGGTTGGGTTTGGATCCTTATAGGTTTGCTAGCAGAGCATGGTTTAGTAGATTGTGTGATTTGCAGTATATTGTGTTCTCAATTTTCGAAGCATACACATATGTCTATATATACTTTGATTGATTATGACTTAGAAGTATGAAAGCATAATTATAAGATTTGCATGCTTTTGTATGTTGATTGCATGTTGATCTGTATGATTTGCTAAATGTTGTGTATTTTGTGTGTATGCCAAAATATGTGTGTATGCTTGCTGTGTTTTGTGTGCTTGTTTGTATTTTATTTCCAGCATATGCATATCATCCGATGTACGCCTCTCCACCAGGGTACCATCTATTTTCTGGTTTTGTGTTTCATATTGGAAAGTTACATCATTTGTGTTTGTTTAGTATGACAAGTTCGACTAGGAAGTGGAGTGGTACAACGAAAGCATGTAGATCCATAACCCATAGTTCTTGAGTAGAAATTTCGAGGACGAAAATTTTTTGAGGGAAGGATGTGAGACACTGATCCTTCGTAGTGTAGATGTCCGAAAAGTTCAGACACTGATAAGTGTGTTCCTGAAGAAATGGGTGCATCATGGACTAAAATGGTTGCTATCAGATATTTTTTATTTTAATTCTGGTATTTTTATATTAATTATCCTTAGTTTTATCCCTCATTATCTAAGGTATTAGATAATTCTTCCTGTTAAATAGAATATCTCTTTTAAAAGAATTATCCTTTTAAATAGAATTATCCTTCTAATAGAATATCTTTTAATTATCCTTTTAAGCTTAAAAATAGAGAGTTATCGCTTAGCTAAACCTCTTTAGACACCTATAAAAAATTTGTCAGCCTATCCTACCTAAACATACCAAAACCCACCTGGAAATTTCAAAATTTATCTCCTTCCTCTCAATTTCCGATTTTTGCCTAAACCCCAACCGAAATTCCTTGATCTTCATCTTAGCATAACTCTCTGATCCTTTATCGAATTTATACAAATAATAGCTTGTTAGAATGCTCTTTCTATCATCTATCTAGCTATTTTGGGTTGGAAATCAGAAAGTTAGTTCCTCTATATGGAAATTCAACTCGTAATTCGTCAGTTTTGTGTAAGCAATTCCTTGATCTTAATCCTAGCATAACTCTCTCATCCTATGTCGAATTTCTACAAATAATAGCTTATTGAAAAGATCTTTCCATCCTCTATCCAGATATCTTGAGTTGTTCATCAGAATTTTAGTTCTTCCTTATCAAAATTCAAGTCATAATTCGTCAGTTTTTGTGCAAAGATTGTGTGATTCTTCCTCAACTTATTTCTATTGTTATTCCTTTTGTTCGTAAGATTGTTCGGCATCTATTTATGTTATAAAATCATGAATTCATTCTTTAAATATTCCCTATATATGAAATTGGGATACCCTATTGCTAACCTTATATTGGCCAAATTTGATCAATTGACTTATCTGCTGGTTTTAAATCTTGTTCCTTTTAATCGTTTGAGTAATTGGAACCTACTCCTTTCTTAATTTTATGAAATCCAAACCCCTAACCTCTCTAATATTGAAATCACACATACCCTACTACGCCTTAGGTGTTGCCAAAATTTGTATGATGAATTACGGTGAATAATAAGGTTATTTCTTGTTGAGTTTCTGCCTATCATATCATGCATTCAGGGGAAAGATATTGCTGCATTTGGATCTCTAGATTTTGGTAAGTTAATTGGTAAGGATTCCCAATGTTTTTGGTTTTTAATTAAGTAATCTTTTGGCTTAGTATTGTGTGGTCTTTGCCTTGTGATTGTTTAGGAGATTCTGATCTTATTGGAAAGACAAAGGATTGCATCTGATTCAAACACAAGAGAGGTAGGATCTATGCCTCATCAGTTCCTTTGGTTACCCTATTTTTGATTGTTTGAATATGATTGAATTTGATTGTATATCTTGGTTATATGCTTGTAGAATGTGTGATTATGATGATAGGGAATCTCGGAAGTTAATAGGGAAATAGATTGCCTAAATCGGTTATGACTTTGAGGATTGATCTTTCATTTGTATTGTGATTTGAATGAGGATCCTTTGTTGACATTTATGTATGCGTGTACTGTGTGTGTATTAGTGTATGTGCCTTGTATGTGCTTATTTGAAGAATCCTTTTTTCTCTGGCCATACGAGGTAAGTATTGTTGCTCCTAGGGAAAGGGGAGATGCTTACCAAACCGGGAGGTTTATGGGTGGTTATTCCCAGCAATAGCTCGTTGGATGCCTTGTAGGCCAGTTCAAGTCCTGACGTCAAGAAGCCTTGTAGTCTAGTTCGAGTCTGGACATCAATTTGTCCTATAGGCTAGTTCGAACCTGGACGTTAGGATGCCTTATTTTTGAGTGGCAGGATGACTTGTATGCGTAGCTGCAAGAGTGCTCCTAGGTCACTTCAAGTCTGGATGTTGGAGACAACTAAAAGACTTGCTGTAATAATGAATGTCTAACCGTTTTACTTTTTTACAGAATAGCCTTGGAAAACATGGGCAGATAGCGACAAACCTTGGTTTTAAAAATCAGATTATGTTATAGGCTGCCTGTGTGCTTCTGAGTAAGAAGTGTTTTCAGTCTTTCCCCTTGTTTTCTACCAAATTTAGCCTACCCTCAAATTTTGTGTGTTTGTGATGATTTGGTCCTTATTATGTTTGTTTGTTGCTTGCAGTTTTAATTAGATATCTTAACTGGTTTTAGGTGTTGATCTTTTAGTTATTGGGAGATGTTTGATAGGGAATCCCTACAATTTATGATGTTGTTCCTACTGAGATTTTTGCAATCTCATCCCTTCTTTTCTCCCCTTTTGCAGGCTTAGGTGTGTGCTTTATTACTGGTACCAAAGGTGTGAGTTCAAAGCTGCACGACTGGACAAATTTGCACTTCATTTGCACCGTTTTTCTATTGAATGCGCATGCCATGTCTTTGAACTTGTGTGGATTTGCATTCTAGCTTTTCAATCCCTCTTTCTCTTTCTTGTTGC
This sequence comes from Passiflora organensis, assembly GCA_019739055.1. NCBI lineage: Eukaryota > Viridiplantae > Streptophyta > Magnoliopsida > Malpighiales > Passifloraceae > Passiflora > Passiflora organensis. Next base: position 152,371 of record JAEPBF010000120.1, on the reverse strand, counting down.
TTCCGAAATATACATGATACTATCGGTTGATGTTATGAGATTCCTATGGGACTTGTGTGCTATGTTTCCCCTTGTTTTCAGTGTTAAGGTAAGTCTTCCACTAATGTTTTCTTTCAGACCATATAAGCCAGAAATTTATTAACGTATAAACATGCTCCTCCCTATAAATAATATATGAATCAACCAATAAAATTGACAATTAGGTGACTTGAGCCTTGTGGAATTCAAATAGGACCTTGCGAGGGCTTATTTGTATTTCATAGCGGTAAGGGTCCTAATAGTTTGGGTTTGGGTCCTTATAATAATACTTAGGAATATTTCCGACATGAACCTAAGGGACATCACATAGTGGGGTTGTTAGGGGCTAAATAGTTATTTTTGCTACATTGGTCCCTAGGTGCCATTTCTGACACATGGATTTCTAGAGAATCTATTCTACTAAGGATCAGGGTCTCACATCCTCCCCACCTTAAAAAAATTTCGTCCTTGAAATTTTTATTTATAGCTATGGAAATAGGTGAGGGTATCTCGCCAGCATCGACTCCTCGATCTCCCAAGACTGCTCATCAAGTTGGCCATTACACCAAACAACACGAACCATAGGAATTTTATGACTACGAAACTGATGAACAATTCGATCTAGGATGGAAACTGGCTGTAAGGGATAGGATAGGTCTTCAGAATCTTTGATTGGAGGATTTTCAGAAACACGAGCCTGATCTCGGACATACTTTTCTAATATCGAAACATGGAATGCATTATGGAGTCTTTCCATAGTCAAGAGCAATCCAAGATGATATGAAATAGTACCAACTCTTTCAGTACTATCATATAGACCAATGTAATGGGATGCTAGCTTGCCTCGTTGCTCAAAACGAAGTACACCTTTTTCATGAGACAACTTTCAAAAATATTTTGTTACCTATTGCAAACTCAAGCTCTCTCCGTCTTCAATCTTTGTCGAATCATATTCAATTTCTTGGTTGCTTCATCTATCAATTCTGGATTGTCTAGGCGTCTCTCGCCTAGTTTATTCCAGAAAATCGGGACTCTGCAACGTCTACCATACAAAGGCATCATAAGGGGCCATTCCGATGCTTACATGGAAACTGTTATTGTAAACGAACTTTGCTAAAGGAAAACATCTGTCCCATTTGGTTTGTCTATCAAGCACATATGCATGAAACATGTCATTTAAGGTTTGAATTGTTCTCTCGAACTGTCCATCGGTTTGTGGATGAAAAACAGTACAGACATTAAATATCGAACCTAAGGTACTTAAGAATTTATCCCAAAAACATGAAGTGAAATAGGGGTCTCAGTCTGAAACAATGGACATGGGAACACCATGCAAATGTATAATCTAGTCTAACTATCATGTAGCCAACCTGTCAGGGGTATCTGTAACTCTGATAGGTAGAAAATATACGGACTTCATCAATCTGTCCATAATCACCCAAATAGCATCGTATCCTTGCTGAGATCTAGGTTAACCAACCACGAAATCCATGTTAATGTGTTCCCACTTCCTATTTGGAATCGGAAGGGACTGTAGCTGTGAGACCCCAAAGGTTTGAGTCGTAGAAGTCTGGAAACCAGTGCAAGTGAAATGATCACTTTACCCCTCATAAGTATAAACATGCTCCACCTTTTAAATAACATATGAACAACCAATAAAATTGACAATTAGGTGACTTGAGCCTTGTGGAATTTAAATCGGACCTTGCGAGGGCTTATTTGTATTTTATAGCGGTAAGGGTCCCAATAGGTTGGGTTTGGGTCTTTACAATAATACTTAGGAATATTTCGGACATAAACCTAAGAGACATCACATAGTGGGGTTGTTAGGGACAAAATAGTCATTTTTGCTACACTGGTCCCTAGGTGCCATTTCTGACACATGGACTTCTAGGGAATCTATGCTATTAAGGATCAGGGTCTCACATCCTCCCCACCCTAAAAAAATTTCATCCTTGAAATTTCTATTTATAGCTATGCAAATAGGTGAGGGTATCTCGCCAGCATTGACTCCTCGATCTCCCAAGACTGCTCATCAAGTTGGCCATTACACCAAACAACACGAACCATAGGAAGTTTATGACTACGAAACTGATGAACAATTCGATCTAGGATGGAAACTGGCTGTAAGGGATAGGATAGGTCTTCAGCAACTTTGATTGGAGGATTTTCAGAAACACGGGCCGGGTCTCGGACATACTTTCCTAATATCAAAACATGGAATGCATTATGGAGTCTTTCCATAGTCAAGAGCAATCCAAGATGATATGCAATAGTACTAACTCTTTCAGTACTATCATACAGACGAATGTAATGGGATGCTAGCTTTCCTCGCTGCTCAAAACGAAGTACACCTTTTTCATGAGACAACGATGATATGCAATAGTTTCTTCATGTTATTGATCATGTTGGTGTGTTTATTCATGTTAATTGAGTGGTTGTAGTCCGTATTGATAGGAAGTGTGTTGATTATGTGAGGAATTGATGTTGAGCTGGTAATGAGAGTATCTGAATGTAAGGAGGATTGTGATTTGGTTGTTGAGATTGGATAGGGAAATGTAGATGTGTGTGCAGCGTGAGAGGGTCCAAAGGATTGCTTTCAACTATTTTCCATTTGATTCCTTGATTGGTTATGTTTAGTATGGCTGTATGGTTTGTGCTTGTTTAGGCGGTAGCGGATCGAGCAGTATAGGCAAGGATATTGTTGGAGAACCGTCGACACAACGAGAGGTGGGAGTTTTTGTTTCATTTGCATACGCGTAACGTTTTGTTTCAGAATTAAAATATGATCAAATGTTTTGGTTTGAATGGAGGCATGACCTGAATTGTGTTTAATCATTTGTTAGAATCCTAGTTTGCTTTCCATGTTTGAATGGATCATCTGTATGTTCAAAAGGTGAAGCATGCTGATTTGTTTGGTGTATACGAAATTTCATACGTGTTTTGCGACCTACCATACGATGTGATTTTTCATTCCCATATACATGTTTGTCATTGTGACCGAATACTTTGAATATTATTTTCAGATGTTTGGCACCTGATTTACAAGATGGAAATGTTTAAATGCTTGCATGGAATATATGAAGAATTTTTAGATTTAATAACCCATACGTGATAAATTCACTCTTTGGTCATTAGCTGGTCAGACCACCCGATTTCTAGTAAGGATCTAGATGATATTCATACTCTTTTGTAACCCCTGAATGAGTGTTTTTAACCCCGGAAAGCCTTCTTTTGAGTGTGATGAAGTGTGCTATGTGTTATGCATTATGTTTTCGAAAAACAAAAAGAGAAAAGAGTACCAAATATAAACATTTTCTAGGCACTGTACCGATTGGAATTGATGATAAATGCTTGATCAAGTTAGGTAAGTATATGGAGTCCTTATACAGAGGACAATTGCTTACCTTGGAGAGGTATGGTTGGATATATGTATGTATGTTGAGTGCTGTGTGCACTATGAAGGGAATGGCCTTATAAATGTTTCATATATATCTTACGACGTTATATTACGTGTGCACAAAATTGAATGTGATAGATTGTGTTTCTCCATTCAATTTTGGACAATGCTAATGGTGGGGTTTTGTTTATATATATGCAACAATTTAAAACCATTAGTAGGCTTTTAGGTAACCCTTTAGCGGGGGTTACGTGAAAGTGATTTGTGTCCACCCCGTTATGTTTTGGGTATAGTAGCCAAATATCAAAGCTGTGATTTACGGATCTCTTGTATTTATTTCCTTATGCCGTTTGGTGTGTACACTTAGGATGGATACATAGATGAATATGGATTGTAATGGTTTGAATAAATGTTTGATACTATGATTTGATTTTGTCTCCATTCCACAGTTTATGCTTATGACGCGATAACTTCCACTGAGGTCCTTGATCTCACCCCCCTCTCTATTGTTTTGTTTCAGGACTAAGTTGTGAGAGATAATTATTCAACTTTGAGGTTACCATCCCGGTATTGGTCGTAGGGCTGGACAAATGCACATGCACGTTTGTTTTGACTAGGCATCCTTTACATCTTCTTGTATATTTGGATACTTGTACATTGTGCTGGTACATATAAGAAGTGATGTTGTTTTGAGTTTCTGGGGATTTGTAAGTGTGGACTCGAGGTGTTGCATGTTTGAGGCCGTATGGCCCGTTGTATGTTATTTGATATCTTCGCTGCATGTGTTTGTTACTCCGTTTTTTTTTGGTTATGTCGAGTATCAATTGATGCGTGCCATGTTTTGAAAGAAATAATGCAAATGTTGTGTATTATTGAAACAGAGTGTTACAGTTAAGCCTTGTGTAGTTCCGCTTGGTCCACCAGTTGGTACAATCGGGGCTGCACGGCGGTGAGGCTCCCAATTACCGGGAATGGGTCCTCATATTCTCTATTCGTGGTACCAGTGTATGAGATTAAGGGACGGCTAGACGATATTGCATCACATTTGCATTTCTATTTTCTTGGTCACTTGCACATATAACATGAACTATGATTGGACTATTTTCTGTTTTTTATTTCAAGTTGCTACATTGCTTGTTGTTTCCGAATTATGTAGGAGGTTTACTTGCTGGATATTGGGATCCATATGGGACTTGTGTATTGGGATTTCATTGATTAAATTTAAAGACTTCCGCTGATATTTTTATTCACTCAGTATGTTACCTGGATTCTTGTGCAATATCATACGCCAACCTTGAAAGGCATAAGAATAAAACTTGTTAAAATCGGTTCTAAGGGGATAAGCTTTGTGAGATTCAGATTGGTCCAATGATGGATTTATTTGGGTTTCACAACGGTAAGGGTCCTTATAGGTTGGAATTCAGGTTCTTACAGGTTTGGTAGCGGAGCATGGTTTAGGACTATGATTTGTTATATCCTAATCTATTTTATTGGTATTGTATTTGTAGTTAGGTACATGAGCAAACATCCACTCACTTAGGGGCTAATACCGAAAATAATCTAATGCTAAAAACCTGGTTTGAATTATTTGAGTGACATCTTTGATTGTATGGTTGTTGTGTGTTTTTGTTTTTATGCATTGTATGATTTGATGTGTTTTGTTGTTTGCTATGTTTTCTTTTCCATTACTAAATGTGTGTGATCCTTGGTTGTATGCTGCCCAGTGTTGCCGAATGTACTTATATATGGTACCGAATGTGTCCATATGCATGTGGTTTGTAAGCATGTCGAGTATGTTTCTGTATGTTGCTTACCGACTATGATTTGTTATTTTCGGAAATGTTTGCAGTCCACCATCAATATTAGCTTTCGATCCTATCCCTTTTTGTTTCAATAATGAAATGCGTGATTCCTTTTAGTTGTATAGACTGATCTGATATTCTTTGGAAGATGTTTGTTTAAGATTTCTGTAGATCTTATGATGTTGTGACCCTACTGATATTCTTTTTATCTTACCCTGTTGTTTTCACCATTTTTCAGGCTTAGATACATTCTCTATTCGTGGTACCAGTGTATGAGATCAAGGTTCACGGCTAGACGATATTGCATCACATTCGCATTTCTATTTTCTTGGTTGCTTGCGCATATAACATGAACCATGATTGGAATATTTTCTTCTTTTTTTTTTATGTTGCTACATTGCTTGTTGTTTCCGAATTATGTAGGACGTTTACTTGCTGGATATTGGGATCCATATAGTACTTGTGTATTGGGATTTCATTGATTAAATTTAAAGAATTCCGCTGATATTTTTATTCACTCGGTATGTTACCTGGATTCTTGTCCAATATCATACGCCAACCTTGAAAGGCATAAGAATAAAACTTGTTAAAAATCGGTTCTAAGGGGATAAGCTTTGTGAGATTCAGATAGGTCCTAAGATGGATTTATTTAGGTTTCACAATGGTAACGGTCCTAATAGGTTGGAATTCAGGTTCTTATAGGTTTGGTAGCGAAGCATGGGTTTAGGACTATGATTTGTTATATGCTAATCTATTTTATTGGTATTGTGTTTGTAGGTAGGTACATGCACAAACACCCACTCACTTAGGGGCTAATACCGAAAATAATCTAATGCTAAAAAACTGGTTTGAATTATTTGAGTGACGTCTTTGATTGTTTGGTTGTTGTCTGTTTAAGTTTGTTTTTATGCATTGTATGATTTAATATGTTTTGCTGTTTGCTATATTTTCTTTGCCATTACTGAATGTGTGTGATCCTTGGTTATATGCTGCCCAGTGTTGCCGAATGTACTTATATATGGTACCGAATGTGTCCATATGCATGTGGTTTGTAAGCATGTCAAGTATGTTTCTGTATGTTGGTTACTGACTATGATTTGTGAGAAAGTATTCTTGTCAAATGTTTTGATGATTGTTGTCGAGTGCTTGTGTGTGTTCAAATGCATGTGTGCATGTGATTTCCGAAACTTGTGAGTACTTATGAGCATGTGTGATTTATTTTCCACCATATGAATATCGTCCGGTGCATGCCTCTCCACCAGGTACCACTTCTCTTCCTAGTATTTGTGTTTGGGTTAAGTGTTGAGTGAGATTGTGTGTTCGTATAGTATGACAAGGATGAATGCGACACATGATTGACGGGGTAGGTATGGGGTTCAGACCGAACAAACACCTGTTGAACAAGAGGAGACGAATGCACAAATTGAGCAGTGAGGGAAAGCTGAGCCCAAGAACCAACCTAAGGCACCAGCCACCGATCCTATGATGGCACAAATTCTAAATGTGTTGCAAGGGATCTATGCGAACAAATAGTGTATGGAGACGCAATTTCAAAATGCTCTTGCACCCGCACCCATGGAAGATCCTATTCCTCCACTCAAACCTGTACCACCGGCTCATCCTAAGGAAGCCGAGAGACTCCCAGTCGTTATTATGAAGTTGCTGAAGGAAGCTTATCAATTGGGATTGACACTTACGGCTTGTGAATGGATGGACACTTTATGCCACGTGTCCCTGTTTTTGCGTATCTCTGATGATGGAAAAGAGAAGCCCTCGCATGGTAAACAACTGTGAGCTTGCGATTCAAAGATCATTTGCCTACGTGGGAGGAATTTCGGTATGAGTTCGATGAGGAGTTCTATACAAGATTCCATAAAAACAAGCAACGACAAAGTTTCTATAAAGCTTGAACAGGGCACCCATTCGGTGCTGGAATATGAGAAGGCATTAAACGAGTTGTCTCGATTTGCTCCAGAGGAGGATCTTTCACCGTGCTAACTTGCGAGATGATTTCAGGATGGCCTAAGAACCGAGCTCAAAACCATCATTGGTATGACACTGATGCAGAATTTGTAAGAACTATTCGTTGTTGCGACTGAAGCCAAGAAAAATCATGTAAAGGATGAAGCACTCCTCAGCAACTAGTGGCAGATCCTTCAAGCGAGATTCGAAGTTCAATAGGAATTACAGGACTCTATCCTTAAAGGTCCTATCCTCTGAAAAACAATGGCAATAAAGGTAACAATAGGGAAAAATTTTTTGATCCGAATTCTAATGGATCTATGTGGAATTCGGAGCCATGTTGATGTTATAATTGTGGCGAGATGGGCCATGTTCAGAGGGACTACTCAAAACCAAGACATATCACAAGGGCACCAAATGCAGGCTGAGGTGGGTATGCCAATCTCGCTAAACCACCAGCACGCGCACCGGGAGGACCTCCAAACGGATCCATAAGTGAGGTGCAACCAAGACCAACGAGGCTATTCAACCTGATTGATGCCAAACTAGCCTTGATTTGGTGACAGGTACCAGTCTTTTCTAAAATTGCTAAAGTGTTGTTAAATCCCGGAGCAAACAGGTCATTTGTAAGTCCAAGGATAACACTTAGCATGGATCGGCCTCTGTCTCCCTTGTCTCCTCCTATTGTGGTTCTGACTCCTTTGGGAGAGCAACTGATTTGTTATTTAGTCTACATCGGCTGTGTTGTATGTATAGGTCTGAATGTACTTGAGGTGATCTGATTCCATTGGACATTCGAGAGTTGGATGTGATCTTAGGCATGGATTCTTTAGTGAAATATCAAGCCCGTAAGGAGTGTTTCACCAAGTGTGTGTGGTTCACTTTTCTTGATGGTGCCGAGTACTCTTTTGAAGGTAATAGACGAGTTGTCCCAACTTGCATAATTTCGTGGTTTGATGCGAATCGATTGATCAATAAAGGATGTATAGTGTCCCTTTCGCTTGTGCATGATTTTTCTAAAGAATCCTTGAATCTGGATTCAATTCCAGTGGTTTGTGAATTTCCGGATGTGTTTACAGAAGATATAAGCAGTTTGCCACCAGCAAGAGAAGTAGATTTCGGTATTGAGCTAGTTCCTAGTACGAATGTGATTTCCATTCCTCCGTCTCGTATGGCTCATGCGAAAATGAAGGAACTAAAAACATAATTGGAAGATTTGTTGGATAGTGGTTTCATCTAGTCCAGTTTGTAACCTTGGAGAGCATCTGTCTTGTTCGCTACGATTGTGCATCAACTATCGGTAGCTGAATCGTGTGAACGTTAAGAACAAGTACTCTTTGCTGCGCATCGATGACTTGTTTGACCAGCTCCAAGGTGCAACCTTGTTCTCCAAAATCAATCTTAGATCTAGATACCATCAACTGCGAGTTCATGATGTTGATATTCAGAAGATTATATTTAGATTGCGATACGACCACTACGAATTTCTGGTTATGCCATTCGGTTTGTCTAATGCACTAGCCGTGTTCATGGACCCAATGAATCGTGTGTTCTGTGAGTTCTTAGACAAATTTGTGATAGTCTTTATCGGCGATATTCGGATTTATTCAAAATCGGAAGAGGAACATGCTGAGAACTTAAGGATTGTGCTGAATATTTTAAGGGATTGACGGTTGTTCGCAAAGTACTCCAAATGCGAATTCTAGTTACACAAAGTTGGTTTCCTTGGCAATTTTGTTTCTACCCATGGGGTGTTTGTTGATCCGAAGAAGATTGAAGTTGTAGTTGCTTAGGAACCCCTGCGAACTGTGTTTGAAGTGCATGGTTTCCTTGGCTTAGCCGGATACTGCTGTCGTTTCGTGGAGAATTTTTCATCGCTTGCTAGACTATTGACGAAGTTGACAAGCAGAGGAGAGTCGTTCATGTGGACCTGAAATGCCAGCAAAGTTTTGAAGAATTGAAAAGACAATTGGTTTTCGCACAAATCCTCATCTTACCATTCAGTGGGAGAGAGTACATAGTGTACAGCAATGCATTAAAATCCAGAGTTAAATGCGTATTGATGCAAAACGGGAAAATTGTTTCCTATTCTTTCTGGCAGATGCGACCGCATGGAAGCAAATTATCCTATGCATGATTTGGAGCTTGCAGTCGTGGTGTTTGCGTTGAAAATATGGCGCCACTATCTGTATGGAAAGACGTGCCAAATTTTCACCAACCACAAAAGCCTGATATAACTCCTTACGCAGATAGAATTGAACATGAGACAAAGAAGATGGGTGATGCTGATTAAAGACTACGATCTGATCATGAAATATCATCCTGGAAAAGCGAATGTTGTTGTTGATGCCTTAAGCCAAAATTTTCATCCTCCTTCCCCATCGGGTTTGGCTTACGTGCACACTCAATTTTTGCCAATGATGCTGGATTTGAAAGCTACAAATGTGCATCTTGGTACTGATTTTCTGGTTCGTTGTTACCACAAATCGAACTCACGCCTACCTTGATTGAGGAAATCTAGAATCAACACACGGAAGATCCAAAGTTGGCTGAAATTCGGAAGAAATTATCTAATGATGTTGATGCCACAGCTCGTGATTTCAAAGTGCGAGATGATGGAATTATTATCTTTAGAAACTAGGTATGTGTGCCACAAGATGTTGATATTCATAATCTGATATTGTCTAAAACACATAGTTCGAAGTTCGCTATCCATCCTGGTACCACAAAGATGTACCGAGACTTAAAGGAGCAATATTGGTGGACAAACATGAAGCGCCACATTGTTGAGTTCATTGTTCGATGCCTCATATGCAAACAAGTAAAGATCGAGCATCAAAGACATGTCATGTTTACATAGATCACAAGAGTCTCAAGTACCTTCTCACCCATATGGAGTTGAACTTGAAACAAAGGCATTGGCTTGATTTGATCAAGGATTATGACTTGATCATTGTTTACTATTCGGGTCAAGCCAATTTAGTTCCAGACTCTTTGAGTAGGAACACTTCTTCTTCCTTGGCCTATGTGAGAGCTGAGTATATGCCTTTGTTGATGAGTTTGAGGGAGTTTAGAGTTCAGCTGGATAGTCATAAGACCGGAGCATTAGTTGCACAGATGGTAGTGAGACCGACATTGATTGATGAGATTCGAGTCGGTCAGCTTGAGTACCCAGCTTTGGTCAGAGTGAGATAGAGTTTGGACAGTAGTGACAGTAGAAAAAGTTCAGTCAATGAGTGTAGAGTTAGAGATAATGATATTCTAACTTTCCGAGGTCGTATGTGTGTACCACATGATGAGCAGTTGAGATAGTGGATTCTGACAGAAGCTCACAGTTCAGCATTCTCTATACATCTAGGTAACACCAAGATGTATAGAGATTTGAGACAGTCTTATTGGTGGTCAGGCATAAAGAGGCACATAGCAGAGTTTGTTGCTCGATGTTTAGTTTGTCAACAGGTGAAGACCGAGCATCAGAGACCAGTAGGCATGTTACAACCACTTCCTATTCCAGAGTGGAAGTGGGAGCATATCACCATGGACTTTGTGGTTAGTTTGCCATGTTTGCAGTGAGGATATGATGCCATATGTGTGACACTGGACAGGGCATCTTGACAGTCGTTATGTTGGGATGAGGTTGGTGAGAGGCATCTTGACAGTCCAGAATTAGTAGACCAGGCTACTCAACAGATTGCTTTGATTATAGAGTTGTTGACAGTAACTCAGAGTCGATAGAAGAGTTATGCAGATCACTGTAGGTGACACTTGGGGTTTGCAGTGGATGATAGGGTATTTTTGAAAGTCACGCCTTGGAAGGGAGTGATCAGATTTCAGCATCGGGGCAAGCTAGTTCTGAGGTATATTGGTCCCTACTGTATTGTTGACAGAGTTGCCCCAACGGCATATAAATCGGAGTTACCACCAAAGTTGGAGAGGATCCACAACGTCTTCCATGCGTCCATGTTGAGGAAGTACGTGCTGGATCCATCTAATATTTTGGAGACACCACCGATTAAGATTGCCAATGATTTATCTTATTCGACTCAGCCAGTGGCCATAATGGATAGAGTAGTGAGACAGTTGCACAACAGTGTGTGCTTATGGTTTATATTTTATGGCATAATGACTATATGGAGGAGCGGTCTTGGGAGCCAGAGTAGTTGATGAGACAGTAGTATCCGCATTTGTTTGACGATTCCGATAAGTGAATTTCGGGGATGAAATTCCTGTTAGGAGGGGAGGATGTGAGACCCCATCCTTTTGAGAGTCTAGTCAGGACTCGGATTCAGTCAGATTTTTTGGATTGGTCAGTTTAAGTGAGTTGACCAATTGACCGTCATAGTTTATCTTTTGACCGAGTGACCTGGACATAGTCATAGAGCTTAGTTGTCGGGTTTAGGATGTTTTGAACGTCATGTCATTGGTAGTATGTCGATAATTTGCGTGACATGTTGTTTGGGAGTTTTAGTGTGTAATAAAATAGTTAGTCGATTGGTGTGTTGTTTGAGGTTTGAGTCTAGTGGATATATTAATTTCTCCTCCTTTAACCCGTGTATGAGTTTTAGAGATCCGTTTTGAGTGGCAGGAGGTCTTTAGGCCGATTTATCTTAAGTGGGTCTGATTTTTGTTTCTCGAGCCCAATTACATTTTAAAGACCTAATTTTCATATTTTGAGCTTTTAAATTTTATTTTGGCCCACTTGGGGCATTTGTGAGTCATTTTATATTTATTTCAGATTTTAAGAATTTTTTCAAAAAGAAAAAAGAGGTTAAAGTCGAAGTCCAAATCAGAGAGTCAAAGGAAGCTAGAATTTCAAAAATACCATTAACTTTCCTTTTTTTGTATGATAATGGGTAGAAAACAAAGGAAAAAAAAAACCTCCCATTTCCTTTGTTTTCCTCATGGCCGAAAGCACCCCAAAGGCCCAAAATTTCTATAACTTCTTTTCCTCTCCAAATTGATGTTTGAGTACTGTTCCAAATCATAAACCCAACCCCTCTCCTCAGATTTTCAGTTGTGTATATTAGGTTTGGAGTGGATTTGGCCAAATTTGAGTATTTTGGGTCAATTTCGATTTTTGAGGTAAATGTTTATCTACTTCTATTTTTCTTTCTGATTTTTGGTTATTTTAGCATGCTTATATGTTTTCTTTGATGGTTTGATGCTTTAGATTCCATGAAAAAAACAGTTAATCCATGGATGATCATTGAATTGGATGAAAGTGGTTGCTTACATTGCGTGAGTTAGGTTGTTTGTGTATTGTAGAGAAGGTTTGTGGGTTGAGGAAACCAATCTTGATGTTGGTTGAGCTAGGAATTAAAATTTGAGTTTAGGAAGGTTTGGGTGTGTGAAGGGGTTGGTTGTTCCTCTTAAAGGATTGAGTGGTTTGTGTTTCTAGAGGTTGTATTGAGTGAATTGAGACTTAGAGTGAGTGTTTAGTGGGTCTCTTAGGTTGTTTCTAATTCTGGTCATTTTCGATTATTTTTTTTTTTTTGGCTTTGTTCTTAGTGTGGTTTTGTGTGAATGGTTGTTTAGATGGTGCTTCAGCGGTCGATAAGGGCGAAGGTATTACCGTTGAGTTGTCGACGCGTCAAGAGGTGGGAGACTATGTTTTATTTACATTGATGAATGACTTGGCATACTAGGTTCATTATGTGTGAGGCATATTTATGATGCATAAAATATTTATCATGAACCTATATGCATGCTTGTGATGTAATTGAAATACATTGTGAGAATAACTATATATATGGATTTCTTGAGTTATGGAGGCTCCTAGGGAGCTTGTGAGTTGATTTTGAGTCCACTACATTTTATTTAAATTATAACATGATTTAGGATTTGTTCTACACATTTTCAAAGAATATGTATATATATAATTTCTAGGTGTGACTTGGAATTGACAAACTAGCTTTGGCCAATGCGAAGGTAAGGGAATGAGTATCCTTAGATAGAAAAATAGTCTCTTGCCTAGGAGTATGAATGGATTATGTATGCCTTGTGTGAGTTGTGTGTGAGTTGGGAATTGTGTGATAGTGTGATTTCTCCACTTTTCCTAAGGAGGACACTTGTGGTAGGGGACTTATTCTTATTTTGAAAACATACATTAAATCAACCACCAGTGGGCTTTCGATTTCTCTTTGGTCGGGGTTATCTGTGAAGCGGTTTTAGAGGTCCACCCTGATAGTTTTTGGCATAGTAGCCCACGAGAATGAGATTTTGGATTTGTTTACTAATTAGGCATGGGCCTAAGATACACATATATATTATAAAACTCATGCATGTGTATTTGATCCAATTTACATGTGAGGTTGTTTGCACGATTAGCATCATGGTCTTACTGTGATTTTATTACAAAATGTTTATACTTGTTTTCATATATGCCTCTATTCCACCGGAATTGTTTATGATGTTGTGACTTTCACTGAGGTCCTCGAGATCTCACCCCCTTCTTCTTGTTGTTTTTCAGGAATAGGTGGAGAGCTTGTGTAGCTGACTTTCTTTTGAAGTCAATTTTTCTGGTTTATCATAGAGCTGGACTACTGTATATGACACGTTTGGAAACTCAACACTTTCTTTTGTATTTTGGATTTTGTTATGCTTTCTTATCTTTGTTATGCTTTTTTATCTTTGTTTGCATGCTTGCTCATTGACATTGTGACCCCTTAGTGGGCTTGCGTTGATACATGCTTTTGGATATAAATATATTCCTTTGAGCTTACGATATATAAGATGAGTATGATGCCTTAGGCACGTTTTGTTATTCTTGGGCTTAAGTTGATTGGACTTATTTTGATGAAGCATGTTTGGAGCCGTGTGGCCTGTTGTATGTGAGAGTAAGACTTCGTTGTTTGTGATTGCACTCTGTGACTTATTATATTATGTCGACGTTTTCTTTTAAAAACATGCTCTTTTTTATAGAAAATGAAAAGTTTCAAATTTATATGTATTTTTATATATTTTGCAAATTTGTTTTAAGGGTAAGCCTTGTGTGGTTTCGATTGGGCTACGAGTTGGGCCAATTTGGATTGCATGGCGGTGAGGAGCCCAATTACTGGGTTTGGGTTCTCATAATTTTGCTCTTGAAGAAATGGATGTGTGATGGAAGAAAATGATATGGAATGTCTAGTAGTTATTTCTGGTTTTAATTCTCTTTGATTTGGTTCCTGATTGGTTGATAATTACCTTAGGAGATAAAATCCCTAAAATTAATAATAGATAGTTATCAAATTTAATTCTAATAATTATCATACTTTAATCTAGCCTTTAAAGTAAGGGAAGTAATCTTATAACCACCTTATATAAAGAGAAAACCGGCTACACATAAATCTTATACAGAAAAATACACAAAATTCGTCAAACCTCAAACCCTACACCTCCTTATTGCTGCCTAAATTTGCTTGAACTTCAAGCTAGCATAACTCTCTCACCCTTTGTCAGAATTCTAAAAATAATAGCTTTCTGGAAAGCTCTTTCCATCCTATATCTAGGTATCTTAGTCCAATCATACAGAGGTTAGTTCTTCACTTTCAAAATTCAACTCGTAATTCGGCGGGTTTGGTGCCGCATTTGTGTGATTCTGCCTTTAATTGATTTCTATTACTGTTCCTTTTGTTTGTATGACTGTTTGGCATCCATTCATGTTATAAAATCATGAATCTATCCTTTGAATCTTCCTTATACATGAAATTGGTATGCCCTACCTTTACCCTATTATTGTCAATCTTGATCAATTGACTAATCTATTGGTTTCTGATCTTGTTGCTTATGATTGTACAAGTTATTAACGCCTAATTCTTGCTTGTTAATATGAAATCGCAACCTCTATAGCATGTTAACATGAAATCACAATTTTCCCTACTGCTTTATTCTTAGTGCTAAAATGTGTATGTTGTGTGGGATGGTAATTCAGGTTGTTTCTTGTTAAGTTTATGGCTATCACATCACATATCCAAGAGGGAGGCACTTGCGGCATCTGATCACTGGTTTCTGATAGGTTTGGTGACTAGAATTGGTATGAATATAAGGTATTGTTTGGTTATTGAGTATGCATGCTTAGTTTGGTTTTTCCTTTGCTTTATGATGTTATAGGTAGTTCGGATCCCTTGAATAAAGGCAAAGAATTAGCTTCTTATTTAGAGACAAGAGAGGTACGATCTATGCCTCATCGGTTTCTCTAAAGATCCGTGTTGTTGGTTGTTATTTTCGATGCATGTCTTTGTATTGTTATGTGTGCATATGTGAGGTAGTGTATCCATGAGTTGCGGATTGATTTGAGGCTTACTTAGGCATTGTCGAACCCCTTGAGATAGGTTATGTGTTCCTAATTGGCATGTGATCTTTGTATTGAAGATGTTGATTCTGTTCTGACAGATCGAGGATACCTTGTTATAGTATTGTGCTTTGTGCTTGCCTGTGTGTGCTTGTACGTGTCTGTGTGTCAAGATCCTTTTCCGATGGCCATTCGGGGTTAGCGTTGTTGCTCCTTAAGAGAGGGGAGGTTCTTACTGGTATGGGAGTCGTATGGGTGACAATCCCCAGCATGAGCTCGCTGGATTCCTAGTCCTATGTGCTGGCTAGATGTCTTGTCCTGTGTGTTGGCAAGATGCCCTTATCCTTGTGTGGTTAGGAAGCCCTAATCCTGTGTGCTTGTTAGGAAGCCTAGTCCTGTGTGCTGGCTAGATGTCATGTCCTATGTGCTGGCAAGATGAATAGGCTTGCTGAATAGCTTGTGCGCTAACCTTTACCCTTTTTGCAACAAAGTCTTGGACAACACGGGTTGAAAGAGGATGGTCTTACTTTTTCCTATTGCCGAGAATATCTGATGTGCTTTCCTGCCTATGTACTTCTGATTTTCGGAAGTGTTTGTAGTCCACCCTTAGCCTTAGTTTTCAGCCCATCCTTTTTGATTGAATGATAGTTGCGCGATCCCCTTTAGTTGTATAGGCTGATCTGATATTGCTTGGGAGATGTTTTTTTCTCTAGATCTTATGATATTGTGACCCTACTGAGATTCTTGTTATCTTATTTTGTTGTTTTCATCATTTTTCAGGCTTAGGTATATCCGCTATTTGTTATGCCAGTGTGTGAGATCAAGGCTGCACAGCGGGGTGATATGACATCACATTCACACTCCTGTTTCCTTTGTTGCTTGCGCATATAACATGAACTTTGCTTGGATTATTTTCTGATTCTTCGAGTCTCTCCTTTCGCTTGTTTGTTTCCGGACTATATTGGAGGTTGTTGGATTTTTAGATTCCTTTGGGACTTGTGTGTTGTGGTTCCAATGTTTCAATTTAAAAACTTCTGCTGATGTTTATTCACTCCGTATGATACCAAAATATTTGTCCAATATCATGCTCCAATTGTTATAAATAAAAAGATTGAATATGCTAAAATCGGAAATTAGATGGGTAAGCCTTGTGGGATTCAAATAGGTCCTGGTTTTGGGCTTGTTTGCGTTTCACGGCGATAAGGGTCCTATTAGGAGGAATAATAACAATTGGTTAGGAATTGTGGTCCTTACATAACATCACAGCAGGGCATCCTCAATCATATCACAACACAATCAATATGTTAAAAACACACAACACATGTGAATTAGGCACACACAACCTATCTCAAGGATTCAACTGTAAGGACCCCAAATCCTAACCTATTATTAATTGCTCCTATAAGGACCCTTATCGCTATGAAACCCAAACAAGCCCGAACCAAGACTCATCTGAATCCCACAAGGCTTATCCATCTAGTTTTGATTTTAGCATGTTAATTCCTTTAAGATTTTAAAGTTTGGAGTATGATATTCCACAAATATTTTGGTATCATACGGAGTGAATAAAACATCAGCGGAAGTCTTTTAATCAATGAATCAATAACGCACATGTCTCATAGGGATCCAAATAACCAGCAAGTGAACCTCCAACATAATTCGTAAATAACAAGCAAAGGAAGAATCTTGAAAAACCAGAAAATAGTTCAATCAATGATCATGTTATATGTCCAAGCAACCAAGGAGACAAGTATGCAAAAGTGATGCGATATCATCCCGTCGTGCAGCCTTGATTCTCACACACTGGCACCACGAATATACCTAAGCCTGAAAAATGGTGAAAACAACAAGATGAGATTACAAGAATCTCAATAGGGTTACAGCATAATAAGGTCTATAGAAATCTTAAAAAAGCATCTCCTAAACAATATTAGATCATCCCTACTCATCTAAGGGTATCACGAAATTCAAGAATCAACCAAAAAGGTTAGGGCTGAAACTAAAGCGGAGGGTGGACTACAAACACTTCCAAAAATCAGAAGTACACAGGTAAGAAAACACATCAGGTTACTCTCGGCAGTAGGAAAATAAAAGACCATCCCCTTCCGCCTATGTTGTCCAAGGCTTTGCTGCACAAAGGTATAAGGTTAGCACACAAGCTAATCAGCCGATTCATCTTTCCAGCACATTGGACAAGGCATTTAGCCAACACACAGGACTAGGCATCCTAACTAGCATATAGGATTAGGGCATCTTTCCAGCACACAGGACAAGGCATCTAGCCAGCAAACAAGACTAGGCATCCAGTGCATGCAAGCTGGGGATTGCCACCTCTGTTGTCTCTGAACATTCCATTGCCTTTATTTAATAGTTTCGAACCACCTATAGCATTACAAGGAAAAGACAAATCAAACTAAGCATGCATACTCAATAACCAAGTAAATACCCTATTTTCTGACCAATTGCACTCACCAAACCTATCAGAAACTAGTGAGCAAATGTCGCAAGACAAATTGTGATTTCATGCATACAAGGTGTAAGGGTTGCGATTTCATGTTAACAAAGGAGGACTAGGTGTTTATAAATTGTACAATCAAAAGCAACAATATCAGAATCCAATAGGTTAATCAATTGATCAAGATAGGCAACAATAGGGAAAGGGTAGAGCATACTGATTTCATGTATAGAGAAGAGTCAAAGGATGAATTCATGATTTTACAACATGAATGGATGCTAAATAATTATACGAATAAGAGGAACAACAATAGAAATCAACTGAAGGCAGATTCACACAATTTTGAAACTTAATCCCGCCGAATTATGATCTAAATTATGGCAAATAAAAACAAACCTCCAGACACAAAATCCAAGATGGTTGGAAAGAGGATGGAAAGAGCTTTCCAACAAGCTATTATTTACAAGAATCTGATAAACAATAAAAGAGTTATGTTATTTTAAAATTCAAGTAAATTTCGGCAATCCCGCCGAATTATGATCTAACATTTGATAAAAAAAATTAAACTTTACACAAAAAACCTAAGATGGTTGGAAAATGGACAGAAAGAGATTTCCAACAAGCTATTATTTGTAAGAATCTAATAAATGATGAGAGAGTTATGCTTGTTTGAAGTTCAAGTAGATTTCGGCAGAAATAGGGAGTGTAGGGTTTTCGTTTGGACGAATTTTGTGTATTTTCTGCATAAGGTTTAAGTGTGGCTGATTTCCTCTTTATATAGGATGATTATGGGATTAATTTCCCTACATTAAAGGCTATATTAAAGTAAGATAATTAACAGAATTAAATCCTGCAATTATCTTTCCTTAATTTTAGGGATTTTATTTTCTAGAGTAATTATCAACCAATAAAGAACCAAATTAAAAGGAATTAATACCAGAAATAATTACAAGACATTCCTTACCAATTTAGGCCATCACACATCTTTTTCTTTAGGGGAAAAATGGTTTTATTACCTACACTGGCTTTTGGACTTCTAGGACTCAAAATTCGGGATCTCACATCAACATTGCCTAACAATTCCATAGTTCAATCTGCAACTTTGCACAACAAACATAAGGCATACGCATATACTAATAACCAAGATATACAACCAAAAACATCAATCAAACAATAAGGATCTCTAGAGAAACTGATGAGATATAGATCCTACCTCTCTTGTCTTTGAACGAAACCAAACTAAGCATGCATACTCAATAACCAAGTAAACATCCTATTTCTTAACAAATTCCAATCACAAAACCTATCAAAAACCAGTGATCAGATGCTACTGAGACCTCCCCTTCCCCCTCTCCCCTTCTCCCCTCCCCCCTCCCCCCAAGGCATGCACATATACCAAGAACCAAGATATGAAACCAAAAACATCAATCAAACAACAAAGATCTCTAGAGAAACCGATGAGGTATAGATCCTACCTCTCTTGTCTCTGAACAAGAAGCTATTCTTTTGTCTTTATTTAGAGGATCCGAACCACCTATATCATCATAAGACAAAGACAAAACCAAACTAAGCATGCGTACTCAATAACCAAACATCCTATTTCCTTACCGATTCCAATCACAAAATCTAACAGAAACCAGTGATTAGTTGCTGCTGAGACCTCCCCTTCCTTCGATCCATTTTCCTCCTCTCCCCTCCCCCCCCCCAAGGCATGCACATATACCAAGAACCAAGACATTAAACCAAAAATATCAATCAAACAACAAGAATCTCTAGAGAAACCGTGAGATGTAGAAGCAGTGTCTCTAACACGTGAGATGGATATGGATTGTATTTTCTC
This sequence comes from Passiflora organensis, assembly GCA_019739055.1. NCBI lineage: Eukaryota > Viridiplantae > Streptophyta > Magnoliopsida > Malpighiales > Passifloraceae > Passiflora > Passiflora organensis. The sequence goes on along the minus strand of JAEPBF010000120.1, from coordinate 132,622 downwards.
AATATTGAGACGTGAAATATATTGTGAATCCTCCGTAACTATGTAGGTAAGTTAAGCCTGTATACAATCAGCTCAGTTTTTTGATATTTGACCATCGATATCGACTCTGCCAATCTTACTTCTTTTAGTCTTGTGGATGATAGTATTAGTAAAGGATATGGTATGTATATTGTATCCGTAGTGTTTTTATCTGTATGAATCTATATGTATCATAGATGAATGTGGGTCATGATAGATAAACAAAAAATGATGATTTAAAAAGGTTAAGTATATTAATTTTATAAGTATCTAATAGGGTTTGTTGTATTTGAAGATATACGGTGTCTCTCGGAGGAAAAAAGTAAGTATATAAGAAAAGAAATATATCTATCCATTACGGAATAGTTTGACTAAAGAAAATATTTGTAGATATACGGTGTCTCACTCCAGCAGCAGCAGCAGTTCCCTTTTTGTTAGAGCTATTTAAATTTGTGCAAGGCTTACTGGTGTAGGGTTATGCAAGTTACTTGCAGGGCTTAAAAAAACTATATAACTTTGCATATTTATATCAATTTTCTCCGTAGAACATCCATTCTTGACACTTGTAGGATGTAGCGCATGGGGAGCGATAGTTGAATATTGAATGAATGCTTCACAACTTGCAAATTATATTAATTTAAATGAAGTTTGAATAAAGAAGGAGTATTTTCTGATTGAATGAAGAGAAAAAAAAAAGTCCAATTCCTTGAATAAGTACTAACGAAGGTATTGTCTCCCAAACTATGAGCTGCATGCATTTATACTCATCATCATGTTAATTGGTCAAAATATGTGATATTATGGTTTTGTTATGATCAAATTGCATAAGTTAAACAATAACCTTTAAATTCAACTCCTGATGCTGAAATTTTAAGGTCCCGTAGAAAAAGTCAGTACAAATCACGTATTCTTAAAAGCAACCAATTGCTCGGTCAATTTGACCTCAAAGTCACATAGAATGAAGCGGCATTTGCGATGCAACCTCCCCAGTCCACATGGAATATTGGTAGGAGAAGGAATCGTATGCATTACAAATTATTGCACAAAAACTTAATACACTGGCAACGCTCTTCCATATGCGGAGCCCTATAATAGAATTTTATAAAACTTTATATTTCAATTACACATGTATAGAGCATGCTAATTCAACTTGCATAAGTTAAATATTAACCCAAAATTCAACTCCGAAATCTCGATAGTGTATGCTTAATTTTTAAACCAGTGTAGACAGAGTCAATATCCTTTCATAAAAAAAAAAAAGTCAATACCAATTATTTATGTAACTTCCCTCCATAAATACTGGTGTAAATCCTTGGGTTGGAACCCCAAAACATGGCTATGAATACCATAAACATGGCTGCTGCCATCTCTGCAACGCTCTTGCTTTCATCACTTTTTCTGTTTTCTGTATCGTTGGCACACTCTAATCCACCTCTTGACAATTTCTTCCAATGCCTCTCCCACCACACCAACCCAAGTTACCCCATCAGCAAAGCCATCTACACTCCCGCCAATTCCTCCTTTCAATCTGTTTTGGATACATATATCAACAATTACAGATTTTTGTCTTCTACCACCCCCAAACCGCTTGCAATAATAACAGCCATGCATGAATCCCATATTCAAGCTGCTATCCTTTGTGCAAAAGCCAGTGGCTTGCAGATAAGAACCCGAAGTGGTGGCCATGACTTTGATGGTCTCTCTTATACATCTCAAGTTCCATTTGTGGTTATAGATATGTTCAACCTCCGGTCAATCGACGTAGATATTGCTGCGGAGACGGCATGGGTTCAAACTGGGGCGGTAATTGGTGAAGTTTACTACAAGATTGCCAACTTGAGCAATGTCCATGCATTTCCTGCTGGAATTTGTTTCACTGTGGGAACGGGTGGTCACATCAGCGGAGGAGGTTACGGGACCTTGATGAGAAAATATGGTCTTGCAGCCGACCATGTCATTGATGCACTAATAGTCGATGTCAATGGCAACATCCTTAACCGAAAGACCATGGGAGAAGATCTGTTCTGGGCAATTAGAGGAGGTGGCGGAGCAAGTTTCGGAGTGATTCTCTCGTGGAAGATCAAACTGGTTCGAGTTCCTCCCCTGGTGAATGTGTTCATGGTTAATAAGACTTTGGAGGAAGGTGCTACTGATCTTGTATACAAGTGGCAAAAGATTGCCAGTAAAGTCGACAGAAACCTTTTCTTAAGAGCCCAGCCGCAATTGGAAAATGGCACCGGCGGCCAAAACACAATTAAGGTCTCCTTCATTGGTTTCTTCCTCGGACGAAAGACACAACTTCTTTCCTTGATGGCAAAGACCTTTCCTGAGCTTGGTTTGCAAGAAAGCGATTGCAAGGAAACCAGATGGGTGGAGTCCACTCTTTTCTGGTATGGTCGCCCGGAAGGGACTCCAGTGGAGGCCTTACTCAACAGGCGAGAAGGGCTGCAGGGCTTCTATGAGGGAAAATCGGATTATGTGACAGATATCATATCCAAGAAATCCTTGGATAAGATATGGAAATTTATGATCCAATATGAGGCAACCTGGATGCAGTGGACCCCTTACGGTGGAAGGATGAGTGAGATACCAAGCAATGCTACCCCCTTCCCTCACAGAGCAGGATACCTCTTCAAAATCCTGACTAACACAGTGTGGAACGAAGAAGGTATTGAGGCCAGAAACCGTTACATGAGTTTGTCAAGAAAAATGCACCAGGCTTTGGCTCCATACGTGACAAAGTTCCCAAGGGAGGCTTACCTCAACTACAGAGATGTTGATATTGGGAGCAATCCTAGTAACGAGACCAGCTTTAAGAAAGCTGTGGTCTATGGGAGAAAGTATTTCAAGGATAATTTTTTCAGGTTGGTGAAGGTCAAGGCCAGAGTAGATCCAGATAACTTCTTCAAAAATGAACAAAGCATTCCGCCTCGTTTTGATGACTAAATTAACACTCCAAAATTCTATTTTCTCATTACATGAATAGAATAGAATAGCTTCCTATTCCTATTTGTTGTTTCCAAACCAGTTCCTTTCTTCCTTTTCTTTAATAAGAATAAAATCTCTATGTGGTGTTTATCGTATATATCTCCAACATTGTTAACTACGTATATCTGAAGTTTTTCCTTATGATGCTGGTAAAAATATCTGTTTTGGGCATGTTACCATTCTTATAATGATATTGGTACTTTTGAAGTATATGATGCGATTTGTGATAAAGAGGTTAATCGTTGTTAATTCAAAGAAAGAAAAAGTATAGTATGATATTATATCTTAAGTTATGATTAAAGCGATGTCAAAGTAACTTAGTTGTGAATAATTTTAATATAAAGTTGTCATGATGTACTATGCGGTTAACTCTTAGAATGTATTAATATTCTTTGCCATAAGAGTTATTGGAAACAACAAGAAATAAATTCTTATATGAATCAATGGTGAAATTTTTATCCAATTACTAATTATGATCATTATGAGTATACCAGTATAGCATTGAGCTAATAATTCTCTGTGTTTATATTAACATGTGATATTGGTTATATTATGAGAAATGATGGAAGAAGGATAATTTGATACTACGTTCTATGTTGTCATTAAGGTGTTTATAGTTCTAAACATATAACATTCGAGATCTAGTTGTGATATCCAACAGTGGATGCCTCGTTGTGATATCCAACATTGGCTAAACCATAACTTGGGATGGTAAGTGTAACCTTAATTGATATAGAGGATGAATAGAATGTAATTAGATATTGTAAACTAGATTGTGATTATGTTAAAGTGGAGTTAACTTTGTAAATTAGGCAAACTTCTCATAAGCAAGTTTCAGCAACTAAATTTTTTATACAGTATATAGGATGTGAGATCACAAAACTTTTTAATTGCTTCGATCTGAAAGTCCATTTGAGGATCATTAACATTAATGTACCTTAGCCCATATCTTCAAATCATTATAATATAGTTTGGACGATTTTAAAGTTTATTATCTATTATTGGAATTTATTGTAATTATTTTTTTGATAAATAAAAATTATATAAGGAGAGTTATTGTGGATTTTAGTATTCTGAGACCATATATTAGTTCATTGATTGTTTATAAGATTTTTATATTTTCAGAGAATCTTTAGAAGTATATTTGAAATTATCATAATTTTTTTCTAAATTATAATTATTTGAAATTATACAATGAGATATTTGATTTTTAGTAAATTATGTATTTATGAACAAAATAATTTTAAAATTTTGATAGATTTTATTTTTTATAAACAATTATAGAAATTTTCTGGGTATTTTTTAAAAGGATGAAATATTTAATATGAATATTTAAAAATTTCTATAATCAATAAAAAATATTTATTATTATTAATATTTGAAATTATGTAATATAATATAATATTATTGTTGTCAACATGATAATATAATATAATAGAGTTTTTAGACGACCGGTTGTCCGATCGTTGCGTTGGACGACATGTTGCTTCTATGTGTAGGTTATGTGTCGTTTGGGTCGGAGACCAAGGCTAGAATTGAGCCTTAAGCTCAAACGAATGTGGCACGGTCTTGTGGAGCTGTATGTTATGATCTTCCAGCTTTAGATGGTGATATATCAGTGCCTAGTGGTGCCAAGTGTCAAGCATTGGTTGATGTGCTTAAATAATTTAAGAAATTATTTAATGCTTGAAAAGTCATATGGTTGCACAATACATTGACTCCAACTGTGCTATATACTTTTTGACTAATTGATGCTATAATTGTGTGCCAGCATGCCCATTGAATTAATATATGATTTTATGTGTATTGTTACTTATGTTTTTCCTATCCACTCAGCTAGCAGGCTTCAACCAAATTGTTGGATCTACTGAACTCAAATATTTGAAGGAGGGGCTCACTCCCAAGCATAATATGAAGATGATAATGGAACGATCACGTTTGAGGTATCATCTATAAGTGTATATCTATAGTATTTTTGTGAGGACCCGAACCCGGTAATTGGGCTCCTCACCGCCGTGCGGTCCCAATTGGCCCAACTCGTGGTCCAATTAAAACCACACTAGGCTTACCCTCAAATCAAATTCGTAAAATATATAAAATTACATATAAATTTGAACCTTCTTAATTTTCTTTAAAATGGAGCATGCATTTAACCGGAAACCTCGACACAACAAAATCAACCACAGAGTGCAATCACAAACAGCGGAAGACTTAATTTCACACACAACAGGCCACACGGCCCCAAACATACTTTATCAAAATAAGTCCAATAACATGCATCAACCCAAACCCATTAAGGGATCACAATTTCAATAAGCAAGTATGCAAACAAGATAAGCAAGCATACACAAATCCAAAATAATAATGATAGTGTCGAGTTCTCAAACGTGTCATATGCAGTAGTCCAGCCCTAAGACAAACCAGAAATCTCGACCTCACAAAAAAGTCAGCTAAACTGGTTCTCAACCTAGTCCTGAAAAATATCAACAAGAGGGGGGTGAGATCTCAAGGACCTCAGTGAAAGTCACAGCGTCATAAACAATTCCGGTGGAATAGAGGCATACACGAAAACCAGTATAAACATTTTGTAATAAAAATCACGGTAAGTCCATGCTACTAATCATGTAAACAATCTCACATTGAATATACTCAAATGCATATGCATGAGTTTGATAATAACACCATGTATCACAAGCTCATGCCCGATAAGTATAAAAAATCTCCAAATCACATTCTCATGGGCTACTATGCCCAAAAACTATCGGGGTGAACCTCTAAAACTGCTCCACTGATAACCCCGGCCAAAGGGAAATCGGAAGCCCACTGGTGGTTAATTAAATGCACAATTCTAAAATAATAATAAGTCCCATACCACCAGTGTTGTCCTCGGGAAAAGTGGTGAAATTCGCTATCACACGATTCCCAACGCACACACAACTCGAAAAGCCCGAAGGCACATGTAGCCTATCACATCCCATACTCCCACAAGGCATACACAACCCATCCATACTCCTAGGCAAGGGACTATCCTTCTATCTAAGGATACTCATCCACCTACCTTTGCATTGGCCAAGCGCAGTCCGTCAATTCCAAGTCATACCTAGAACATATAGGTATACGTATTCTTTGCAACCATGCAGATAAATTCTCAAATCATATTATAGTATAAATAAAATGTAGTGCAATCAAAACCAAATCGAAGACTTCCTAGAAGTCCCAACAAGTCAAGAATTCGATGCGTACGAAAATTCTCAAACACATTTTAATCATATCACAAACATGCGTATAGGTTCAATTAAATGTTTTATGAATCATAAATATGTCTCACACACAATGAACCTAGCATGCCAAGTTATAAATCAATATACGTATTGCCTCCATTCAAAAATAAGCATTTACCAATTTTAATTAATAAAGCAAAATATTTCCATGCATGTAAATGAAACATAGTCTCCCACCTCTTGACGCGCAGACGACTCGACGGCTAATCCTTTGCCCTTATCAATCGCTGAAATACCACCTAAACAATCATGCACACAAAATCGTATTAAGAACAAACCCAAAAATAATAAACTCGAAAAATGACCAGAATTAAAAACAACCTAAGAGACCCTTTAAACACTCACTCTAAGTCCCAAATTATTCAATTCAACCTCTAGAAACTCAAACCACTCAATTCCTTAAGAAAATAACAAATCCCTTCACATACGCAATCGATCCTAAGTTCAATTTCCAATTCCAAGCTCTACCAACATCAAAATTGGTTTCCTTAATCAACAAACATTTTCTACAACACTCAATCAACCTAACTCAAGCAATGACATCAACCAATTTCATCCAATTTCATCAAATTTCACAAAATCACACGAATCCCGAAATTACCAAAATGCCATTGACACCCAAATTGATCAATCATGGATCAAATGATGTTTTCAAGCAATCTAAAGTATCAGACTATGTTAATGGACATCTAATCTTGCTAAATCAACCACAAATCAGCCCAGAAAATGAAGAAATCAAGTAAAAATTCATAAAATCCGAAAATACAAAAAAATACCCAAATAAATAAAAACCACCATAACCAAACACCATACCTGAGGAAATACAAGGAGGAGGGTTAGGTTTAGGTTTTGGAACAAGACCCACTTCTTAATTTGATGCAGAAATAAGATTGGGAGGATTTTTGATTTTAGGAATTTTGGGAGTTTAGTGTTCTCGGCAAAATGGGGGAAGGAATGGGAAAATGGGGGAAAAACCTGCTCACTCCCGTGGAAAGAGAGAGGAAAGGTAAGTGGGGGCATTTTTGGAATTTTTGCCCTCTTTGACTTTGACTTTGACCGTTATTTTTTTTTTATTTAAATTCACAGAATCTGAATTACTGATAAAATATCTCATATATGCCCCAAATGGGCCAAAATAAAATTTAAAAACTCAAAATATCGAAATCGGGTTTTTAAAACATAATTGGGCTCGAGAAACCGAAATCGGGCCCACGAACGGTAAATCGGCCCAAAGGCCTACGACCACTCAAAACGGGCCTCCAAAAACTTTTATACGGGTCAAAAGAGTAGATTGGGCTATATCCTCTGGACTCAAACCTCAAACAATGCATCAATCGACTAATTACTCTAATGCACGTTAAAACTCCAAAACGACACGTCGTGCAAATTATCGACATACCACCAACGACATGACATTCTAGACATTCTAAACCTGACACCTAGGCTCTATGACTATGTCCACGTCACTCGGTCAAAAGGTCAGCTATGACGGTCAAAGGGTCAACTCACTCAAACCGACCAATCCGAACAATCTAATTGAATCCGACTGCTGACTAGACTATAAAAAAGACGGGGTCTCACATCCTCCCCTCCTTATAAGAATTTCGTCCCTGAAATTCACTTACCGGAATCCTCAAACAAATGTGGATACTGTTGTCTGATCAACTGCTCTGGTTCCCAAGTCCGCTCCTCCATACGGTCACTACGCCACAAAATATAAACCATAGGCACATTGCGGCTACGCAACTGTCTCACCGCTCTATCCACTATGGCTACTGGCTGAGTCGAATAAGATAGATCATTGGCAATCTCGATCGGTGGTGCCTCCAAGATATGAGATGGATCCGGCACGTACTTCCTCAACATGGACACATGGAAGACGTTATGGATCCTCTCTAACTCTGGTGGTAACTCCAATCTATATGCCACTGGACCAACTCTGTCAACAATACAGTAGGGACCAATTCGGAGCTAGCTTGCCCCGCTGCTGAAATCTGATCAGTCCCTTCCAAGGCGTTACTTTCAAGAATACCCTATCATCCACTACAAACTTCAAGTCTCGTCTACGGTGATCTGCATAACTCTTTTTTCTGCTCTGAGCTACTCTCAACTGCTCTCTAATCAAAGAAACCTGCTGAGTAGCCTGATCCACTAACTCTGGACTGTCAAGACGCCTCTCACCAACCTCATCCCAACACAAAGAAGTACGACACCTGCGCCCATACAGTGCCTCATAAGGCGCCATACCAATACTCCTCTGAAAGCTGTTGATGTAGGCAAACTCCACTAAGGGTAAGCATCGATCCCAAGTGGTTTGCCTGTCCAACACACAAGCTCTAAGCATATCCTCTAGGATCTGTATAGTCCGCTCTGACTGACCATCTGTCTGTGGATGGAATGCTGTACTGAACCTCAGCTCTGTACCCAATGCACTGTGAAACTTCTCCCAAAATCGAGAAGTGAACCTCGGATCTCGATCTGACACTATACTCACTGGCACACCATGCAATCTGACAATCTCATCCATGTACCTCGACGCTAGTCTCTCGGGTGTGTCTGTCACTCTGATGGGGAGGAAATGTGCAGACTTGGTGAGTCTGTCCACTATCACCCATATGGCATCGTATCCTCGCTGCACACGTGGTAAACCTACCACAAAGTCCATGGTGACATGCTCCCACTTCCACTCTGGAATGGGAAGCGGCTGTAACATGCCTGCTGGTCTCTGATGCTCGGCCTTCACCTGCTGACAAACCAAGCATCGAGTAACAAACTCTGCTATGTGCCTCTTCATGCCTGACCACCAATAAGACTGTCTCAAATCTCTATACATCTTGGTGTTACCCGGATGTACAGAGAATGCTGAACTGTGAGCCTCTGTCAGAATCCTCTATCTAAACTCCTCGTAATGTGGTACACACATACGACCTCGGAAAGTCAGAATACCGTCATCTCTAACTCTGTACTTACTAATGGAGCTCTCTGCACTGTCACTGATATCCAGACTCTGTCTCACTCTGACCAAAGCTTGATCCTCAAGCTGACCGGCTCCAATCTCATCAATCAATGTCGGTCTCACCACCATTTGTGCAACTAGTGCTCCAGTCTCATCACTATCTAGCTGAACTCCTGACTCCCTCAAACACATCAACAAAGGCATATACTCGGCTCTCACATAGGCTAAGGAAGAAGAGGTCTTCCTACTCAAAGCATCTGCAACTACGTTGGCTTTACCCGGATGGTAGTCAATGATCAAGTCATAATCCTTGATCAACTCAAGCCAACGCCTCTGTCTCAAGTTCAACTCCTTCTGGGTGAGAAGGTACTTGAGACTCTTGTGATCTGTGTAGACATGGCACGTCTCACCATACAAGTAATGACGCCAAATCTTCAAAGCGAAGACCACCGCTGCAAGCTCAAGGTCATGGGTCGGATAATTGCCCTCATGCGGTCTCAACTGTCTAGAAGCATAGGCAACTACTTTCCCATCCTGCATCAACACACATCCTAATCCAACTCTCGAGGCATCACTGAAAACAACATAGCCTCTGCCACTGACTGGTAAAGTCAACACTGGAGCTGAAACCAATCTGGTTTTCAACTCGCTGAAACTCTGCTCACACTTCTCGGTCCACACAAACGGAACACCCTTGCGAGTCAACCGGGTCAAAGGTGCTGCTAAAATCGAGAAGCCCTCCACAAACCGTCTATAATAGCCTGCCAATCCCAAAAAGCTACGTACCTTTGTCACACTACGAGGCGGTTCCCACGAAACAATAGCCTCTATCTTCTTGGGGTCTACCAATACTCCACTGGCTGACACAACATGCCCCAAGAAGCCAACCTCACTCAACCAAAACTCACACTTAGAGAACTTGGCATAAAGCTGTTGTGCTCTAAGTGTGTCTAAAACTGTCCTCAAGTGCACCTCGTGCTCCTCCTGGGTCCTCGAATACACCAATATGTCATCAATGAAGATAATGACAAACCGATATAAAAACTCTCGAAATAGCCTGTTCATAAGGTCCATGAACACTGCTGGAGCATTCGTCAACCCGAACAGCATAACAACAAACTCATAGTGTCCATACCTCGATATGAATGCTGTCTTCGGGATGTCGGATTCCCGAACTCTCAACTGATGGTATCCCGATCTTAAGTCTATCTTCGAGAACAACGAGGCACCCTGTAACTGATCAAACAAGTCGTCTCCCTCAAAACAATACTCTGTCCCATCTGGAAGATTAAACCATACTCTCTTCGTGAAACACTCCATACGTACCCACTGTCATCACACAACCCAAGAAAACACTACTGCACGTAATCTGCTCACCAAGAGGGGTCAATACAACTATGGGTGGCTCTAAGGGTGACAACACTCTATCAGCACACCTAGCCACTCTAGGACCAACAAAAGACCTATTCGCTCCAGGATCTAACAAGACTTTAGCAGAACAAGAAAATACAGAAATAGTACCTGTAACGATGTCCGAACTAGCACATGCCTCAGCATCTGCTAGTGTGAACAGGCGTGTCTGTGGCCTCTGCTGCTGCTGCTGCTGGGTCTGATGAATAGCCTGGCGACTAGATGGTCAACCAGTCTGTGATCTAATCTGTGGCCTCGAAGATCCCTGTGAACCCATATGGCTCACACCTGCCCTCGGTGCTGCTGGTAATGCTGGGAATCTCGGCTGAGAAACTGTGACTCTAGATGCACCACCCCCCGGGAAATCTCTGGCTAAGTGCCCAAACCTATCACATGCATAACACCTAGGTGGCTGTGGGCATGGAGGAGGATGATACTGCTTGCAGTTCCCGCATTTGGGATATCCTACTGGCCTGCTGATGCCAGGAGCAGACTGTGTCATCTGTGTACGGGCTACAAAAGAAGACGCACCCTGTGAACGAGTCTGTACTCCAGAGTATGGGGTGGACATCCTGCTCCTCTGTCGGTGGTCAAATCTACCACTATGCCTCAAGGGACCCCTACCAGGCACAAAGTCCCTATACCTCCGTGGCTGTCCACTCTGCCCATGAATGATCTCCTCTGCTTTGACAGCATCCACAACGAGCTCCTCAAAGTCACTGCTAGTCTTCGCACCCAGAACCATGTGAATGTCCCGGTTGAGGCCCTGCTCAAACCGACTAGCCATCACTGAACCAGTCTGGTCTATCTCTGGTACAAAATGGGCCAATGCTCTCAACTCAGTCTCATACTCTGAAACTGACCTGTTGCCCTGGCGAAGCAGATAAAACTCAGACCTCTTATTATCTTGGAAGTGCTGTGGAAAATACCTCCTATCAAACTCTCTCTCAAATTCCTCCCAAGTGGGCTGACCCCCACACCGGTCTCTGACTGTACTCCACCAGGTGGCTGCCTCTCTCTCCAGCAGTCTAGTGGCTAAGGTGACTCTGTCCTCAGAAGATATCCTCAGATCCTAGGCTGTCAAAAAAATCTTGTCTTTCCATATCTTGGCCACCATGGCATCACTAGTGCCATAAAAACTCTCGCAGCCCAAGTGTCTTGCCTTCGTCAACAACTTGGAAACTTGGACCGGTAATCTGGCACCCTGTACCTACACCTGCTGAACTCTGGGCTGAGGTTGTACCTCAGGCTCTACCATAACCTCTAGTGGTACTGGTGCATGAGCTGGTACATGTGGCTGCTGAGCCACTCTATCATGTACTAGCTGCTGTAGGGTGGTCTGAATAGCAGCCAATATCTGAATCAGAAGGGGATCCTGGCCTGCTTGTGTCCCCAGTGAGACCTGTGGCTCCTGTACCTCAGCTGCTGGACCTGCTGGCCCACGAGCATCGGACCTCTCATCTACATCAGCTGACTGGGTACGGCCCCCTCGGCCTCTAGCTGCTCTACGAGGTCTACCACGAGGCATCTCTATCAACTGGACATATAGTCACATAATGAGCCGTAAAACAAAATAAGACTACTAGACAAAACTCTATGCTGGACTACGCATGTGCAATGTGAGTGTGATGCACCTTCAAAATATGCTATTTTAAACCATTTTTCAAAACATTGCACACATAAACAACCATGCTCCGCTACCAACCTTGTGAGGACCCGAACCCGGTAATTGGGCTCCTCACCGCCGTGCAGTCCCAATTGGCCCAACTCGTGGTCCAATTAAAACCACACTAGGCTTACCCTCAAATCAAATTCGTAAAATATATAAAATTACATATAAATTTGAACCTTCTTAATTTTCTTTAAAATGGAGCATGCATTTAACCGGAAACCTCGACACAACAAAATCAACCACAGAGTGCAATCACAAACAGCGGAAGACTTAATTTCACACACAACAGGCCACACGACCCAAAACATACTTTATCAAAATAAGTCCAATAACATGCATCAACCCAAACCAATTAAGGGATCACAATTTCAATGAGCAAGTATGCAAACAAGATAAGCAAGCATACACAAATCCAAAATAATAATGATAGTGTCGAGTTCTCAAACGTGACTTATGCAGTAGTCCAGCCCTAAGACAAACAAGAAATCTCGACCTCACAAATAAGTCAGCTACACTGGCTCTCGACCTAGTCCTGAAAAATATCAACAAGAGGGGGGTGAGATCTCAAGGACCTCAGTGAAAGTCACAGCGTCATAAACAATTCCGGTGGAATAGAGGCATACACGAAAACCAGTATAAACATTTTGTAATGAAAATCACGGTAAGTCCATGCTACTAATCATGTAAACAATCTCACATTGAATATACTCAAATGCATATGCATGAGTTTGATAATAACACCATGTATCACAGACTCATGCCCGATAAGTATAAAAATCTCTAAATCACATTCTCATGGGCTACTATGCCCAAAAACTATCGGGGTGGACCTCTAAAACTGCTCCACTGATAACCCCGGCCAAAGGGAAATCGGAAGCCCACTGGTGGTTAATTAAATGCACAATTCTAAAATAATAATAAGTCCCCTACCACCAGTGTTGTCCTCGGGAAAAGTGGAGAAATTCGCTATCACACGATTCCCAACGCACACACAACTCGAAAAGCCCGAAGGCACATGTAGCCTATCACATCCCATACTCCCACAAGGCATACACAACCCATCCATACTCCTAGGCAAGGGACTATCCTTCTATCTAAGGATACTCATCCACCTACCTTCGTATTGGCCAAACGCAGTCCGTCAATTCCAAGTCATACCTAGCAAATATAGGTATACGTATTCTTTGCAACCATGCAGATAAATTCTCAAATCATGTTATAGTATAAATAAAATGTAGTGCAATCAAAACCAAATCAAAGACTTCCTAGAAGTCCCAACAAGTCAAGAATTTGATGCGTACGAAAATTCTCAAACACATTTTAATCATATCACAAACATGCGTATAGGTTCAATTAAATGTTTTATGCATCATAAATATGTCTCACACACAATGAACCTAGCATGCCAAGTTATAAATAAATATACGTATTGCCTCCATTCAAAAATAAACATTTACCAATTTTAATTAATAAAGAAAAATATTTCCATGCATGTAAATGAAACATAGTCTCCCACCTCTTGACGCGCAGACGACTCGACGGCTAATCCTTTGCCCTTATCGATCGCTGAAATACCACCTAAACAATCATGCACACAAAATCGTACTAAGAACAAACCCAAAAATAATAAACTCGAAAAAAGACCAGAATTAAAAACAACCTAAGAGACCCTTTAAACACTCACTCTAAGTCCCAAATTATTCAATTCAACCTCTAGAAACTCAAACCACTCAATTCCTTAAGAAAATAACAAATCCCTTCACATACGCAATCGATCCTAAGTTCAATTTCCAATTCCAAGCTCCACCAACATCAAAATTGGTTTCCTTAATCAACAAACATTTTCTACAACACTCAATCAACCTAACTCAAGCAATGGCATCAACCAATTTCATCCAATTTCATCCAATTTCACAAAATCACACCAATCTCGAAATTACCAAAATGTCATTGACACCCAAATTGATCAATCATGGATCAAATGATGTTTTCAAGCAATCTAAAGTATCAGACTATGTTAATGGACATCTAATCTTGCTAAATCAACCACAAATCAGCCCAGAAAATGAAGAAATCAAGTAAAAATTCATAAAATCCGAAAATACAAAAAAATACCCAAATAAATAAAAACCACCATAACCAAACACCATACCTGAGGAAATACAAGGAGGAGGGTTAGGTTTAGGTTTTGGAACAAGACCCACTTCTTAATTTGATGTAGAAATAAGATTGGGAGGATTTTTGATTTTAGGAATTTTGGGAGTTTAGTGTTCTCGGCAAAATGGGGGAAGGAATGGGAAAATGGGGGAAAAACCTGCTCACTCCCGTGGAAAGAGAGAGGAAAGGTAAGTGGGGGCATTTTTGGATTTTTGTCCTCTTTGACTTTGATTTTAACCGTTATTTTTTTTTTATTTTTAAATTCACAAGATCTGAATTACTGATAAAATATCTCATATATGCCCCAAATGGGCCAAAATAAAATTTAAAAACTTAAAATATCGAAATCGGGCCCACGAACGGTAAATCGGCCCAAAGGCTTACGACCACTCAAAACGGGCCTCCAAAAACTTTTATACGGGTCAAAAGAGTAGATTGGGCTATATCCTCTGGACTCAAACCTCAAACAATGCATCAATCGACTAATTACTCTAATGCACGTTAAAACTCCAAAACGACACGTCGTGCAAATTATCGACATACCACCAACGACATGACATTCTAGACATTCTAAACCTGACACCTAGGCTCTATGACTATGTCCACGTCACTCGGTCAAAAGGTCAGCTATGACGGTCAAAGGGTCAACTCACTCAAACCGACCAATCCGAACAATCTAACTGAATCCGACTGCTGACTAGACTATCAAAAAGACGGGGTCTCACATCCTCCCCTCCTTATAAGAATTTCGTCCCTGAAATTCACTTACCGGAATCCTCAAACAAATGTGGATACTGCTGTCTGATCAACTGCTCTGGTTCCCAAGTCCGCTCCTCCATACGGTCACTACGCCATAAAATATAAACCATAGGCACATTGCGGCTACGCAACTGTCTCACCGCTCTATCCACTATGGCTACTGGCTGAGTCGAATAAGATAGATCATTGGCAATCTCGATCGGTGGTGCCTCCAAGATATGAGATGGATCCGGCACGTACTTCCTCAACATGGACACATGGAAGACGTTATGGATCCTCTCTAACTCTGGTGGTAACTCCAATCTATATGCCACTGGACCAACTCTGTCAACAATACAGTAGGGACCAATTCGGAGCTAGCTTGCCCCGCTGCTGAAATCTGATCAGTCCCTTCCAAGGCGTTACTTTCAAGAATACCCTATCATCCACTACAAACTTCAAGTCTCGTCTACGGTGATCTGCATAACTCTTTTTTCTGCTCTGAGCTACTCTCAACCGCTCTCTAATCAAAGAAACCTGCTGAGTAGCCTGATCCACTAACTCTGGACTGTCAAGACGCCTCTCACCAACCTCATCCCAACACAATGAAGTACGACACCTGCGCCCATACAGTGCCTCATACGGCGCCATACCAATACTCCTCTGAAAGCTGTTGTTGTAGGCAAACTCCACTAAGGGTAAGCATCGATCCCAAGTGGTTTGCCTGTCCAACACACAAGCTCTAAGCATATCCTCTAGGATCTGTATAGTCCGCTCTGACTGACCATCTGTCTGTGGATGGAATGCTGTACTGAACCTCAGCTCTGTACCCAATGCGCTGTGAAACTTCTCCCAAAATTGAGAAGTGAACCTCGGATCTCGATCTGACACTATACTCACTGGCACACCATGCAATCTGACAATCTCGTCCATGTACCTCGACGCTAGTCTCTCGGGTGTGTCTGTCACTCTGATGGGGAGGAAATGTACAGACTTGGTGAGTCTGTCCACTATCACCCATATGGCATCATATCCTCGATGCACACGTGGTAAACCTACCACAAAGTCCATAGTGACATGCTCCCACTTCCACTCTGGAATGGGAAGCGGCTGTAACATGCCTGCTGGTCTCTGATGCTCGGCTTTCACCTGCTGACAAACCAAGCATCGAGTAACAAACTCTGTTATGTGCCTCTTCATGCCTGACCACCAATAAGACTGTCTCAAATCTCAATACATCTTGGTGTTACCCGGATGTACAGAGAATGCTGAACTGTGAGCCTCTGTCAGAATCCTCTATCTCAACTCCTCGTAATGTGGTACACACATACGACCTCGGAAAGTCAGAATACCGTCATCTCTAACTCTGTACTTACTAATGGAGCTCTCTGCACTGTCACTGATATCCAGACTCTGTCTCACTCTGACCAAAGCTGGATCCTCAAGCTGACCGACTCGAATCTCATCAATCAATGTTGGTCTCACCACCATTTGTGCAACTAGTGCTCCGGTCTCATCACTGTCTAGCTGAACTCCTGACTCCCTCAAACACATCAACAACGGCATATACTCGGCTCTCACATAGGCTAAGGAAGAAGAGGTCTTCCTACTCAAAGCATCTACAACTACGTTGGCTTTACCCGGATGGTAGTCAATGATCAAGTCATAATCCTTGATCAACTCAAGCCAACGCCTCTGTCTCAAGTTCAACTCCTTCTGGGTGAGAAGGTACTTGAGACTCTTGTGATCTGTGTAGACATGGCACGTCTCACCATACAAGTAATGACGCCAAATCTTCAAAGCGAAGACCACCGCTGCAAGCTCAAGGTCATGGGTCGGATAATTGCCCTCATGCGGTCTCAACTGTCTAGAAGCATAGGCAACTACTTTCCCATCCTGCATCAACACACATCCCAATCCAACTCTCGAGGCATCACTGAAAACAACATAGCCTCTGCCACTGACTGGTAAAGTCAACACTGGAGCTGAAACCAATCTGGTCTTCAACTCGCTGAAACTCTGCTCACACTTCTCGGTCCACACAAACGGAACACCCTTGCGAGTCAAACGGGTCAAAGGTGCTGCTAAAACCGAGAAGCCCTCCACAAACCGTCTATAGTAGCCTGCCAATCCCAAAAAGCTACGTACCTCTGTCACACTGCGAGGTGGTTCCCATGAAACAATAGCCTCTATCTTCTTGGGGTCTACCAATACTCCACTGGCTGACACAACATGCCCCAAGAAGCCAACCTCACTCAACCAAAACTCACACTTAGAGAACTTGGCATAAAGCTGTTGTGCTCTAAGTGTGTCTAAAACTGTCCTCAAGTGCACCTCGTGCTCCTCCTGGGTCCTCGAATACACCAATATGTCATCAATGAAGACAATGACAAACCGATCTAAAAACTCTCGGAATACCCTGTTCATAAGGTCCATGAACACTGCTGGAGCATTCGTCAACCCGAACGGCATAACAACAAACTCATAGTGTCCATACCTCGATCTGAATGCTGTCTTCGGGATGTCGGATTCCCGAACTCTCAACTGATGGTATCCCGATCTTAAGTCTATCTTCGAGAACACCGAGGCACCCTGTAACTGATCAAACAAGTCATCTATCCTCGGCAACGAATACCGGTTCTTCACAGTGGTCCGGTTCAGCTGCCTGTAGTCAATGTAAAGCCGAAGGGTACCGTCCTTCTTTTTTACGAAAAGGACAGGTGCACCCCACGGAGAAACACTCGGTCGGATGAAGCCTCGATCCACAAGATCCTCCAATTGAGTCTTCAGCTCCCTCAACTCAGCTGGAGCCATCCGATATGGTGGAATAGAAATCGGTGCTGTCCCTGGCAACAACTCAATCTCAAACTCAATCTCTCGAGCTGGAGGTAACCCTGTCACATCCTCGGGAAACACATCTGCGTACTCTCTGACAACTGGTACACTGCTCAACTCTGGAGGCTCAACTGATACATCCCTGACATGTGCAAGAAAAGCTATACAACCCTTGTGAATCAACTGTCTGGCACTCATCCAAGAAATCACACAAGTCGGTAGTACCCGTCTGTCTCCCTCAAAACAATACTCTGTCCCATCTGGAAGACTGAACCATACCCTCTTCGTGAAACACTCCATACGGGCTCTGTATCTACATAAGCAGTCCATACCAACTATCACATCAAAATCACTGATACCCAATGGTATCAAATCCGCCTCAATCTGTACTGTACCCACTGTCATCACACAACCCAAGAAAACACTACTGCACGTAATCTGCTCACCAAGAGGGGTCAATACAACTATGGGTGGCTCTAAGGGTGACAACACTCTATCAGCACACCTAGCCACTCTAGGACCAACAAAAGACCTATTCGCTCCAGGATCTAACAAGACTTTAGCAGAACAAGAAAATACAGAAATAGTACCTGTAACGATGTCCGAACTAGCACATGCCTCAGCATCTGCTAGTGTGAACAGGCGTGTCTGTGGCCTCTGCTGCTGCTGCTGCTGGGTCTGATGAATAGCCTGGCGACTAGATGGTCAACCAGTCTGTGATCTAATCTGTGGCCTCGAAGATCCCTGTGAACCCATATGGCTCACACCTGCCCTCGGTGCTGCTGGTAATGCTGGGAATCTCGGCTGAGAAAGTGTGACTCTAGATGCACCACCCCCCGGGCAATCTCTGGCTAAGTGCCCAAACCTATCACATGCATAACACCTAGGTGGCTGTGGGTATGGAGGAGGATGATACTGCCTACAGTTCCCGCATTTGGGATGTCCTACTGGCCTGCTGATGCCAGGAGCAGACTATGTCATCTGTGTACGGGCTACAAAAGAAGACGCACCCTGTGAACGAGTCTGTACTCCAGAGTATGGGGTGGACATCCTGCTCCCCTGTCGGCGGTCAAATCTACCACTATGCCTCAAGGGACCCCTACCAGGCACAATGTCCCTATATCTCCGTGGCTGTCCACTCTGCCCATGAATGATCTCCTCTGCTTTGACAGCATCCACAACGATCTCCTCAAAGTCAATGCTAGTCTTCGCACCCAGAACCGTGCGAATGTCCCGGTTAAGACCCTGCTCAAACCGACTAGCCATCACCGAACCAGCCCGGTCTATCTCTGGTACAAAATGGGCCAATGCTCTCAACTCAGTCTCATACTCTGAAACTGACCTGTTGCCCTGGCGAAGCAGATAAAACTCAGACCTCTTATTATCTTGGAAGTGCTGTGGAAAATACCTCCTATCAAACTCTCTCTCAAATTCCTCCCAAGTGGGCTGACCCCCATACCGGTCTCTGACTGTACTCCACCAGGTGGCTGCCTCTCTCTCCAGCAGTCTAGTGGCTAAGGTGACTCTGTCCTCAGAAGATATCCTCAGGTCCTGGGCTGTCAAGACAATCTTGTCTTTCCATATCTTGGCCACCATGGCATCACTAGTGCCATAAAAACTCTCGCAGCCCAAGTGTCTTGCCTCCTTCAACAGCTTGGAAACTTGGACTGGTAATCTGGCACCCTGTACCTCCACCTGCTGAACTCTGGGCTGAGGTTGTACCTCAGGCTCTACCATAACCTCTGGCGGTACTGGTGCATGAGCTGGTACCTGTGGCTGCTGAGCCACTCTATCCTGTACTAGCTGCTGTAGGGTGGTCTGAATAGCAGCCAACATCTGAATCAGAAGGGGATCCTGGCCTGCTTGTGTCCCCAGTGACACCTGTGGCTCCTGTACCTCCGCTGCTGGACCTGCTGGCCCACGGGCATCAGACTAGCTGTTCTACGAGGTCTACCACGAGGCATCTCTATCAACTGGACATATAGTCACATAATGAGCCCTAAAACAAAATAAGACTACTAGACAAAACTCTATGCTGGACTACGCATGTGCAATGTGAGTGTGATGCACCTTCAAAATATGCTATTTTAAACCATTTTTCAAAACATTGCACACATAAACAACCATGCTCCGCTACCAACCTTGTGAGGACCCGAACCCGGTAATTGGGCTCCTCACCGCCGTGCAGTCCCAATTGGCCCAACTCGTGGTCCAATTAAAACCACACTAGGCTTACCCTCAAATCAAATTCGTAAAATATATAAAATTACATATAAATTTGAACCTTCTTAATTTTCTTTAAAATGGAGCATGCATTTAACCGGAAACCTCGACACAACAAAATCAACCACAGAGTGCAATCACAAACAGCGGAAGACTTAATTTCACACACAACAGGCCACACGACCCCAAACATACTTTATCAAAATAAGTCCAATAACATGCATCAACCCAAACCCATTAAGGGATCACAATTTCAGTAAGCAAGTATGCAAACAAAATAAGCAAGTATACACAAATCCAAAATAATAATGATAGTGTCGAGTTCTCAAACGTGACTTATGCAGTAGTCCAGCCCTAAGACAAACAAGAAATCTCGACCTCACAAATAAGTCAGCTACACTGGCTCTCGACCTAGTCCTGAAAAATATCAACAAGAGGGGGGTGAGATCTCAAGGACCTCAGTGAAAGTCACAGCGTCATAAACAATTCCGGTGGAATAGAGGCATACACGAAAACCAGTATAAACATTTTGTAATGAAAATCACGGTAAGTTCATGCTACTAATCATGTAAACATTCTCACATTGAATATACTCAAATGCATATGCATGAGTTTGATAATAACACCATGTATCACAAGCTCATGCCCGATAAGTATAAAAAATCTCCAAATCACATTCTAATGGGCTACTATGCCCAAAAACTTTCGGGGTGGACCTCTAAAACTGCTCCACTGATAACCCCGGCCAAAGGGAAATCGGAAGCCCACTGGTGGTTAATTAAATGCACAATTCTAAAATAATAATAAGTCCCCTACCACCAGTGTTGTCCTCGGGAAAAGTGGAGAAATTCGCTATCACACGATTCCCAACGCACACACAACTCGAAAAGCCCGAAGGCACATGTAGCCTATCACATCCCATACTCCCACAAGGCATACACAACCCATCCATACTCCTAGGCAAGGGACTATCCTTCTATCTAAGGATACTCATCCACCTACCTTCGCATTGGCCAAGCGCAGTCCGTCAATTCCAAGTCATACCTAGCAAATATAGGTATACGTATTCTTTGCAACTATGCAGATAAATTCTCAAATCATGTTATAGTATAAATAAAATGTAGTGCAATCAAAACCAAATCGAAGACTTCTTAGAAGTCCCAACAAGTCAAGAATTCGATGCGTACGAAAATTCTCAAACACATTTTAATTATATCACAAACATGCGTATAGGTTCAATTAAATGTTTTATGAATCATAAATATGTCTCACACACAATGAACCTAGCATGCCAAGTTATAAATAAATATACGTATTGCCTCCATTCAAAAATAAACATTTACCAATTTTAATTAATAAAGAAAAATATTTCCATGCATGTAAATTAAACATAGTCTCCCACCGCTTGACGCGCAGACGACTCGATGGCTAATCCTTTGCCCTTATCGATCGCTGAAATACCACCTAAACAATCATGCACACAAAATCGTACTAAGAACAAACCCAAAAATAATAAACTCGAAAAATGACCAGAATTAAAAACAACCTAAGAGACCCTTTAAACACTCACTCTCAGTCCCAAATTATTCAATTCAACCTCTAGAAACTCAAACCACTCAATTCCTTAAGAAAATAACAAATCCCTTTACATACGCAATCGATCCTAAGTTCAATTTCCAATTCCAAGCTCTACCAACATCAAAATTGGTTTCCTTAATCAACAAACATTTTCTACAACACTCAATCAACCTAACTCAAGCAATGGCATCAACCAATTTCATCCAATTTCACAAAATCACACCAATCCCGAACTTACTAAAATGCCATTGACACCTAAATTGATCAATCATGGATCAAATGATGTTTTCAAGCAATCTAAAGTATCAGACTATGTTAATGGACATCTAATCTTGCTAAATCAACCATAAATCAGCCCAGAAAATGAAGAAATCAAGTAAAAACTCATAAAATCCGAAAATACAAAAAAATACCCAAATAAATAAAAACCACCATAACCAAATACCATACCTGAGGAAATACAAGGAGGAAGGGTTAGGTTTAGGTTTTGGAACAAGACCCACTTCTTAATTTGATGTAGAACTAAGATTGGGAGGATTTTTGATTTTAGGAATTTTGGGAGTTTAGTGTTCTCAGCAAAATGGGGAAAGGAATGGGAAAATGGGGGAAAAACCTGCTCACTCCCAGTGGAATGAGAGAGGAAAGGTAAATGGGGGCATTTTTAGATTTTTTCCCTCTTTGACTTTGACTTTAACTTTGACCGTTATTTTTTTATTTTTTTTTTTAAATTCACAGGATCTGAATTACTAATAAAATATCTCATATATGCCCCAAATGGGCCAAAATAAAATTTAAAAACTCAAAATATCAAAATCAGGTTTTTAAAACATAATTGGGCTCGAGAAACCGAAATCGGGCCCACGAACGGTAAAACGGCCCAAAGGCCTACGGCCACTCAAAACGGGCCTCCAAAAACTTTTATACGGGTCAAAAGAGTAGATTGGGCTATATCCTCTGGACTCAAACCTCAAACAATGCATCAATCGACTAATTACTCTAATGCACGTTAAAACTCCAAAACGACACGTCGTGCAAATTATCGACATACCACCAACGACATGACATTCTAGACATTCTAAACCTGACACCTAGGCTCTATGACTATGTCCACGTCACTCGGTCAAAAGGTCAGCTATGACGGTCAAAGGGTCAACTCACTCAAACCGACCAATCCGAACAATCTAATTGAATCCGACTGCTGACTAGACTATCAAAAAGACGGGGTCTCACAATTTTCCTCTGGTTTTGTCTATTATTGACTGAGTATTGAGTAATATGATGGACTAATAAATAAACTTCCAACATTATCAATGTTGTAATGTCACCCGAACGACATTTTCTTTTCATTCATTTCCATTGCATTTTAATTCGAGTATTTATTTTCATTATTCTCTCCGTTTTTCGGTTTTATGACACCAGCCTAGTAGGTTTATTTTGTGTGATGCTTGATTTCTATCAGTATATATAGTGAGTTTACGATGACTATTATACAATTTATAGATTTTGGGGTGTGATAATTCTTCTCTTCTCCCCTTAAAACCCTTAATCAATTTTATTAACTCGCTATGTAAAAAATCTTGTACCTTGCTCTAACATTTTTTCCAGATGCCACAGTAAAGGAATTTCTTTGTGAGACTCTTAACTTTAAAATTGTTCGAGTTCAGTCGAGTCAATCATTGATTTCAATTCATTTGATCATTTTCATCAGAGTTGATCTATATTGACCAAAGTTGACAAAGTTTGACCAAAAGCCAGTTAGATTTCCCGTGTGCTAAGGACACAATCATAGAGTCTAGGTGTCATGGTTTTAACACGTATATAATTTGTCTCATTTTGCATGTACATGAGGATGTGAGTCTTGTGGAAAGCTGATGTGCTGCCAAAATACTCCAAAGATAAAGTTGTCTTCTAGGGTCTGAATTGTTCTCTTGGATTGCTCATTTGTTTGTGGATGAAAAGCGGTACTGAAATTCATTCTCTAACCCAAGGAATTTTTGAATTTCTCCCAAAAATGTGAAGTGAAACGGGGATCTCAATCTGAAACAATGGACATAACCACACCATGAAAACATACAAACTCATGCAAGTAACGGGTAGCCAACTTCTCAGGTGTATCTGTAACTCAGACAAGCAGGAAATGTGCAGTTTTTGTCATTTTGTCCACAGTCACCCACATGGCATCACTGAGATTTTGGTCAACCAACCATAAAATCCTTGGTAATGTGCTCCCATTTCCATTATTGAATCGAAAGTGATTGTAGCAAACTGTCGGGTCTTTGATGTTCAATTTTCACTTGCTGACATACCAGACATCGGGCTATAAATTCTGCAATGTGATGCTTCATACCCGACCACCAAAAATGTTCTTTCAAGTATTGATACATCTTGGTAATTCCGAGACAAATAGAAAACTTTGAACTGTGCATCTCGAACAACGAACCTAAACCTGAAAAAAGAGGAAAACAACAAAATAAGATCACAAGAATCTTAATAGAGTCGCAACATCATAAGCTCTGCAAAAACCTAAACAAACATTTCTTGAATAACTTATATAAATTGCATATATATAAACTAAATAAGCCCAAAACAAAACAACAAACAAACATGTAAACACAAGAACATAGGGGCCGAGTCTATTAAAATAACGGGGAGGACTTGAAATACTTCGTAGGCAACCATGATAAGATGAAAACCAGAAGCACACAGGCAGCTTAATATATTATACGATTTATGAAAACCAAATGATTATCCCCTGCCGTCAACGTTATGAGACCCCGAATTTTGAGTCCTAAAAGTCCATAAGTCAGTGTAGGTGAAAAAATCATTTTGCTCATGAAGAAAAGGAAGTGTGATGGCCAAAATTGGTAAGAAATGTCCAGTAATTAATTTTAATTTTAATTCCCTTTAATCTAGTTCTTTATAGATTGATATTTACCTTAGAAATTAAAATCCCTAAAATTAAGGAGGGATAGTTATAGAATTTAATTCTAATAATTATCTTACTTTAATCAAGTTATTAAAATAGTGATTTTAATCCCATAACTACCTTATATAAATAAGAAGCCAGCCACATAAAAATCTTATATAGAAAATACACAAAATTTGTAAAACCTAAAAATCTTACATCTCCCAATTTTTGCAAAAATCCGTTAGAACTTCAAACCAGCAGAACTCTCTCATATTTTGTCGGATTATTGCAAATAATAGCTTGTTGGAAAGCTCTCTTCATCCTCTTTCTAACCATCTTTTTTATTTTTCTAAAGGTTATTTTTTCTTTGTCGAAAGTTAAATCATATTTTTACAGAATTGCCAAAATCTGCTTGAAATTCAAAATAGCATAACTCTCTCGTCTTTTGTTGAATTCTTGTAAATAATATCTTGTTGGAAAGCTCTCTTCATCCTATTTCAAACTATTTTGGGTTTTTTTGTCTTAAGGTTAGTTTTTGTTTATCGACAGTTAAATCGTATTTCGGCGGGATTAGGTTTCAAGATTGTGTGATTCTATCTTTAATGGATTTCTGTTGTTGTTCCTCTTGTTCGTATGATTGTTTGGCATCCATTCATGTTATAAAATCATGAATTTATCTTTGGAATCTTTTTTATACATAAATTAGTATGCCCTACCTTTGGAATCATAAAATCAGGAATTGAGATATAAATCCTATAGGCCATACGAGTCCTTAAGTTAGGTTTTGAGTGCCTGAATTGCATATAATTGTGTTCTAACATGATTGAAGATACCCTGTTGTGGTATTATGGTTATACTTGCTTGTGTGTGATTGTACGTGTTTGTGTGTGATTGTACATGTTTGTGTGTCAAGATCCTAATTCGATGGCCATTCAGCGACCAAATTTTTTATACGTTATATAGGATGTGAGATCACAAAATTTTTTAATTGCTTGGATCTGAAAGCCTATTTGAGGATCATTAACATTAATGTACCTTAGCCCATATCTTCAAATCATTACAGTATAGTTTGGATGATTTTAAAGTTTATTATCTATTATTTTTTTGATAAATAAAAATTATATAAAGAGAGTTATTGTGGATTTTAGTATTCGGAGACCATATATTAGTTCATTGACAGTTTATAAGATTATATAAATTTTCAGAGAATTTTTAGAAATATATTTGAAATTATTATAATTTTTTCTAAATTATAATTATTTGAAATTATACAATGAGATATTTAATTTTTAGTAAATTATTTATTTATGAAAAAATAATTTTAAAATTTTGATAGATTTTATTTTTTATAAACAATTATAGAAATTTTCTGGATATTTTTAAAAAGGATGAAATATTTAATATGAATATTTAAAAATTCTTATAATCAATAAAAATATTTATGATTATTAATATCTGAAATTATATAATATATTATAATATTATTAGTGTCAAAACGGCAATATAATATAATCGGTTTTTCAAACGACAGGTCATCCGGTCGTTGCATCAGACAACATGTTGCTTCCATGTGTAGGCTATGTGTTATTTGGATAAGAGATCAAGGCTATAACCGAGCCTTAAGCTCAAACCAATGTGGCACGGTCTTGTGGAGCTGCATGTCATGATCTTGCAGCTTTAGATGGTGATATGTCAGTGCCTGGTGGTGCCAAGTGTCAAGGGTTGGTTGATTCGCTTAAATAATTTAAGAATTTATTAATAATAGACAAAAATAGTATTTACCTCAGAAAAAATAAATTAAAATTCAGAAAAATTATGGAAAAATAAAATTAAAAAATAATGCAACCTTAATTAATATGGAGAATGAATAGAATGTAATTAGATACTGTAAACTAGATTGTGATTATGCTAAAGTGGAGTTGACTTTATATTTTGCGTAAACTCGTTATAAGTAAGTTTCGTGGACAAATTTTTTTTGTAAGGTGTATAGGATGCCAAATTACAGAATTTTTTAGTTATTTGGGCCTGAAAGTCCATTTGAGGATCATCAACATTAGTGGACCTTAGTCCAAAGCACCGGATCATTAACAAGATTTTGGTACGGTTTGGATGATTTTCAAGGTTATTATCTATTATTAAAGTTTATTGTAATTATTTATTTGACAAATAAAAATTATATAGAGAGAGCTATTGTGGGTTTTAGTATTATGGGACCATATATTGGTTCATTGATAGTTTCTAAAAGATTATATAAATTTTTAGAGAATTTTTATAAATATATTTGAAATTATTATAATTTTTTTCTAAGTTATAATTATTTAAAATTATATTATGGGATATTTAACATTTAGTAAATCATGTATGAGAAAAATAAGTTTAAAATTTTTATCTTTTATTAGAAATATTATATTATTTGTGTCAAAACATGTCATGTCATGCTCTAGACCTAAAACATATCGCATGACTAGCATTGTAAGCTAAATATATACGTAATAAATCTACAAGGTTATAATGGACTGATATATAATGGAGTCAATTTTATAAATGTCGACTAAAGATCATGCATCGGAATTTATAGAGAAATAGGATGTCATTCGGGTGGCATCATAAAATATTCAAGCTCTTGATACAAAAACCCAGGATTTGATTCAAGGTCATACACAGTTAAACTCATAGGAAATACTATTATGAATATAGTATGTATACATGTTACCTTGATCGAACTTGTTCCATCATTGTTTCCTCATAATGCCTAGGAGGGAGTTCCTAATCATTCCTACACTTATGCCAATATTATAGTAGAAATCTATCAGGTAAGCGAACAGGAAAAATATACAACGTACTTTACATGCAATCATTGTTTTAATCAAATTGACATGCTGACATTAATAATCCATGTGTTTCACAAACACTAGTTCATTAATGATGCAGTCATTCTCATGCGATAATATTCATAAGCAGCACAAAATGATTCATTTAAAATAGAGATTCAAAATGAAAGGTACCTCATACTAAATGAAAACAATGTCCAGAATCCAAAGAAAACACAAAATTAGAAATCAAAAGTAGATGAGTTGTGTGCTTTTGCATCTACTTGCCAAATGTCGGACTTGGGTCATATTGCCCCTAAGTTTACATGGTTTGTGGTGCACTCCAAGTCCGACTTGTTAGAGCTTTGGTTAGTGATTCTTGGATTCGTTTATTTCCGGCTTCCATTTTGAAACACTTGCCGAAGGTAAAGTTAGATCATAAGCTGATTATGTTGAGTTTAGAGTTGTCTATTGATGGTCGTGTAAGGACTTTAACCCAACCTACCGAGCCCTTACCGCAGTGAAACCCGAATAATGTCTCGCAAGGTCCTATTCGAATCCCACAAGGTTCCAAATGATTAGTTATACGAATAAGATTAAATTTATTAATTAATCCAGTTGATTTAAGGTTGGAGCATGCAATTTCATTAAGTAAAATTCTGGTACAAAATAGAGTTAGAAGAAACATCAGTAGAAGACTTTCAATCAAGTAAATATGAAACTAGTGGAAACTTAACATATAAGTGCCAAGAGGAAACTCAATAATGCAAGCATCTGTTCATGGCAACATGCAAAAACAAGAATAGGAAACATGCGTCCCGCCATGCAGCCTTAGTCTCACACCTTGGTACCTTAAGTAAAACACAAACTGGTATAGCCAACGAAACACAAACCTAAGCCTGAAAAAGGAGCAAAATAACAAAGTAAGATTACAAGAATTTCAGTAGGGTTGTAACATCATAAACTCTATAGAAACCTAAACAAACATTTCCCGAATAACTTATATAAATTGCATATATATATGAGACCCTGAATTTTGAGTTCTAGAAGTCCAGAAGCCAGTGCAGGTGAAAAGATCATTTTTTCCCTGACGAAAAGGATGTGTAATGGTTGAAATTGGTAAGAAATGTCCAGTAATTAATTTTGATTTTATTTCCCTTTAATCTAGTTCTTTATAGGTTGATAATTACCTTAGAAATGAAAATCCCTAAAATTAAGGGGGGATAATTACAGAATTTAATTCTGATAATTATCTTACTTTAATCAAACCTTTAAAATAGGGATTTTAATCCCATAACCACCTTA
This sequence comes from Passiflora organensis, assembly GCA_019739055.1. Classification (NCBI taxonomy): domain Eukaryota; kingdom Viridiplantae; phylum Streptophyta; class Magnoliopsida; order Malpighiales; family Passifloraceae; genus Passiflora; species Passiflora organensis. The sequence continues at coordinate 103,743 of JAEPBF010000120.1, read as the reverse complement.
TATAAATAGGAAGCCAGCCACACAAAAATTTTATATAGAAAACACACAAAATTCGTAAAACTTAAAAATTTTACACCTCTCAATTTCTGCCGAAATCTACTTGAACTTCAAAATAGCATAACTCTCTCGTCATTTGTCGAATTCTTGCAAATAATAGTGTGTTGGAAATCTCTCTTCATAATCTTTCCAACCATATTTGGTTTATCATTTAGAGGTTAACATTTCTTTATCGCAAGTTAAATCGTATTTCAACGGAATTGCCAAAATCTGCTTGAAGTTCAAAATAACATTCCTCTCTTGTCCTTTGTCCGATTCTTGCAAATAATATCTTTTTGGAAAGCTCTCTTTATCCTCTTCCAACCATCTTGGGTTTTCTTTCTGAAGGTTAGTTTTTCTTCGTCGAAAGTTAAATCGTATTTCGTCGGGATTAGTTTTCAAGATTGTGTGATTCTATCTTCAATTGATTTCTGTTGTTGTTCCTCTTGCTCGTATGATTGTTTGGCATCCATTCATGTTATAAAATCATGAATTCATTCTTTGAAGTTTTTCTATATATGAAATTAGTATGCCCTACCTTGCTCTATTGTTGTCTATCTTGATCATTTGATTAACCTATTGGACTTTGATCTTGTTTCTTTTGAATGTATAAGTTATAAACACTTAATCCTTCTTTGTTAACATGAAATCGCAACCCTTATACCTTGCTAACATGAAATCGCAACTTATCTTGTGTCTTATGCTTAGTGCCGAAATATACATAGTTAAATTGAGTTGGTAATTCAGGTTGAATATTGTTAAGTTCTTGGCTATCACATCACACATCCAAAAGGGAGGCACTTGCGGCATCTGACCACTGGTTTCTGATAGGTTTGATGAGTGGAATTGGTAAGGAAATAGGGTACTTACTTGGTTATTGAGTTTGCATGCTTAGTTTGGTTTTGTCTTTGCCTTGTGATGCTATAGGTGTTTCAGAATTATCAAATAAGGACAAAAGATTAGCTTCTTGTTCTGAGACAAGAGAGGTAGGATTAATGCCTCATCGGTTTCTCCAGAGATCCCTATTGTTTTTTTGTTATGTTTGATACCTTCCCTTGTTATTATTGCATGCGAATTGATTGTAGGATATGTGCATGAATCACGGATTGAGATATGAATCCTATAGGCCATACCGAACCCTTGAGTTAGGTTTTGAGTGCCTGAATTCTATATAATTGTGTTCTGACATGATTGAAGATACCTTGTTGTGGTATTATATTTTGTACTTGCTTGTGTGTGCTTGTACGTGTTTGTGTGTCAGGATCCTGTTCTGATGGCCATTCGGTGTAAACGGTGATGCTTCTTGGGAGAGGGGAGGCTCTTACTAGTATAAGAGTTGTATGGGTGGCAATCCCTAGCATGCGAATGCTGGAAGCCTTGTCCTTGTGTGGCTGGAAGCCTGGTCCTTGTGTGGCTTGGATGTCTTGTCCTTGTGCGGTAGGATGAATACGTTAGCTGATTAGCTTGTGTGCTATCCTTTTACCTTTTGTGCAGTAAACCTTGGACAACACAGGTGGAAGGGGATGACCGTTTTTCTTTTCTAGTGCCGAGAGTAATCTGATGAGTTTTACCTGCCTGTGTACTTCTGATTTTCGAAAGTGTTGTAGTCCACCCTCAGCCTTAGTTTTGGCCATATACCTTTGACTGATTCTTGAATTATGTGATACCCATAGTTGTGTAGGGATGATTTGATGTTGTTCGGGAGATTTATGTTTAAGATTTCTATAGATCTTATGATGTTGTGACCCTACTGAGATTCTTGTAATCTCATCCTGTTGTATTCACCATTTTTCAGGGTTAGGTACATCCATTGTCCGTGGTACCAGTGTGTAAGATCAAGGCTGCACGGAGAGGCCATATCACATCACATTTGCATACCTATTCCTTGATTGCCTGCGCATATAACATGAATTATGATTGGACTACTTTCTGGTTTTTCAAGATTCCTCCTTTACTTGTTGTGTCCAATTTATGTTGGGGGTAACTTGCTGGATATTTTGATGCCTATAGGACTTGTGTGTTGTGGATTCATTGATTTCATTTAAAGACTTCTGCTGATATTTCATTCTCTCTGTATGATACGAGAATACTTGTCCAATATCATTCTCCAATTGTTGATAAACGTAAAGAATGTACATGCTAAAATCGAGAATTTGATGAGTAAGCCTTGTGTGATTCAGATAAGTCCTGGTTCTCGGGCTTGTTTGGGTTTCACGGCGGTAAAATCCCTAATCGGAGCAATTAATAATAGGTTAGGAGTTAGGGTTGTTATAAGTTGTGGTAGCGGAGCATGTTTTAAGGAATATAATTGGTTATATGCTAACTTATTTGTTGATTTTGTGTTTGTAGTTAAGAACATGCGCACACACTCACTCACTTAGAGGCTAATACCGAAAGTGAACTAATGCTAAAAAGGGATTAATTTAAATGATGAGAATGATAATTTGATTTGCTGTGTGTTTATGTATGTTCTTATGTCTGGCATGCCTTGATGTGTTTCGGTAAATGTTTGTTGTGTTTCTTGTCATTGCCGAGAATGTGTATATTGTTGGGGAATATTACCAAGTGTCCTTATGTGATTTTTATGTTGCCGAGTGTATATGCGTGTGATTGCTGATGTGTATTGCCGAATGCATACGGTATGAGTTTGTATGATTGCCGAATATGGATTTTGTGAATCCATGCTTGCTTAATGCTTGATGATGATTTCCGAGAGTACATATGTGTGATGATATGAGTGACGAGTATGCATTTACATGTGTGCATATGATTTCCAAAATTTGTATATTGCTTTCCAGCATATGTGTATCGTCTGGTGCACGCCTCTCCACCAGGTACCATTTCTTTTCCTAGTATCGTATTTAGTTATGTGTTAAGTAATAATCGTATGCTTGTATAGTATGGCAAGGTCGAACGTTACAAGGGATCAACAGGGTCGGTATGAGGTTCAGGCCGAACAACAACATGTTGAGCAAGAGGAGCTGAATGCACAAACTGAGAAGGGAGGGCAAGCTGAGCCCGAAAACTAACCTGAGGCACCAGCCACACCAGATATCGATCATGTGATGGCCCAAATCCTAAACGTATTGAAAGGAATTGCTGCGAATCAGTAGTGTATGGAGGCACAATTTCAGAATGCTCTTGCACCCAGGCCCGTGGAATAACCTATTCCTCCACTTGAACCTATACAGCCGGCACATCCTAAGGAAGCCGAGAGACTTCCCATCATGATTACAAAATTGTTGAAGGAAGCTCGACAATTAGGATGTAAAGATTTCAATGGTTCAGCCTGAGCTGCTGTCGCTTATGAATGGATCGACACCTTATGTCGAGTGTCCTTGTTCATACGTATCTCAGATGATGACAAGGTTGCCATTGCCAGTTTCTTACTTGAGGAAGAAACCCTCGCATGGTGGACAGTTGTGAGCTTGCGATTTGGCGATCGTTTGCCTACATAGGAGGAATTTCAGTATGAATTCGACGAAAGGTTCTATACAATATTCCATTAAAGCGAGCAGCGACGAGCTTTCTACAAGCTTGAACAGGGCACCTGTTTGATGCTGGAATATGAGAAGGCATTAAAGAAGTTGTCCCAATTTGCACCTGAAGAGAATCGCTCACCGTACCAGCTTGTGAGACGATTTCAGGATGCGCTGAGTACCAAACTCAAAACCATCATTGGTACGACACCAGTATAGAATTTTCAAGAACAAATTATTGCCGCGATTGAAGCCGAAAAGATCGTGCAAACCAAGAAGCTATCCACAGCCACTAGTGGCAGATCCTTTAGACAAGATTCGAAATTTAATCGGCATACAGGACCCTATCCTTTAAGGTCCTATCCTCAGAAAATTAATAATGGAAGTAACAACAAGAACTTTTCCGGATTGAATTCCAATGGGTCTAGATGGAATTCTCAGCGACGTCGATGTTACAATTGTGGCGAAATGGGACACATTCAGCAGGAATGTCAGAGGCCGAGACATATCACAGGCGCACCTAGTGCGGGCCGAGGTGGGTATGCTAACCTCACCAAACCGCCAACACGTGCACCAGGAGGACCACCCAACGGATCCACAAGTGAGGCACAACCAAGACCAACAAGGCTATTCACACTAACTGATGCCAAGGCTAGTCCTGATGTGGTGATAGGTACTATTTCAGTCTTTTCTCAAAATGCTAAAATATTATTAGATCCTGGAGAAAATTGATCATTTGTAAGTCCAAGGATAACACTTAGCATGGATCGGCCTATATCTCCCTTGACTCCTCCTATTGCGGTTCTAACTCCTTTAGGAGAACAATTAATTTTTGATCTAGTCTACATCGGCTGTGGAGTACATATGGGTCCAAATGTACTTGAAGTGGATCTAATTCCATTGGACATCCGAGAGCTGGATGTAATCTTAGGCATGGACTGTCTGGCGAAATATCAAACCCGTATGGAGTGTTTCACCAAAAATGTGTGGTTCATTTTTCCTGATGATGCCGAGTACTGTTTTGAAGGTGATAGGCGAGTTGTTCCAACTTGCATGATTTCTTGGCTTGATGCAAAACGACTGATCAACAAAGGATGTACACCGTACCTCCCGCATGTATATGATATTTCTAAAGAATCCTCGGATCTGGATTCTGTTCCAGTGGTTCACAAATTTCCAGAAATATTTCTAGAAGACAGCCAGTTTACCACCAGCAAGGGAAGTGGAATTCAGCATTAAGTTAGTGCCTAGTATGAATCCGATTTCCATTTATCGGTATCATATGGCTCCAGTAGAAATGAAGGAACTAAAAACACAATTGGAAAATTTTCTGGATCGTGGTTCCATCCGACCTAGTGTGTCACCTTGGGGAGCACCTGTCTTGTTCGTAAAGAAGAAAGATGGATCGCTGCGATTATGCATCGACTGTCGGCAGTTGAATCGTGTGACCGTGAAGAATAACTACCCTTTACCACGCATCGACGATTTGTTCGACCAACTCCAGGGTGCAGCCACGTTCTCCAAGAACGATCTCAGATCTGGATACCATCAATTGCGAGTTCGTGATGCTGATACTCTGAAGATCATGTTCAGATCGCGATACGGCCACTACGAATTTCTAGTTATGCCATTCGGTTTGACCAATGCACTAGTTGTGTTTATGGACCTGATGAATCATGTGTTCCATGAGTTCTTGGATAAATTTGTGATAGTCTTCATCGACGACATTTTGATTTATTCAAAATCAGAAGAGGAACATGCTAAGCATTTGCGGATTGTGCTGAATGTTTTGAAGGATTGGAGATTGTTCACAAAGTACTCTAAATGCGAATTCTGCTTATGCAAAGTTGGTTTTCCTTGGCCATGTTGTTTCCGCCCAAGGTGTGTTAGTTGATCCGAAGAAGATCGAAGTCGTAGTTGCTTAGGAATCCCCGCGAACTGTGTTCTATGTTCATCGCTTGCTGGACCATTGACAAAACTGACGTGCAAGGGTGAGCCATTCGTGTTGAATGGGAAATGCCAGCAAAGTTTCAACGAACTGAAAAACCGGTTAGTTCCGTACCTATCCTTACCTTACCTATTTGCGGAAAGGAGTTTGTGGTTTACAGCTATGCGTCAATGTCCGGACTTGGATACGTATTGATGCAAGATGGGAAAGTCGTTGCTTATGCTTCCCGACAGTTACGACCACACGAAAGCAGCTATCTTACATATGATTTGGAGCTTACAGCCTTGGTGTTTGTGTTGAAGATATGGTAACATTACTTATATGGTGACATTACTTATACGATGCCATTTGGGTGATTGTGGATCGATTGATGAAATCTGCACACTTCTTTCCTATACGTGTGACGGATACACCTGAGAAATTGGTTGTTCGTTACTTGGACGAGATTGTTCGATTGCATGGAGTGTCAGTTTCCATCGTTTCAGATCGTGACCCTCGTTTCACCTCACGATTTTGGGAGAAATTCCAGAATGCGCTGGGTTCGAGATTGAATTTCAGTACATCATTTCATCCCCAGACTGATGGTTAAATAGAAAGGACGATTCAGACACTCGAAGACATGCTATGTGCCTATGGTACGAGTTGTTTGGAGTAATGGCCAAATTGAGGAATAGTCTTGGGAGACTGAGGAATCTATGCGTGCGAAATTTCCTTACCTGTTTGCTTAGGTACTTGTGCTAGAATTTCGGGACGAAATTCTTTTAAGGAGGGGAGGATGTGAGACCCCGAATTTTGAGTCCTAGAAGTCTAGAAGTCAGTGCAGGTGAAAAGACCATTTTGTTTCTGACGAAAAGGATGTGTGATGGCCGAAATTGTTAAGAAATGTCCAGTAATTAATTTTGATTTTAATTCCCTTTAATCTAGTTCTTTATAGGTTGATAATTACCATAGAAATTAAAATCCGTAAAATTAAAGGGGGATAATTATAAAATTTAATTTTGATAATTATCTTACTTTAATCAAACCTTCAAAATAGAGATTTTAATCCCATAACCACCTTATATAAATAGGAAGCCAGCCACATAAAAATTTTATACAAAAAACACACAAAATTCGTAAAACCTTACACCTCCTAATTTCTGCCGAAATCTACTTGAACTTCAAAATAGCATAACTCTCTCGTCCTTTGTCAGATTCTTGCAAATAATAGCTTGTTGGAAAGCTATTTTCATCTTCTTTCCAACTATCCTGGGTTTTTTAGCTGAAGGTTATTTTTTTTATCGAAAATTAAATCATATTTCGGCGAGATTAGGTTTCAAGATTGTGTGATTTTGTCTGCAATTGATTTCTGTTGTTGTTCCTCTTGTTCATATGATTGTTTGGCATCCATTCATGTTATTAAATCATGAATTCATCCTTTGAATCTTTTCTATACATGAAATCAGTATGCCCTATCTTTGCCCTATTATTGCCTATGTTGATCAATTGATTAACCTATTGGATTCCGATCATGTTTCTTTTGATTGTATAAGTTATAAACACTCAATCCTTTTTTGTTAACATGAAATCTCAACCGATACACCTTGTTAACATGAAATCGCAAATTATCTTGTGTCCTATGCTTAGTGCTGAAATATACATAGTTAAATTGGGGTGGTAATTCAGGTTGAATACTGTTAAGTTCTTTGCTTTCACATTACACATCCAAAGGGGAGGCACCTGTAGTATCTGACCACTGGTTTCTGATAGGTTTGGTGAGTGGAATTAGTAAGGAAATAGGTTATTTACTTGGTTATTGAGTATGCATGCTTAGTTTGGTTTTGTTTTTTCCTTGTGATGCTATAGGTGGTTCAGAATTATTAAATAAGAGCAAAGGAATAGCATATTGTTCTGAGACAAGAAAGGTAGGATCTATGCCTCATTAGTTTCTCAAGAGATCCCTGTTGTTTGTTTGTTATTTTTGATATGTGTCTTTGTTATTATTGCATGCGAATTGATTGTAGGATATGTTCATCAATCATGGATTGAGATATGAATCCTATAGGCCATACCGAACCCTTGAGTTAGGTTTTGAGTGCCTGAAATGCATATAATTGTGTTTTGACATGATTGAAGATACCCTGTTGTGTTATTATGTTTTGTACTTACTTGTGTGTGCTTGTGCGTGTTTGTATGTCAGGTTCCTGTTCCGATGGCCATTCGGGGTAAGCGGTGATGCTTCTTGGGAGAGGGGAGGCTCTTACTGGTATGGGAGTTGTATGGGTGACAATTCCCAGCATGCGCACATTGGAAACCTTGTCCTTGTGTGGCTGGAAGCCTTGTCCTTGTGTGGCTTGGATGCCTGATCTTTGTGTAGCTGGAAGCTTTGTCCTTGTGTGACTTGGATGTCTTGTCCTTGTGTGGCAGTAGGTTTGCTGATTAGCTTGTGTCCTTTTATTCATTCCGTATGATATGAGAATACTTGTCCAATATCATGCTCCAATTATTGATAAACATAAAGAATGTACGTGATAAAATTCAAGAATTTATTGAGTAAGCCTTGTGGGATTCAGATAGGTCCTTGTTATTGGGCTTGTTTGTATTTCACAACAGCAAGGGCCCTAATCGGAGCAATTAATAATAGGTTAGGAGTTAGGGATGAGTTTATCAAAATAACAAGGACTCAAAACACTTCATAGGCAACGATGACAATACGGAAACCAAAAGCACACAGGCAGCTCATTATATTATATGGTTTATGATAACCAAACGATTATCCCCTATCGTGTGCGTTGTCCAATACTGTGCTACAAAAGAGAACAACAAACAAACTTACACCAAGTATTTTCACATCCCACTAAACATGAGATTTGGCACATCCTACCAAACACGAGATACAGGCATCTTGCCAAACACAAGATATAGGGCATCCCACTAAACACAAGATATGGGGCATCCTTCAAAACACAAGATACAGGGCATCCCGTTAAACACAAGATACGGGGGATCCAGCGAATTCTTGTTGAGAAACACAATCACCATACAACTCCCAGTCCCGTAAGCACCTCTCCTCTACCTGAAGAGTAACAACACTTACCTTGCATTGCTAGCGAACAAAAGAATCCTACCTGTTTTCAAACAAGGCATACATACACACTTATACACACATACATGCATATAGGAATACAACGGGGTATCCTCAATCAAATCACAACACAATTCATAATCCAATACACAATAATACAATTCGAAATAAGAAAACCTAAAACCTTCATATTTTTAAGTTACTAAAGAAAAATTACCGCAATCCGCAAGCATGCATAACACTATCAAACAAACCGAAATCAAAGAAACAAGCAAGGCAATTTCCGGAAAAACCGATGAGCTATAGATCCTACCTCTTAAACGGATGAACAAAAAGCTACTCCTTTGCCTTTATCACAAGAATCAGAAGTACCTAAACAAATTATAAGGCAAAATCAACCCAATAACTAAGTATGAAATACGAAAACAGAAAAATGAAGGATAACCTATGGTCCTCACCAAACTCTCTCACCAAAACCTACCCAAATTAACAATCTGATGCAGTAATAACCTCCCTCTAAATGCATAATGTGATGGACAAGAATCCAACAAATTTCAACATAACTATACAATCTCTTAAAGGTGGCACAATTTGACAATACTAGGGAATAAGAGGCATAACATGATTTTCAAGAAAATCAAGGGGAAGGATGCAATTTTGTGAGAACATAATGGGAATAGGTATCAGATATGCTTACGAACAAGAGGAACAAGATTCAGAAATATCGGAAGAGGAAGATCAAAAATCGATCATAAAAAGGGGAAGGGAAACTTGACTTCTATAATATCAAAAATGATTAACCTTCAGAATGTGAATTTAAGCAAGAAAGATGCAGCTCAAAGAGAGGAGTCCAATAAGTTATAACAGGTAATGATCTTATGTGGAAAGAATTTTTTTCAGAAATATTTGGTCGCAAGTGTATAGGGTTCGACCACAAAGGAAGTAAGGAAAATAAGCCTTGTGTTTGCTTAGGTGTGAAGAAACCAAAGAGAGAATAAGTGTGTGGGAAATTAGGGTGGCCAGCCTAGGTATATATAGGTATTTAAGGAGGTCATACTTTACTATTTTTTAGGTTAAAAAATAATTAACTTTAAAAAAAAATTAGGATTAAAAGATAATTATGCTTAAAAGATAATTAGGTTTAAAAGATTATTATCCTTAAAAGATAGTTCCACAATACTTAGGATAATGGGGATTTTTTTTCAAAAAAATTATCTAAGTTATTTTTTTCAAATTAAACTAAACCAAAATTAACATAAAATAGCTGAATAATTGTGAGACCCTGATCCTTTGTAGTGTAGATGTCTAAAAAGTTCAGGAGTCGATGCAACTGAAATGATAATTTTGCCTCTAGAGAAATGGATGCATGATGGCCTAAAATGGTTGCTGTCGGATATTTTTTATTTTAATTCTGATATTTTTATATTAATTATCCTTAGTTTTATCCCTCATTATCTAAGGTATTAGATAATTCTTCCTTTTAAATAGAATGTCTCTTTTAATAGAATTATCCTTTTAAATAGAATTATCCTTTAATTATCCTTTTAAGCTTAAAAATAGGGAATTATCTCTTAGCTAAATCTCCTTAGACACCTATAAAAGAGTGGTCAGCCTATCCTACCTAAATATACCAAAACCCACCTGGAAATTTCAAAATTTATATCCTTCCTCTTAATTTTCGATTTTTGCCTAAACCCTAGCTGAAATTCCTTGACCTTCATCTTAGCATAACTCTCTCATCCTTTAACGGATTTCTACAAATAATAGCTTGTTAGAATACTCTTTCTATCATCTATCTAGATATTTTGAGTTGGAAATCAGAAGGTTAGTTCCTCTTTGTGGAAATTCAACTCGTAATTCGTCGGTTTTGTGTAAGAAATTCCTTGATCTCAATCCTAGCATAACTCTCTCATCCTATGTCAAATTTCTACAAATAGTAGTTTGTTGAAAAGATCTTTCCATTCTCTATCCAGATATCTTGAGTTGGTCATCAGAAGTTTAGTTTTTCCTTGTCAAAATTCAAGTCGTAATTCATTGGTTTTTGTGCCAAGATTGTGTGATTCTTCCTTCAATTAATTTTTGTTGATATTCCTTTTGTTCGTAACATTTTTTGGCATCCATTCATATGTAAAATCATGAATTCTTCCTTCAAATATTCCCTATACATAAAATTGGCATGCCCTATTCCTAACTCTATATTGGCCAAATTTGATCAATTGACTTATCTATTGGTTTCAAATCTTGTTCTTTTTAATCATTTGATTAATTAGCACTTACTGCTTTTTTAATTTCATAAAATCTCAACCCCTAACCTCTCTAATGTTTAAATCACACATACCTTATTAATCCCTTAGGTGTTGCCTAAATTTGTATGAAGAATTAAGGTGAATAATCAAGTTGTTTCCTACTGAATTTCTGGCCATCACATCACGCATTCAGGGGGAAGATATTGCTACATTTGGATGGCTGGATTTTGGTAGGTTAATTGGTTAGGATTCCCAATGCCTTTCGTTTTTAATTAAGTAATCTTGTGGTTTAGTATTGTGTGGTCTTTTCCTTGTGATTGTTTAGGAGATTCTGATCTTATTGGAAAGGCAAAGGATTGTATCTGGTTCAGACATGTGAGAGGTAAGATCTATGCCTCATCGATTCCTTTGGTTACCCTATTGTTTGATTGTTTGAATATGATAGAACTCGATTGCCTATCTTGGTTATATGCTTGCGAAATGTGTGATTATGATGATAGAGAATCTTAGAAGTTAATAGGGAAATAGGTTGCCTAATTTTGTTGTAAGTTTGAGGATTGATCTTTGATTTGTATTGTGATTTGATTGAGGATCCTTTGTTATCAATTATGTATGTTGTACTATGTGTGTACGCATGTATGTGCCTTGTATGTGCTTTGTTTAAAGGATCCTTTTGTCACTGGCCATGAGAGGTAAGTATTGTTGCTCTTAGGGAGAGGAGAGATGCTTAACGAACCGGGAGGTTTATAGGTGGTTATTCCTAGAAACACCTCGCTGGATGCCTTGTAAGCCGATTCAAGTCCGGACGTTAGGAAGCCTTGTAGGCCAATTCGTGTTTGGACGTCAAGAAGCCCTATAGGCCAGTTCGAGTCTGGACGTCAAGATGCTCTGTTTTTGAGTGATAGGATGACTTGTATGCATAGCTGCAAGAGTGTTCCTAGGCCAGTTCAAGTCTGGAAGTTGAAGACAACTAAAAAGCTTAATATAATATTGATTGTCTAACCGTCTTACTTTTTTTACAGCATAACCTTGGATAAGATTAGCAAATGGGGACAAATCTTGGTTTTAAAAATCAGATTATGTTATAGGCTGCCTGTATGCTTCTGAATAAGAAATGTTTTCAGTGTTTCCCCATGTTTTCTACCAAATTCGGCCTACTCTTATATTGTGTGTGCTTGTGATGATTCGGTCTTTATTATGTGTGTTTGATGCTTGCGGTTTTAATTAGATATCTTAACTGGTTTTAGATGCTAATCTTTTGGTTATTAAGAGATGTTTGATAAGGAATCCTTATGATTTATGATGTTGTAACCGTACTGACATTCTTGTAACCTCATCCCTTCTTTTCTCCCCCTTTGCAGGCTTAGGTATATGCATTCTTACTGGTTCCAAAGGTATGAGATCAAGGATGAACGGCTGGATGAATTTGCTCTTTATTGCACCATTTTTCTATTAAATGCGCATGCCATGTCTTTGAACTTGTGTGGATTTGCATTCTGGCTTTCAAATCCCTCTTTCTCTTTCTTGTTGCTTCCAAAATATACATGATAGTATTGGTTGATGTTTTGAGATTCCTATGGGACTTGTGTGTTATGTTGCCACTTGTTTTTATTGTTAATGTAAGTCTTCTGCTGATGTTGTCTTTCACTCCGTATAAGCTAGAAATTCATTAAAGTATAAACATGCTCCAATCTTTAAATAGCATATGAATCAACCAATAAAATTGACAATTAGGTGACATGAACCTTGTGGAATTCAAATAGGACCTTGTGAGGGTTTATTTGGGTTTTACGGCAATAAAGGTCCTAATAGGTTGAGTTTGAATCCTTACAGGTTTGCTAGCGGAGCATGGTTTAGTAGATTGTGTGATTTGCAGTATATTGTGTTCTCAATTTTTGAGGCATACGCATATGTCTATATATACTTTGATTGATTATGACTTAGAAGTATGAAAGCATAATTATAAGATTTGCATGCTTTTGTATATTGATTGCATGTTGATATGTATGATTTGCTAAATGTTGTGTATTTTGTGTGTATGCTTGCTGTGTTTTGTGTGCTTGTTTGTGTTTTATTTCCAGCATATGCATATCATCCGGTGTACGCCTCTCCACCAGGGTACCATCTATTTTCTGGTTTTGTGTTTCATATTGGAAAGTTACATCATTTGTGTTTGTTTAGTATAACAAGTTCGACTAGGAAGTGGAGTGGTGCAACGAAAGCATGTAGATCCATAACCCATAGTTCTTGAGTAGAAATTTCGAGGACAAAATTTTTTTAAGGAGGGAAGGATGTGAGACACCGATCCTTCGTAGTGTAGATGTCCGAAAAGTTCAGAAGCCGATACAACTAAAATGATAAGTGTGTCCCTGAAGAAATAGATGCATCATGGACTAAAATGGTTGCTATCAGATATTTTTTATTTTAATTCTGGTATTTTTATATTAATTACCCTTAGTTTTATCCCTCATTATCTAAGGTATTAGATAATTCTTCCTGTTAAATAGAATACCTCTTTTAATATAATTATCCTTTTAAATAGAATTATCCTTCTAATAGAATATCTTTTAATTATCCTTTTAAGCTTAAAAATAGAGAGTTATCGCTTAGCTAAACCTCTTTAGACACCTATAAAAAATTTGTCAGCCTATCCTACCTAAACATACCAAAACCCACCTGGAAATTTCAAAATTTATCTCCTTCCTCTCAATTTCCGATTTTTGCCTAAACCCCAGCCGAAATTCCTTGATCTTCATCTTAGCATAACTCTCTCATCCTTTATCGGATTTCTACAAATAATAGCTTGTTAGAATGCTCTTTCTATTATCTATCTAGCTATTTTGGGTTGGAAATCAGAAAGTTAGTTCCTCTCTATGGAAATTCAACTCGTAATTCGTCAGTTTTGTGTAAGAAATTCCTTGATCTTAATCCTAGAATAACTCTCTCATCCTATGTCGAATTTCTACAAATAATAGCTTATTGAAAAGATCTTTCCATCCTCTATCCAGATATCTTGAGTTGTTCATCAGAAGTTTAGTTCTTCCTTGTCAAAATTCAAGTCATAATTCGTTAGTTTTTGTGCGAAGATTATGTGATTCTTCCTTCAACTTATTTCTATTGTTATTCCTTTTGTTCGTAAGATTGTTTGGCATCTATTGATGTTGTAAAATCATGAATTCTTTACTTAAATATTCCCTATATATGAAATTGGCATACCCTATTGCTAACCTTATATTGGCCAAATTTGATCAATTGACTTATCTATTGGTTTTAAATCTTGTTCCTTTTAATCGTTTGAGTAATTGGCACCTACTCCTTTCTTAATTTCATGAAATCCAAACCCCTAACTTCTCTAATATTGAAATCACACATACCCTACTACGCCTTAGGTGTTGCCAAAATTTGTATGATGAATTACGATGAATAATAAGGTTATTTCTTGCTGAGTTTCTGCCCATCATATCATGCATTCAGGGGGAAGATATTGCTGCATTCGGATCTCTAGATTTTGGTAAGTTAATTGGTAAGGATTCCCAATGCCTTTGGTTTTTAATTAAGTAATCTTTTGGCTTAGTATTGTGTGGTCTTTGCCTTGTGATTGTTTAGGAGATTCTGATCTTATTGGAAAGATAAAGGATTGCATCTGATTCAAACACAAGAGAGGTAGGATCTATGACTCATCAGTTCCTTTGGTTACCCTATTTTTGATTGTTTGAATATGATTGAATTTGATTGTCTATCTTGGTTATATGCGTGTAGAATGTGTGATTATGATGATAGGGAATCTCGGAAGTTAATAGGGAAATAGATTGCCTAAATCGGTTATGACTTTGAGGATTGATCTTTCATTTGTATTGTGATTTGAATGAGGATCCTTTGTTGACATTTATGTATGCGTGTACTGTGTGTGTATTAGTGTATGTTCCTTGTATGTGCTTATTTGAAGAATCCTTTTTTCGCTGGCCATACGAGGTAAGTATTTTTGCTCCTAGGGCGAGGGGAGATGCTTACCAAACCGGGAGGTTTATGGGTGGTTATTCCCAGCAATAGCTCGCTGGATGCCTTGTAGGCCAGTTCAAGTCTTGACGTCAGGAAGCCTTGTAGTCTAGTTCGAGTCTGGACGTCAAGTTGTCCTACAGGCTAGTTCGAATCTGGACGTTAGGATGCCTTATTTTTGAGTGGCAGGATGACTTGTATGCGTAGCTGCAAGAGTGCTCCTAGGTCACTTCAAGTCTGGATGTTGGAGACAACTAAAAGACTTGCTGTAATAATGAATGTCTAACCGTTTTACTTTTTTACATAATAGCCTTGGAAAACATGGGCAGATAGCGACAAACCTTGGTTTTAAAAATCAGATTATGTTATAGGCTGCCTGTGTGCTTCTGAGTAAGAAGTGTTTTCAGTCTTTCCCCTTGTTTTTTACCAAATTTAGCCTACCCTCATATTGTGTGTGTTTGTGATGATTTGGTCCTTATTATGTTTGTTTGTTGCTTGCAGTTTTAATTAGATATCTTAACTGGTTTTAGGTGTTGATCTTTTAGTTATTGGGAGATGTTTGATAGGGAATCCCTACAACTTATGATGTTGTGACCCTACTGAGATTTTTTCAATCTCATTCTTTTCTCCCCTTTTGCAGGCTTAGGTGTGTGTTTTATTACTGTTACCAAAGGTGTGAGTTCAAAGCTGCACGGCTGAACAAATTTGCACTTCATTTGCACCGTTTTTCTGTTGAATGCGCATACCATGTCTTAGAACTTGTGTGGATTTGCATTCTATCTTTTCAATCCCTTTTTCTCTTTCTTGTTGCTTCCGAAATATACATGATACTATCGGTTGATGTTATGAGATTCCTATGGGACTTGTGTGTTATGTTTCCCCTTGTTTTCAGTGTTAAGGTAAGCCTTCTGCTAATGTTTTCTTTCACTCCATATAAGTCAGAAATTTATTAACGTATAAACATGCTCCACCCTATAAATAATATATGAATCAACCAATAAAATTGACAATTAGGTGACTTGAGCCTTGTGGAATTCAAATAGGACCTTGCGAGGGCTTATTTGTATTTCATAGCGATAAGGGTCCTAGTAGGTTGGGTTTGAGTCCTTATAATAATACTTAGGAATATTTCAGACATGAACTTAAGGGACATCACATAGTGGGGTTGTTAGGGGCAAAATAGTTATTTTTGCTACATTGGTCCCTAGGTGCCATTTCTGACACATAGACTTCTAGGGAATCTAACCTACTAAGGATCAGGGTCTCACATCCTCCCCAGTTTACAAAAATTTCGTCCTTGAAATTTCTGCTTATAGCTATGGAAATAGGTGAGGGTATCTCGCCAGCATCGACTCCTCGATCTCCCAAGACTGCTCATCAAGTTGGCCATTACACCAAACAACACGAACCATAGGAAGTTTATGACTACGAAGCTGATGAACAATTCGATCTAGGATGGAAATTGGCTGTAAGGGATAGGATAGGTCTTCAGCAACTTTGATTGGAGGGTTTTCAGAAACACGGGCCGGGTCTCAGACAAACTTTCCTAATATCGAAACATGGAATGCATTATGGATTCTTTCCATAGTCAAGAGCAATCCAAGATGATATGCAATAGTACCAACTCTTTCAGTACTATCATATAGACCAATGTAATGGGATGCTAGCTTGTCTCGCTGCTCAAAACGAAGTACACCATTTTCAAGAGACAACTTACAAAAATATTTTGTTACCTACTACAAACTCAATCTCTCTTCGTCTTCAATCTTTGTCAAATCATATTCAATTTCTTGGTAGCTTCATCTATCAATTTTGGATTGTCTAGGCGTCTCTCGCCTACTTTATTCCAAAAATATACCTCCTTCTTTGCTGATTGCTTGCGCACATACCCCTGAATATGTAATTTGATTGGACTACTTTTTGGTTCTCTAGTTCCCTCTTTTTCCTACTTATTTCGGATATATACTTAAGGGTTACTTGTTGGATTTTGATACTCCTTTGGGACTCCATATGCTACCAGAATGTTTGTCCATTCTTATCATTCTCCAACCTTTAAAAACCATAAGAATGAACTTTAATAATTCGTAATTAGGATAATTAGAGCCTTGTGGGATTTAGATGGGTTATTGGGAGAGTATGCTTGCGTATCACGGTGGTAAGGGTCCTAATAGGTTGGGTTCGGGTCCTTACATATATTATACTAATAATTGATTAAAAGTAAGACTATCTATGTAAGGACCCAAACCCAACCTATTAGGACCCTTACCGTCGTGAAACCCAAATAAGCCCTTGCAAGGTCATATTTCAATTCCACAAGGCTCAAGTCACCTAATTATCAATTTTATTGGTTGATTCATATGCTATTTAAAGGTTGGAGCATGTTTATACTTTTACAAATTTCTGGCTTACACGGACTGAAAGAAAACATCAGCAAAAGACTTACATTAACATTGAAAACAAGTGGAAACATAACACAAGTCCCATAGGAATCTCAAAACATCAACCAATAGTATCATGTATATTTTAGAAGCAACAAGAAAGAGAAAGAGGGATTGAAAAGCCAGATTGCAAATCCACACAAGTTCAAAGACATGGCATGCACATTCAAGAGGAAAGGGGTGCATATGATGTGCGAATTCGTCCAGTCGTGCAGCCTTGATCTCACACCTTTGGTACCAGCAACAAAACATACACCTAAGCCTACAAAGGGGGAGAAAATAAGGAATGAGATTACAAGAATCTCAGTAGGGTCACAACATCATAACTCATAGGGATTTTCAGTCAAATATCTCCTAATAACCAAAATATCAACACCTAAAACCAGCTAAGATATCTAATTCAAACGTCTAACACACACAATAGGGGCTGAAATCATCATAAACACACACAATATAAAGGTAGGCCAAAATTGGAAGAAAACAAGGGGAAAGACTGAAAATATTTCTTATTCAGACGCACACAGGCAGCCTATAATATAATCTGATTTTCAAAACCAAGATTTGTCCCTATCTACCCATATTGTCCAAGGCTATACTGCAAAAAGGGTAAAACAGTTAGATAATCAATATTACAGCAAACCTTTTAGTTGTCTCTGACATCCAGACTTTAACTGGCCTATGAGCATTTATGCAGTTGCGCATACAAGTCATCTTGCAACACAAAAGCAGGGCATCATTATGTCTATACTCGAACTCGCCTATATGGAATCTTGACGTCCAGAATCGAACTGGCCTACAAGGCATCCTAATGTCCTGACTTGAATCGGCCAACAAGGCATCAAGCGAGCTCTTGCTGGGAATTACCACCCATAAACCTCCCAGTTCGGTAAGCACCTCTCCTTTCCCTAGGAGAAACAATACTTATCTCGCAAGGCCAATGACGAAAGGATCCTTCAAACATAGCTCAAACAGGGCACATACAAGTATACACATATAGTACACGCATACACAAATCATAATAAAAAATCCTCAATCAAATCACAATACAATCACAAATCAGTAAGCATGTCATAGCCGTATGTATGCCCTTCCAATTTCTAAAATTATCCCAAAGATAAATCACCGAATTGTGCAATTAATTTAAAGATAACCAAGCCAAAATCAACAACAAATCAAGCATACAATATTGGGTAACCAAAGGAACCGATGAGGCATAGATCCTACCTCTCACGAGTCTGAATCAGATGCAATCCTCTGCCTTCTCCCTGAATGCGTGATGTGATGGCCAAAAATTCAGCAATAAACAACCTAATTATTCACCATAATTTATGATACAAATTTTTGCAACACCTTAGGGTTTAATAGGGTAAATTGCAATTTCATCATACACATAAGAAGAAGCTGCGATTTCCTATGAACAAGGAAGGAATAGGTGCCAGACACTTAAACGATTAAAATGAACAAGATCTGAAACCAATAGACAAGTCAATTAATTTAATTTCAGCAAACATAGGGTTAGGAATAGGACATGCGGATTTCATATATAGGGAAGATTCAAAGGATAAATTAATGATTTTACAAAATGAATGGATGCCAAACAATCATATGAACAAAAGGATTAACAACAGAAATCAATTGAAGGAAGAATCACACAATCTTAGCACCAAAACTGACTTATTACGACAGGAAAGAACTAATCTTCTGATTACCAACCCAAGATAGCTAGATAGAGGATAGAAAGATCTTTATAACAAGCTATTATTTGCAGAAATCCAACAAAGGATGAGAGAGTTATGCTAGGGATCAAAGAATTTTGGTTAAGGTTTAAGGTAGTCAAAAATCGAAAATTGAGAGGAAGAAGAGAAGGGAGGGAATAATTCCATAGTTATTTTGGAAGTTTTGGGTATGCTTTATCAGGGTAGGTTGGCCTCTCTTTTATAGGTGTCTAAAGATATTTAGCTAAGAGATAATTTCCTACTTTTAAGCTTAAAAAGATAATTAAAGGATAATTTTATTTAAAAGGATAATTTTATTAAAAGAGATATTCTATTTAAAAGAAAAAATTATCTAATATCTTGGACAATAAGGGATAAAACAAATGATAATTAATATAAAAATACCATAATTAAAATAGGAAGTATTTGGCCATAGCCATTTTAGGCCATCACACATTCATCTCTTCAGGGGAAAAATAATCATTTCAGCTGCACCAATACCTGAGTTCCATTTCTGACCTGTGGACTTCTAGGACATCTACCCTATGGAGGTTTAGGGTCTCACAATCTAGACAGAGCCACAGAAGTTTGAGTAGTCTTAAATTGAACTTACAGAAGTAATCATCGTAGTAGTGATGTGTATGACACTGGTTTAATCTTATGGATCAAGTAAAAGGAAAGACTACCTTTAGCATAAGAAAGTAAGAATGTTATGCAGAAAGTGATACTGTAAAAAAAAGGGTGTAGAGTCACCTAATGAGATTAGTATATTGAGTTATGTATATTGCTGCCTCATGTTGTTTTCGCTATAATTAGGTTATCGAGGATGAGGGCTAAACCATTATTTGTGTTTCTTATACCCTCTAGATCTGATATACAAGTAGATGTGATGGGACTATCCATTTAATGCTGAGAAAAAAGATTGGAATGTGGTTGGAGATTCAGTGAAAGACCGACTTTGTATCTATGGTTATTAGCTTGATTTAGCGTGTTAGTGTTAAGAATATCTTAGAAGTTTGGTATTTGGTAAAAGAGAACCACTCCATAAACCGAGACCTTGTTTTATACCTAACCCTGATTTACTATCAGTTTTTTGCCCTTTGAGCTTTTTGGTGTGAGTATATTATTAAGAGATATGTATTTATGCCAAAGAGATGGTGTTACTTGTATGTTTGAGTTTGAGTGGTTGACTCGACGCAAAGTTGTGTAGAGTGTGAGATGTGAATTCCAAGTTGTGATTAAATATTTATGAAATTTTCTCATACTTTTGGTATGAAAAATTGATCAATATATAGTGATTAAAGGGAAAAGCTAGTAAAATGAAGCTAAAGCGTGATATTTTTTAGTTATATATCTTAATGAGCTTACAGAAAATAAGGTTAAATGTGGAGTAGCGCAGCGGAAACATGGTGGTTATTGTCTACTATTGTATTTCCTATCATTGGCTATCATTGTATTTGACATAAATTGAGATAAAAAGGCAACCATGATGAAGCCAAGGAATGGAGAGAATGTAGTAGGATGCAACATTCTAGTTTGATATTGAGAATGATATAAAAGTTGAATCACTATACAAGATTATCAGATTCATAGAAAATACTTATTGTATATGTTGTCAGAATGGTGATTGATGTTTATGTGATTGGAAACAATACATAACGAATTTTTTATGTGAATGGTGGGACTATCACCTAGGAATGATTTTTATGAGTTTAGTAGTGAGTTAATCACTAGGTGTATTAAATGCAATTATATTATATTGAGTTACATTATCAGAAATGACATAAGAATGACTTTTGGTTATACACTTTGTATTAGGGTTAAGGTGATTGATATAACCCCATATATATAGTTTTTGATATCTGATATAATTTGAATCATAGAATAGCATGGTAATGCAAAATTTAAAAGGATATAGAGGATTAAGAGTTTGAGACCCCGAATTTTGAGTCCTAGAGATCAAGAAGGCAATACAGGTGAAATGATTGTTTTGCCCTTGAAGAAATGGATGTGTGATGGCTGAAAATGGTATGGAATGTCTAGTAATTATTTCTGGTTTTAATCCCCTTTGATTTAATTCTTTATTTGTTGATACTTACCTTAGGAGATAAATATTCTAAAATTAAGGGAGGATAATTATAAAATTTAATTCTAATAATTATCTTATTTTAATTTAACCTTTAAAGTAAAAAAATAAATCCCATAACCATCCTATATAAAAGGAAGCTAGCCACACTTAAATCTTACACAAAAATACACAAAATTGGTCAAACCTCGAACTCTACACCTCCCTATTGCTGCCAAAATTCCTTCAACTTCAAACTGGCATAACTTTCTCATCCGTTGTCAGATATTTGTAAATAATAGCTTGTTGGAAAGATCGTTTAATCCTCTATCTATCTATCTAGGTCAGGTAATCAGGAGGTTAGTTTTTCACTTTTGACATTTTGTCGGTTTTGGTGTCGTAATTGCATGATTCTTGCTTTAATTGATTTCTGTTGTTGTTTCTCTTGTTCGTATGATTGTTTAGCATCCATTCATGTTGTAAAATCATGAATTCATCCTTTGAATCTTCCCAATACATGAAATCAGCATGCTCTACCCTTGCCCTATTATTTACAATCTTGATTAATTGATTAACCTATTGGTTTCTGATCTTATTCCTTTTGATTGTATGTGTTATAAACACCTAATATTTGCATGTTAACATGAAATTTCATAACTTGTTAACAAGAATTTTCAACTTGTCTTATTGCCCTATTCTTAGTATCGAAAATTGTATGTTGATTGGGATGGTAATTCAGGTTTTTTCTTGTTAAGTTCTTGGCTATCACATCACATCCAAGAGGGAGGCACCTGCGGCATCTAATCACTGGTTTCTAATAGGTTTCGTGAGTGGAATTAAGCTATTTACTTGGTTAGTCTTTGCCTTTTCCTTGTGATGCTATAGGTGTTTCGGATCTATTAAATAAAGGTAAAAGAATAACTTCTTGTTCAGAGACAAGAGAGGTAGGATCTATGCCTCATCGGTTTTTTCAGAGATCCTTGCTGTTTTCTTGTTGATTTCGGTGCATATACCTATTGATGTTTGCATGCGCATATGTTGAGGCTTACTTGGGATTGGCAAACTCTTGAGATAGGTTATGTGTACCTAATTTGCATGTGTTGTGTGTATTGAACATGCTGATTGTGTTATGACATGACCCTGTGGTAGTATTGTGCTTTGTGCTTACTTGTGTGTGCTTGTACGTGTTTGTGTGTTAGGATCCTTGATCGGAGGCCATTCGAGGTAAACGGTGATGCTCCTTAGGAGAGGAGAGGTTCTTACTAGTATGGGAGTCGTATGGCTGGCAATCCCCAACTTGCGCACAATAGATGCCTTGTCCTTGTGTGGCTAGACACCTTCTTCTTGTGTGCCAAGATACCCTTATCCTTGTGTATGTTGGATGCCCTTGTACTTGTGTGGTTTGGATGTCTTGTCCTTGTGTAACAAGATGAATAGGCTTGCTGATTAGCTTGTGTGCTAACCTTTATCCTTTGTGCAGTGAATCCTTAGACAACACAGGTGGAAGGGGATGACCTTTTCTTATTGCCGAGATGATTGATGAGATTTTTCTACTTGTTTACTTCTGATTTTTGAAAATGTTTGTAATCCACCCTCAGCCATAGTTTCGGCTCTAACCTTATTGATTGTTTCTTAAATTGCGTGATATCCATAGATGTGTAGGAATGATCTGATGTTGTTTAGGAGATGTTTGTTTAAAATTTCTATCGATCTTATGATGTTGTGACCCTACTGAGATTCTTGTAATCTCATCCTATTTTTTTCACTATTTTTCAGGTTTAGGTACATTCGTTGTTCGTGGTACTAGTATGTAAGATCAAGGCTATACGGTAGGATGACATTGCATTACATTCGCATTCCTGTTTCCTTGGTTTCTTATGCATATAACATAAACAATGATTTGACTATTTTCTGGGTTTTCAAGTTCCTTCTATGCTTGATTGTTTCCAGAATATGTTGGAGATTTACTTGTTGGATTCTTGGATCCCCATGGGATGTGTTGTGAATTTATTTGTTTAATTTAAAACTTCCACTGAGGTTTTTTCACTCCGTGTGATACCAGAATTCTTGTCCAATATCATTCCCCAAACATTTGAATCTTAAAGGAATTAACATACTAATATCGGAACTAGATGGATAAACCTTGTGGGATTCAAGTAGGTCCTGGTTTGGCTTTGTTTGGGTTTTACATGCGCATGGTTTAGGGAATATGGTTTGTTATATGCTAATCTATTTTTTTGGTTTTGTGTTTTTAGGTAGGTACATGCGCACATACCCACTTACTTAGAGACTAAAACGAAAAATAATTTTATGCAAAAAATCTGGTTTTAATTATTTGGATGACATGCTTGACTATTTTATTTGTTGTGTGTTTATGTGTGCTTTTATGAATTGCATGATTTGATGTGTTTTGCTGTGTTTTGTTGTGTACTTTGCTGTGTTCTTTTGTCATTGCCGAGTGTATATGTGTATGCTTGCTGCCTGTTGATGTGTGCTGCCAACTGCTGCCGAGTGTTCCTATATGGTTTCCAAGTATGTGTGGTTGACTTGTAAGCATGTCATACATGTTTCTATGTGATGTTGTCGAGAATGATTTTTGTGAATCCATGCTTGCCAAGTATTCTGATGATTATTGTCGAGTGCTTGTGTATGATTGCTAAGTGTTGCTGAGTGTACTTATACATGGTTCTGAATGTTTTAGTGATTGTTACCGAGTGCATAGGTGTGTATTGATGTGATTGCCGATTGTTCATTACATGTAAGTATGTGTTTTCTGAAACTAGTGTATTTGTGTGCATGTGTGTTTTGTTTTCCAGCATATACGTATCGTCTGGTGCACGCCTCTCCACCAGGTACCACTTCTTTTCATAGTCTCGTATTTGGGTTATGTGTCGAGTAACATCGTATGCTTGTATAGTTTGGCAAGGTTGAATACAACAAGGGATCGACGGGGTAGGTATGGGATTCAGACCGAACAACAACCTGTTGAGCAAGAGGAGTCGAATGCACAAACTGAGCAAGGATGGCAAGCTAAGCCCGAAAACCAACCTGAGACGCCAGCCGCACCAGCCATCGATCCTGTGATGGCACAAATTCTGAATGTGTTACAAGGGATTGCTACAGACCAGTAGCGTATGGAGGCGCAATTTCAGAATGCTCCTACACCCGAGCCTGTGGAAGATCCTATTCCTCCACTTGAGCCTGTACAGCTGGCTCACCTTAAGAAAGTTGAGAGACTTCCCATCGTTATTACAAAATTGCTGAAGGAAGCTCGTTAACTCGGATGTAAAGATTTCATTGATTCAGCCAGAGCTTCAGCGGCTAGTGAATGGATAGACATCTTGTGCTCAGTGTCTTTGTTCTTACGTATCTCTAATGATGACAAGGTTGCCATCGCTACTTTCCTACTTGAAGGAGAAGCCCTCACATGGTGGACAGCTGTGAGTATGCGGTTCGGCGATCGTTTGCCTATGTGGGAGGAATTTCGGTATGAGTTCGATGAGAGGTTCTATATGAGATTCCATAAAAACGAGCAGCGATAAGTTTTCTATAAGGTTGAACAAGGCACCCATTCGGTGCTGGAATATGAGAGGGCATTGAGGGAATTGTCCCGATTTGCACTAGAGGAGGATCATTCACCGTACCAGTTTGTAAGACGATTTCAGGACGGGATGAGTACTGAGCTCAAAACCATCGTTGGTAGGACACCGGTGCAGAATTTGCAAGAGTTGATCATTGCTGCGACTGAAGTCGAGAAAATTGTGGAAAGTAAGAAACCATCAGCAGCAAGTGGTGGCGGATCTTGTAGGTGAGATTCGAAGTTCAATCGGCATATGGGACTCTATCCTTTAAGGTTATATCCTTAGAAAAACAATGTGTGAGGACCCGATCCCGGATACCGGATCTCACCGCCGTAGGACTCGAATTGACCCCACCGAGGGACACCAGAATCCTACAAGGCTTCTCTTACAAAATCCGTAAAGTTATAAAATTCTGGTTGCCGTTTATCAGCAATACAACCAAGTTTATTGGATTCTCATATATTCAAGGAAACCTTTACTAAATCATAAAAACTGTTTGAGCATGGTTCTAAAATCTTTATATTTGTAAGGGCTTTGAAAATATTTATTAAAAGAACAACTTAGATTATGTCAAACACCAAGTTGCGGAGTTGTTTAGCGGAAGGCTTTGTAAAAGAAAAAAAAACAAAACATTTATTTTGAAAACACAATCCGGGAAAACATTTCAACAAATAAATAAAAATAAAGAAAACAATGGAAAACCAAATCAACCCAAAAAGGATGAAAGTCCAGTCCAAATTATTTATTACAGTCCAAAATATAAAAATCAAAGAAATGTAAAATGCATGCAAACCACAACACAACTGCATAGCCATAGTTCAGCACCTACTGTCCAATGTTCTAGGGGAGGCTAGGCTTCTCCTCAGCTGAACCTGAAAGGGATAACAAATGGGGGTGAGATCACTAGGACCTCCGTGAGAGACACAGCATCATAAGCATTCACGGGGAGTGAGTAGAGGCAATACGGAAAACTTTTTCTTTTAAAATGCAAGTATAAAACCGGTGTAAGTAACAAGAATAATGAAAGTTCAAAAACACAGACTCAACGGTCTAAAATGAGTGGTTACGGTAAACGCATCATATCGTATCGAAAAATCCCACGGGATAGACATTAAAACACCACACGAATCGGTTCGGCGCGTAGAACCGTCGGAGGCCCAATGGCAGTAAAGTTTGAGTTATTACAAGTTATGTATAAATGTCCCACCGCCATTGTTGTCTGTGGAGCGGAGGGAATACACACGTCCTCCACACTCCATAATCACGACCTGTGATCAAAGGTCACATAACACAACCATACAACTCCCTACGGTAAGAATCGCTCCCCTACTACGGGATGTCCGAATACTTACCTCGCATTGGCCAAGCGATTCGTGTAATTCACGGTATCATATCTCTCATATATATACCCACCAACATGCCCCAAAATTCATAAAATCATTTCAATGGGATAATTTACACATGTTCAAAACATCATACAACACATGTGTATAGAAATGGTAAAGTAACAAAAAATCATGCTAAATCATCTTTCATAAATTTTTTCAAACATGCATCCTTGTAAGTTCTTAACACCCAAATCATGCCAAAACAAAAAGAGAAAAATACTTAGAAAACGGCATGTGATACTCGACAACATCAAGTGTAAACATCACCCATCCAAGTTTCTATTCTTCATCTTAAACACATTTAAACATGTGGGTAGTTTTCACGCATATTTCACAAAACCAAAAACACATACATAAATATTAATTTTCAAACACATGCCGAGTATATCACTAGTCGCAATTAATCCATTTCAAGCATGCCTCATACTCAAAACCAAAACAAAATCATTTATGTAAACTATATTAAAAGTGAGTAGCCGATCAAACCGATGATACGAAGTCTCCCACCTTTTGTCTCTGATCACGGAGTCCTTTCCTACAAGCCCTGCTATGCCTACCATAAGATCATAACATACTCCTGGTTAGGATCCATCAGATCCATACTCAAATCCAAAGAACACTTATGGATCTAATTGACCCAAGTATATATATATATACTCACTAATCAACAACTCACCTTGATGTATCTTGTTTGATTGTGATACTTGTGGGTCTAAGGGTACTTCCGATAGGTTAAGCTTAACGATTTCTCATGAAATTTTTATCGTAGATTCCTGACATTCTGCGACGAACGTGGATATGAAGAATGAAACATTTGGCCGAGTAGAAAAAAAGATAGAAAATCTATAAGTTTCGGAAACTGTAGGGTGACGAGTTTGGTTTATGAACTTGGTGGATGAATTTCTGGGTTCAGTCTTGAGTTTCTTGGCAGGTTGGTTCAAAGAAGAGTTCAAGGTATCAGAGAGGGTGTTCAGCTAGGCTTAGAGAAGGAATAAAATTAAAGAAGATGGGTATCAAGATCAAGAACAGATTAGTTCCACATATAGAAGAAAAAGTCTGGTTGCAGCAGCACTTGGTTGGATGATTGGATTTCAGATAAAGGTTTGGTATTTCAGGTGAGACTTCTGGTGACTTAGGTGTACATTCAGGCAAGCAAGAATAGACCAGAAAGTGAAAGAAAATGCATGCCAAAGATAGGGAAAGTCGGACTCAAGAGGGGACACACAAGAGAAACCAGAATTTGCAAGATGGTGAGTGATCAAAGGGGTTCCCAAACCAATGGCAATCAGATGAAAGTGAGTGGGAATCTTGCAATGGCAGACAAGAGTAAGTGGAGAGGTGTGTTTTAGCTGGAAAAGGAGAGAAAAATTCTGGTGGGAGGGCCAGGAAATGATGCTTAATCAAGTGTGTTAGGGGAAGGTTGAAGTTTGAATTAATCATGTGTGTAATGTCTAGTTAGGTGGGTTATTAACCAATATAAAACAAAGAAAAATTCAAAAGAATCACCACCAGGAGAGGAATTACGACTTTAACTTGAAAGGAAAAGCATCAGGTATGAAAATGGCAGACAACTTTGATTTAGAATGTGGCCTACACAAAAGGTTAAGCATGTGAAGGCAGATTTGAACAATAATGGCACAACTAGACACTCAACTTGTATAAACACCTAAGGGACCCAAATTATGGCTGTATGTGATGTGGATCCTGAGGTAAGTATGGTAAGGTAATGTAGGTTTAATCCAGGTGAAAATCTTATGTAATTACCCACTGTAATTGCTGAGTTACGGTACAGTAGAAAAATCAGGGATTTACGGTGATCAATTGTTTTTGTGAC
Source organism: Passiflora organensis (assembly GCA_019739055.1). Lineage (NCBI taxonomy): Eukaryota > Viridiplantae > Streptophyta > Magnoliopsida > Malpighiales > Passifloraceae > Passiflora > Passiflora organensis. The sequence continues at coordinate 75,953 of JAEPBF010000120.1, read as the reverse complement.
TGGTGTAATCTGATTTTACTCTATGATGAGGTACATTGGGCCTTAGGAAATTTCCGAATGGACTTAGGCCTTGGGAATGGTAATTGGACCGAAAATATGAAGATACGAATCAATTACGGTCAACAGCAGTTTTACGATCGGACAATTCGTAAAACTGCGTCATATAAGTAGTTTATATTTATGTTAACTGAGAAGTTACATTGCCAAGAATCTAATTACTCACTTTTACCTTTCATAGGGTTACTCAGGTGTCTAAGGTTCACTCAGGTCCATCTAAATCGTAAAATGTTACCGTCACACGGTAAACAAAACTCATCCGGAGTCCTCGACGGGGTAAAACTTGGGGACTGACCAAACTAATACGGTAGAAATGGATACAGTAAAAATTTAAGCATTGCCGAAATGACTCGTACGGGCGTCAAAGTCATTAGCTAATAGGTCTAGTACATATCTAACACTCAAAATGCTGAAAAATAACTTATACGATAAAAATAAAAAGGAAGAATAACTGATGGAAACCTCTAAAAGAGCGAGGTCTCACACAATGCCAATGGAGGTAACAACAAGAAGAACAATTCTGGTTCGAATTCCAATGGATCAACATTGAATTCTCAGCAATGTTGATGTTGCAATTGGGGCGAGATGGGGCATATTTAGAGGGAATGCCTGAAACCAAGGCGTATCAAAAGCGCACTTAGTGCGGGCCGTGGTGGGTATGCTAACCCCACCAAACCACTAGCATGCGCATCAGGATGACCACCCAACAGATCCTCAAGTAAGGCGCAACCAAGACCATCGAGGCTATTCACCCTGACTGATGCTGGGGCTAGTCCTAATGTGGTGAAAGGTACTATTTCAGTCTTTTCTCAAAATACTAAAGTATTGTTAGATCCCAGAGCAAACAGGTCATTTATAAGTCCAAGGATAGCATTTAGCACGGATCGGCCTTTTTCTCCTTTGTCTCCTCCTATTGCAGTTCTGTCTCCTTTGGAAGAACAACTGATTTGTGATTTAGTCTACATCAGCTAGGCTGTATGTATGGGTTCGAGTATACTTGAGGTGGATTTGGTCCCATTGGACATTCGAGAGCTGGATGTGATCTTAGGCATGGACTGCTTGACAAATTATCAAGCCTATATGGAGTGTTTCACCAAGTGAGTGTGGTTCACTTTTCCTAATGGTGCCGAGTACTGTTTTGTAGGTGATAGGCGAGTTGTTCCATTTTGCATGATTTCCTGGCTTGATGCGAAGCAATTAATCAGCAAAGAATGTACAACGTACCTCGCGCACATATATGATCCATCTAAATAGACCTCGGATCTAGATTTTGTTCCAATGGTATATGAATTTCCAGATGTATTTATAGAAGACATAGCCGGTTTGCCAACAGCAAGGGAAGTGGAATTCGGCATTAAATTAGTGCCTGGTACGAATCTGATTTCTATTCCTTCTTATCGTATCGCTCTTGCAGAAATCAAGGAACTGACACAATTGGAAGATTTGCTGGATCGTGGTTTCATCTGACCCAGTGTGTCACCTTGGGCAGCACCTGTCTTGTTGTTGAAGAAGAAAGATGGTTTGCTGCGATTGTGCATCGACTATCGGCAACTAAATCGTGTGACCATGAAGAACAAATATCCTTTGCCACACATCAATGACTTTTTCGACCAGCTCCAGGGTGCAACCATATTCTCCAAGATTAATCTCAGATCTGGCTACCAACAAATGCGAGTTCAAGATGTTGATATTCTGAAGACCGTGTTCAGATTGCGATATGCCCACTACGAATTTCTGGTTATACCGTTCGGTTTGATCAATGCACTAGCCGTGTTCATGGACCTGATGAATCGTGTATTCCATGAATTCCTTGACGAATTTGTGATAGTCCTCATCGATGACATGATTTATTCAAAATCAGAAGAGGAACATGCTGAGCATTTGCGAATTCTGCTGAATGTCTTGAGGGATTGGCGGTAGTTCGTAAAGTACTACAAATGCGAATTCTTCTTACGCGAAGTTGTTTTTCTAGGCCATGTTGTTTCTGCCCAAGGTGTCCTTGTTGATCCGAAGAAGATTGAAGCCGTAGTTGCCTGGGAAGCCCCGTGAACTGTGTTTAAAGTTCGTAGTTTCCGTGGCTTGGCCTGATACTACCGTTGCTTCATGGAAAATTTTTCATCGCTTGCTGAAGCATTGACTAGACTGATGCGCAAGGGTGAGCCATTCGTGTGGACCGAGAAGCGCCAACGAAGTTTCAAAAAACTAAAATCCGGTTAGTTTCCTCACCTATCCTTACCTCACCAATCGGCGGAAAAGAATATGTGGTGTATAGTGATGCATCGAAATCCGTACTTGGATGCGTATTGATGCAAGACAGGAAAATTATTTCCTATACTTCCCGATAGTTGCGACCAAACGAAAGCAATTATCCTACGCATGATTTGGAGCTTGCAGCCGTGGTGTTTGTGTTAAAAAAATGACGTCACTAATTATACGACGAGACGTGCCGAATCTTCATCGACAACAAAAGCTTGAAATACCTCCTTACGAAGAAAGAATTGAATATAAGACAACAAAGATGGGTGGATCTGATGAAGGACTACAATCTGATCATCTAATATCATCCTGGAAAAGCAATTGTAGTTGCTGATGCCTTAAACTGAAAATTTCATCCTCCTCCATTGGTTTTGGCTTACATACGCACCCAATACATGTCAATGTTGCTGGATTTGAAAGCTACTTGTGTACATCTTGGCACTGATTTTTATGGTTTGTTGTTAGTGCAAATCGAAGTCACGCCTACCTTGATTGAAGAAATCCGGAATCAGCAATTAGAGGATCCGAAACTGGTTGAAATTTGGAAGCAATAATCTGATGGTGTTGATGCCATAGCTCACGATTTCAGAGTGCGAGATGATGGAGTTCTTGTGTTTATAAACCGGGTATGTGCTCTGCAAGATGTTGATATTCATAATCTTATTTTATCTGAGGCGCATAGTTCGAAATTCGCTATCCATCCTGGTAGTACTAAGATGTACCGAGATCTGAAGGAACAATATTGGTGGCCGAACATGAAGCGCCACATGGCTATGTTTGTTGCCCGATGCCTCATATGTTAACAAGTAAAGATAGAGCATCAAAGAGCCACTGGTTTAATAGAGTTACTTCCAATTCTAGAATGGAAGTGGGACCATCTCACGAAGGCCTTTGTGACTGTTTTGCTTAGATCGCAATGAGGATATGATGCCATTTGGGTGATCGTGGATCGATTGACGGAATCTGCACACTTTCTTCCTGTATATGTGCCAGACACCCCCGAGAAATTGGCTGTACGTTACTTGGACGAGATTGTTCGATTGCATAGATTCCTAGTTTCCATTATTTCAGATCGTGACCTTCATTTCACATCACGATTTGGGAGAAATTCCAAAATATGCTGGGTTCGAGATTGAATTTCAGTACAGCTTTTCATCCCCAGACTGATGGCCAATCTAAAAGAACGATTCCGATAGTCGAAGACATGCTACATGCGAGTGTACTAGACCAGCATACCGGTTGGGAGCAATGTCTACCATTGGCGGTATTTGCCTACAATAATAGCTTTCATGTAAGCATCGGTATAGAACCTTATGAAGCACTATATGGGAGACGTTGCAGAACCACCAGTCGAGGTTGCTCAAGACCTATCTTATGCTATACAACCAGTTGCCATACTAGATCGGTCAGTTTGTCAGCTTCGCAGTCGAAATGTGCCATTGGTACGAGTTGTTTGGCATAATAGCCAAATCAAGGAACAGTTTTTGTGTGACACCACGAATTTTGAGTCCAGAAGTCTAGAAGCCAGGGCAGGTCAAAAGATTATTTTGCCCCTGAAAAAAAGGATCTGTGATTGCTGAAATTGGTAAGGAATGTCCAGTAGTTAGTTCTAGTTTTTATTCCCTTTAAGTTCAATCATTATTTGATTGATCATTATCTTAGAAAATAAAATCTCTAAAATTAAAAGAGGATAGTTACAGAATTTAATTATGATAATTATCTTACTTTAATCTAATCTTTAAAGTATGTAAATTAATCCCATAACTACCCTATATAAATAGGAAACCGACCACACTTAAACCTCACACAGAAAATTTATAAAATGCGTCCAACCAAAAACCCTACAACTTCCTATTTTTGCCGAAATCTGTTTGAAGTTCAAAGAAGCACAACTCTCTCATACATTTACAGATTTTTGAAAATAATAGCTTGTTGGAAAGTTCTTTCTGTTCGATTTTCAACCAACATGGGTTTTTTATTTAGAGGTCAGTTTTTCTTTGTTAAAAGTAAAGTCGTATTTGGGCAGAATTGCCAAAATCTGCTTGAACTTCAAACCAGCATAACTCTCTCATCCTTTGTCAGATTATTGTAAATAGTAGCTTGTTTGAAAGATATTTCTGTCTTCTTTCCAAAAAATTTTAGGTTTTTCATCTGGAGGTTAGTTTTTCTTTATTAAAAATTAAATCATATTTTGGCAGAATTGCCAAAATCTGCTTGAACTTCAAACAGACATAACTCTCTCATCCTTTATCAGATTCCTATGAATAATAGCTTGTTGGAAAGCTCTATTCATTCTATTTCTAATCATCATGTTTTTTTTTTTCCTGGAGGTGATTTTTTTCTATATCGTAAGTTAAGTCATATTTCGGCGGGATTAGGTTTCAAAATTATGTGATTCTCCCTTCAATTGATTTTTATTGTTGTTCCTATTGTTTGTATGATTTTTTAGCATCCACTCATGTTGTAAAATCATAAATTCATCCTTTGAATCTTCTCTATACATAAAATCAGTATGCCCTACCCTTGCCTTATTGTTGCATATCTTGATCAATTGATTAACCTATTGGATTTTGATCTTGTTTCTTTTGATTGTACAAGTTATAAACTCCTAATCCTCCTTTTTTAACATGAAATCACAATCTTTACACCTTGTATACATGAAATCACAATTTTTCTTGTGCTCTACTCTTAGTGCCAAAATTTGCATAGTTAATTGGGATGGTAATTCAGGTTGAATCTTGTTAAATTCTTGGCTACCACATCACATATCCAAGGTGGAGGCACCTGTGACATCTGAGCACTAGTTTCTGATAGGTTTTGTGAGTGGAATTGGTAAGAAAATAGGGTACTCAATTGGTTATTGAGTATGCATGCTTGGTTTGGTTTTGTCTTTGCCTTGTGATGCTATAGGTGGTTTGGAACCATTAAATAAAGACGAAGGAATAGCTTCTTGTTTAAAGACAAGAGAGGTAGGATCTATGGCTCATCGGTTTCTTCAGAGATCCTTGTTGTTTTTTATGCACACCCTTGATAATATTGCATATAATTTGATTATATGGTATATGCATGAATTACGGTTTAAGATTTAATTACTTGGGCTATACCAAATCCTTGAGTTAGGTTATGAATGCCTAATTTGCATGTGTTGTGTGCTTTGAACATATTGAATGTGTTCTGACATGATTGAGACTACCTTACTATGGTATTGTTCTTTGTTTTTGCCTGTGTGTGCTTGTCTGTATGTCAGGATCCTCTTCTGATGGTTATTTGGGGTAAGAGTTGATGCTCCTTGGGAGAGGGGTGGCTCTTACTGGTAAAGGAGTCGTATGGGTGGTAATCCCTAGCTTGCACGCACTAGATGCCTAATCTTTTGTGCTGGGTAGATGTCTAGTCCTGTGTGCTGACTAGATGCCTAGTCCTGTGTATTGGCTAGATGCCTAGTCTTGTGTGCTGGCTAGATGTTTTGTCCTGTGTGCTGGCAAGATACCCTAATCCTGTGTGCTGCTTAGGATGCCTAGTCCTGTGTGCTGGCTAGATGCCTTGTCCTGTGTGCTGGAATGATGCCCTAATCCTGTGTGCTGTTAGGATGCCTAGTCCTGTGTGCTAGCTAGATGCCTAGTCATGTGTGCTGGCTAGATGCCTAGTCCTGTATGCTAGCTAGATGCCTTGTCTGGTGTGATGGCTAGATGCCCTAATCCTGTGTGCTAGTTAGGATGCCTAATCCTGTGTGCTGGCTAGATGCCTTGTCCTATGTACTGGCAAGATGAATAGGCTTGCTGATTAGCTTGTGTGTTAACCTTTTACCCTTTGTGCAGAAAAGCCTTGGACAACACACATGGAAGGGGATGACCTCTTTTTTTCCTACTCAGAGAGTAACCTGATGAGTTTTCCTGCTTGTGTACTTCTGATTTTGAGAAGAGTTTGTAGTCCACCCGCAGCCTTAGTTTCGACCCTATCTATTTGATTGATTCTTGAATTGCGTGATAGCCATAGTTATGTAGAGTTGATCTGATGTTGTTTGGGAGATGTTTGTTTAAGATTTCTATAGATCTTATGATGTTGTGACCCTTTACTGAGATTTTTGTAATATCATCCTATTGTTTCCACCATTTTTCAGGCTTAGGTACATTCTCTGTTCGTGGTACCGGTGTGTGAGATCAAGGCTGCATGACGAGGCAATATCGCATCACTTTTGCAGACCTGTTCCTTGATTGATTGCACATATAACATGAACCTTGATTTGGACAATTTTCTGGTTATCTATGTCCCTCTTTTGATGGTTTGTTTCCGGATTACTTTAGGAGATTTACATGTTGAATTTTTAAATCTTTATGAGACTTGTGTGTTATGGTTCCAATAACTCAATTTAAAGACTTCCGCTGATGTTTTATTCACTCCGTACGATACCATAACACTTTTCCAATATCATGCTCCAATTGTTAAGAATATACTAAAATTGAAAATTAGATGAGTAAGCCTTTTGGGATTCAGATAGGTCTTATATATGGGTATTGATGTAATTGCCGAGTGTGCATTGCATGCGTGCATATGATTTCCGAAATTTATGTGTACTGGGGTGCATGTGTATTTTTTTTTTCAGCATATGCATATTGTCCGGTGCACGCCTCTCCACCAGGTACCATTTTGTTCATAATTTGGTATTTGGGTTATGTGTATTCGTATAGTATGGCAAGGCCAAGTGTACAATGGGATCGATAGGGTAGGTATGAGGTTCAGGCCGAATAGCAACCTGTTGAGCAAGAGGAGCCAAATGCACAAATTGAGCAAAAAGGGCAAGCTAATCCCAAAAATCAACCTGAGGCACCAGCCACACCAGCCATCAAACCTATGATGGCATAAATCATAAACATATTGCAAGGAATTGCTGCAAGTCAGCAGCTTATGGAGGCACAATTTCAGAATGTTCCTGCAGCAGCGCTCGTGGAAGAATCTATTCCTCCACTTGAGCCTGTGCAGCCGGTTCCCTTTAAGGAAACTGAGAGACTTCCCATCGTGATTACAAAATTGTTGAAGGAAGCTCGACAATTGGGATGTAAAGAATTCAATGGTTCAGCCGGAGCTGCTGCCGCTCGTGAATGGATAGACACCTTGTGCCGAGTGTCCTTGTTCTTACATATCTCGGATGATGACAAGGTCAGCATCGCCACTTTCCTACTTGAGGGAGAAGCCCTTGCATGGTGGATAGCTGTGTGTTTGAGATTCGGCGATCATTTTCCTACATGGGAAGAATTTTGGTATGAGTTTTACGAAAGGTTTAATACGAGATTCAATAAAAGTGAGCAGCGACAAGCTTTCTACAAGCTTGAATAGGGCACCCGCTCTATGCTGGAATACGAAAAGGTATTAAAGGAGTTGTCCCGATTTGCACCAGAGGAGGATCGCATATTGTACCAGCTTGCAAGACGATTCCTAGGATGGGCTGAGTACTGAACTCAAAACCATCATTGGTACAACACTGGTGCAGAATTTGCAAGAACTAAGTGTTGCAAGTGAAGCTGAAAAGATTGTGCAAACCAAGAAGCCATATGCACCCATTAATGGCGGACCTTTCAGGCGAGATTCGAAGTTCAATTGGCGTACGGGACCCTATCCTTTGAGGTATTATCCTCCGAAAAACAATGACGACAATGGAGGTAACAACAGGAAGAATTTTTCTGGTTCAAATTCCAATGAATCTACTTGGAATTCTCAGTAGTGTCGATGTTACAATTGTGGCAAGATGGGGCATATTTAGAGGGAATGCCTGAAACCCAGGCATATCACAAGCACATCAAATGCAGGCCGAGGTGGGTATACCAATCCCACCAAACCACCAACACGCACACCAGGTGGACCACCCAACGGATCCACAAGTGAAGTGCAACCAAGATCAACAAGGCTATTCACCCTAACTGATGTCGAGGCTAGTCCTAATGTGTGTTTGTGAAGTTGATATTCTGAATACCGCATTCAGATCGCGATACTACCACTACCAATTTCTGGTTATGCCATTCGGTTTGACCAATGCACCAGCTGTATTCATGGACTAGATGAATCGTGTGTTCTGTGAATTCCTGTATAAATTTGTAGTAGTCTTCATCGACGACATTCTGATCTATTCAAAATCGAAAGAGGAGCATGCTAAGCACTTGCCGATTGTGCTGAACATTTTGAAGGATCGGCAGTTATTTTCAAAATACTCCAAATGTGAATTCTGAATACGCAAAGTTGGTATCCTTGGCCATGTTGTTTCCGCCCTAGGTGTCCTTGTTGATCTAAAGAAGATTGAAGCTGTAGTTGCTTGGAACCTCTGCAAACTGTGTTCGAAGTTTGTAGTTTCCTTGGCTTAGCCGGATACTACTGTCACTTTGTGAAGAATTTTTCATCACTTGCTAGACCATTGACCAAATTAATTCACATAGGAGAGTCGTTCATGTAGAACTAGAAGTGCTAGTAAAGGTTCGAAGAGTTGAAAAGACGATTGGTTTCCGCACCAATCCTCATGTGAGAACCTGAATTTTAAGTCCTAGAAGTTCAGAAGCCAGTGCAGGTGAAAAGACAATTTTACCTCTGAAGGAAAGGATGTGTGATGGACAAAATTGCTAAGAGTTGCATGGTAGTTAATTCTAGTTTTAATTTCCTTTAATCTAAGTCCTTATAGCTAGATAATTGCTTTAGAAATTAAAATCCCTAAAAGTAGGGGAAGATAATTGAAGAATTTAAATCTGGTAATTAACTTACTTTAATAAAGCCTTTAAAGTAGTAATCTTAATTTGATACCCATCCATTATAAATAGGAATCCAACCCCACAAAAATCATTCATAGAAAATACACAAAACTCCTATAGCCTAAAACCCTTACACCTCTCTATAGCTGCCAAAATTTGCTGAAAATTTAAACTAGTATAACTCTCTCATCATTTGTCGGACCCCTGCAAATAATAGCTTGTTGGAAAGATCTCTTCATTCTCTTTCTAAAAATCATTTTTTTTTGTCAAGAGGTTAGTATTTCTTTCTCTAAGGTTAAGTTGAAATTCGGCGGGACTGCCTAATCTTCTTGAAATTCAAAATAGTATAACTCTTTCATCATTTATTGTATCTCTACAAATAATAGCTTGTTGGAAAGATCTTTTCATCCTCTTTTCAACCATATTTGTTTTATTTTTTTGACGTTCATATTTCTTTATCAAAAGATAAGTTGAAAATCGGCAGCGGAATTAGGTTTTCGACAGAACTGCCAAAATCTTCTTGAACTTTAGAATAGCATAACGTTTTCATCATTTATTGGATCCCTGAAAATAATAGCTTGTTGTAAAGCTATCTTCATCCTCTTTCCAATCATATCTTTTTTTTTGTCGGGAGATTGGTATTTTGTTCTTTAAGTTTAAGTTGAAAATCGGCGATGGGATTAAGTTTTCATCGGCGACGGAATTAGGTTTTTAGATTTCTATAGTTTTTGTCTTCGGTTGATTTCTATTGTCCTTTCGCATGTTCTTATGATTTCTTAGTATCTATTCATGATGTATGATCATGAATTTCTTTCTTTTAAACTTCTCTATGCTTAAAGTCGAAATTGTCCTATACCCTACTCTTAGTGACAAAATTTGCATAGTTAATTGGAATGGTAATTCAGGTTGAATTTTGTTAAGTTCCTGGCTATCACATTACACATCCAAGGGAGTCACCTGCAGCATCTGATCACTGGTTTCTGATAGGTTTGGTGAGTGAATTTGGTAAAGAAATAGGGTATTCAATTGATTATTGAATATGCATGCATAGTTGTTTTCATCTTTGCCTAGTGATAACATAGGTGATTCGGAATTACCTAATAAAGGCAAAGGAGTAGTTTCTTGTTCAGAGACAAGAGAGGTAGGATCTACACCTTATCGATTTCTCTAGAGACCTTTGTTATTTTCTTGATGTTTTTTATACCTACACATGTTGTATTATATGCGATTTGATTATAGAGTGAGAGTATGAATTTTGGATTAAGATATGGATCTCATAGGTTATATCGAACCCCTGAGTTAGGTATTGAATGCCTGATTTGTATATGTTATGTGAATTGAATATGTTGATTGTGTTCTGACATGATTGAGGATACCCTGTTGTGGTATTATGCTTTGTACTTGCCTGTGTGTGCTTGTACGTGTTTGTGTGTTAGGATCCTTTTCCGATAGCCATTCGGAGTAAGCGCTGATGCTCCTACGGAGAGGAGAGGTTCTTACTGGTATGAGAGTTGTATGAGTAGCAAAGCCCAGCATGCGCGCGCTCGATGTATGGTCCTTGTGTGGCAGGAACCCTGTCCTTGTGTGGCAGGAAGCCCTTATCCTTGTTTGGTTTGGGATGCCCTAGTCTGTGTGTGGCTTGGGAAGACTTGTCCTTGTGTGGCAAGATGACTTGTCCTTGTGTGGCAAGATGAATAGGCTTACTGATTAGCTTGTGTGTTAACCGTTTACCCTTTGTGCAGTAAGCCTTGGACAACACAGGTGGAAGGGGATGGCCTTTCTCCTTTATTGCCGAGAGCAATCTGACGAGTTCGACCATCCTGTGTACTTCTAATTTTTCAGAAGTGATTATAGTCCTCCCTCAACCATAGATTCGACCCTAACCCTTTTTGAATGGTTCTTAAATTACGTGATTCCCTTTAGTTGTTTAGGAATGATCTAATGTGAATTGGGAGAATTGTGTTTTGGGTTTCTGCAGATCTTATGATGTTATGACCCTACTGAGATTCTTGTAATCTCATACCGTTATTTTTACCATTTTTCAGGCTTAGGTACATCCACTGTCCATAGTACCAGTATGTGAGATGAAGGCTGCATGGCGGGGCGATATCGCATCACATTTGCATACTTGTTTACTTGCACATATAACATGAATGATTGGGCTACTTTCTGGTTTATTTAAGAACCCTCCTTTGCTTGCTATTTTGGAAATATGTTGGAGGATTTCTTGCTGGTTATTTCGATTCCTATGGGACTTGTGTATTATGAACCCAATGATTTAATCTAAAGACTTCCACTGATATTTAATTAACTCCGTATGTTACCAGAATATTTGTCCAATATCATGCTCCAATTGTTGTTAAACATTAAAATAAACATGCTAAAAGTCGGAAGTTAATGGTAAGCCTGGTGAGATTCAAATAGGTCCTAGTTGTCATTTGGGCATATTTGGGTTTTATGGCGGTGACAACCTTAATCGAAGCAAATAGTAATAGTTAGGAATTGGGGTCGTCACACCTCATCTTACCAATTGGAGGGAAAGAATACATGGTGTACAGCGATGCATCAAAATCCGGACTTGGATGTGTATTGATGCAAGAAGGGAAAGTCGTCACCTATGCTTCCCAACCATTGCAACCGCACGAAAGCAATTATCCCACGCATGATTTGTAGCTTGCATCTGTGGTGTTTGCATTGAAAATTTGGCGACATTACCTGTACGGCGAGACGTGAAGAATCTTCACCGTTCATAAAAACCTAAAGTACCTTCTCACGTAAAAAGAATTGAATATGAGACAACGAAGATGGGTGGACCTGATTAAGACTACGATTTGATCATCGAATATCATCCTAGAAAGACAAATGTTGTTGCTGATGCCCTGAGCCGAAAGTTTCATCCTCCTCCTCCATCGGTTTTGGCTTACATGCGCACCCATTACATGCCTATGTTGTTGCAATTGAAAGCTAACCATGTGCATCTTGGCACTGATTTTTCTGGTTCGTTGCTGGCACGAATTGAAGTCATAGCTACCTTGATTGAGGAGATCTGGAATTAGAGGATGCAAAACTAATTGAAATTCGGAAGCAACTTTCTGATGGTTTTGATACCATAGTTTCGTGATTTCAGAATGCGAGATGAGGAAGTTCTTGTCTTCAGAAATCGGGTATGTGTTCCACAAGATGTTGATATTTGTAATCTTATTTTATCTGAGGTGCATAGTTCGAAGTTCACTATCCATCTTGGAAGCACTAAGATGTACCAAGATTTAAAGGAGTAGTATTGGTGGCTGAACATGAAATGCCATATTTCTTACTTCGTTGCCCGATGCCTCGTATGTCAACAAGTAAAGATTGAACATCAAAGACCTGCTGGTTTACTATAGTCACTTCTGATTCCATAATGGAAGTGGGAGTATGTCACAATGGATTTTGTGACCGGTTTGCCTAGATCGCAGCAAGGATACGATAACATTTGGGTGATCGTAGATTGATTGACGAAATCTTCACACTTCCTTCGCATACGTGTGACAGATACACCAAAGAAATTGGTTGTTTGTTACTTTGATGAGATTGTTCGATTGCATGGAGTGTCAGTTTCTATTGTTTCAGATCGTGACCTTCGTTTCACATCATGATTTTGGGAGAAATTCTAGAATATGTTGGGTTCAAGATTGAATTTCAGTACAGCATTTCATCCACAGACCGATGGACAATCAGAAAGGATGATTTAGACACTCGAAGACATGCTACACGTGAGTGTGTTGGACCAGCATACCGGTTGGGACCGATGCCTACCATTGGCAGAATTTGCCTACAACAATAGTTTTTATGTAAGCATTGGTATGGCACCTTATTAAGCACTATATGGGAGACGTTGCAGAACACCCATTTGCTGGAATGAAGTAGGCGAAAGAAGCCTAGACAATCCAAAATTGATTGATCAAGCAATAACGCAGTTGAACTTGATTTGACAATGGCTAAAAACAACCCAGGATTGGCAGAAAAATTATGTCGACAATCGACGAAAGGAGCTGGAATTTGCGGTAGGTGACAAGGTGTTTTTGAAGGTCTCCCCGTGGAAAGGTGTCCATCGTTTTCAGCAGCGAGGCAAGCTAGCACCTCGTTACATTGGTCCGTATAACATCGTTGAGAGAATCGGCCCTGTTGCATACCAACTTGCCTTACCTCCAAATATGAAAAGAATTCACAACGTGTTTTATATTTAAATGTTGAGAAAGTATGTGCAAGACCCTGTTCATATGCTCGAAGAACCGCCAGTTGAAGTTACTGAAGACCTATCCTATCCCGCACAGCCAATTGCCATAATAGATCGGTCAGTTCGACAGCTTCGCAGTCGAAGCGTGCCTATGGTATGAGTTGTTTAGCGTAATGGACAAATTGAGGAACAGTCTTGGGAGATTGAGGAATCTATGCATGCAAGATTTCCTTACTTTTTTGCTTAGGTACTTGTGTTAAAATTTCGAGGACAAAATTCTTTTAGGGAGGGGAGAATGTGAGATCCCGAATTTTGAGTCATAGAAGTTCAGAAATTAGTGCAGCTGAAAAGGTCATTTTTCCCCTGAAGAAAAGGATATGTGATAGCTGAAATTGGTAAAGAATGTCCAGTAGTTTGTTCTGGTTTTTATTCCCTTTAAGTTGAATCTTTATTTGGTTGATAATTACCATAGAAAATAAAATCCCTAAAATTAAAGGAGGATGATTACAGAATTTGATTATGATAATTATCTTACTTTAATCTATTCTTTAAAGTAGATAAATTAATTCCATAACTACCCTATATAAATAGAAAGCCGACCACACTTAAAACTCACACAGAAACTATACAAAGTTCGTCCAACCAAAAACCTACACCTTATTTCTGTCTAAATCTTCTTGAACTTCAAACAAGCATAACTCTCTCATAATTTAGTAGATTCTAACAAATAATAGCTTGTTAGAAAGATATTTCTGTCTTCTTTTCAAAAATATTGATTTTTTCATCTGGAGGTTAGTTTTTCTTTGTTAAAAGTTAAATCGTATTTCGGCAGAAATGTCAAAATCGGCAAACTTTAAACAGGCATAACTCTCTCATCCTTTGTCGGATTATTGTAAATAATAGCTTGTTGGAAAGATATTTCTATCCTCTTTCCAAAAAAATTTTGATCTTTTCATCTGGAGGTTATTTTATCTTTTTTAAAAGTTAAATCATATTTTGGCAGAATTGCCAAAATCTGTTTGAACTTTAAACAGACATAACTCTCTCATCCTTTATCGAATTCCTACGAATAATAGCTTGTTGGAAAGCTCTATTCATGCAATTTCCAATAATCATGGGATTTTTTTTCCTGGAGGTGATTTTTTTCTATATCGTAAGTTAAGTCATATTTCGGCGAGATTAAGTTTCAAAATTATGTGATTCTGCCTTCAATTGATTTCTGTTATTGTTTCTCTTGTTTGTATGATTGTTTAGCATCCATTCATGTTGTAAAATCATGAATTCATCTTTTGAATCTTCTCTATACATGAAATCAATATACCCTACCCTTGCCCTATTGTTGCCTATCTTGATCAATTAATTAATTTATTGGATTTTTATCTTGTTTCTTTTGATTGTACAAGTTATAAACACCTAATCCTCCTTGTTAACATGAAATCACAATCCTTACACCTTGAATGCATGAAATCACAATTTTTCTTGTGCTCTACTTTTAGTACTGAAATTTGCATAGTTAATTGGGACGGTTATTCAGGTTGAATCTTGTTATGTTCTTGGCTATCACATCACACATCCAAGGGGGAGGCATCTGTGATTTCTGATCAGTGTTTTCTGATAGGTTTGGTGAGTGGAGTTCGTAAGGAAATAAGGTATTCAATTGGTTATTGAGTATGCATGCTTAGTTTGATTTTGTCTTTGCCTTGTGATGCTATAGGTGGTTTAGAACCATAAAATAAAGACAAAAGATTAGCATTTTGTTCAGAGACAAGAGTGGTAGGATCTATGCCTCATCGGTTTCTCCAGAGATCTTTGTTGTTTGTTTGTTGTTTTTGATACACACCTTTGATAATGTTGCTTGCAAATTGATTATATGGTATTTACATGAATAAAAAATTAAGATCTGATTAGTTAGCCTATACCGAACCATTGAGTTCAGTTACGAGTGCATAATTTGCATGTGTTGTGTGCTTTGAACATATTGAATGTATTCTGACATGATTGAGACTACTTTACTATGGTATTGTTCTTTGTGCTTGCCTATGTGTGCTTGTCTATGTGTCAGGATCCTATTCCGATGGCCATTTGGGGTAAGCATTAATGCTCCTTTGGAGAGGGACGGCTGTTACTGGTAAGGGAGTCGTATGGGTTGTAATCCCTAGCTTGCACGCACTGGATGCTTAGTCCTGTATGCTGGCTAGATGCCTAGTCCTGTATGCTGACTAAATGCCTAGTTCTATGTGCTGGCTAGATGCCTTGTCCTATGTGCTGCCAAGATGCCCTAATCCTATGTTCTGGTTAGAATGCCTAGTCCTGTGTGCTGGCCATATGTCTTGTCCCGTGTGCTGGCAAGATGCCCTAATCCTGTGTGCAAGTTAGGATGCCTAGTCCTTGCTAGATGCCTTATCTTGTGTGCTGACAAGTTGAATAGGATTCCTGATTAGCTTGTGTTAACCTTTTACCCTTTGTGCATTAACGCTTTGGACAATATAGGTGGAATGGGATGACCTTTTCTTTTTCCTACTGCTGAGAGTAACCTGATGAGTTTTTTTGCCAGTGTACTTTTTATTTTGAGAAGTGTTTGAAGTCCACCCGAAGTCTTAGTTTTGGCCCTATCCCTTTGATTGATTCTTGAATTGCATAATAGCCATAGTTGTGTAGGGTGGATCTGATGTTGTTTGGGAATATTTGTTTAAGATTTCTATAGATTTTATGATGTTGTGACCCTACTAAGATTCTTGTAATCTCATTCTATTGTTTTCACCATTTTCCAGGCTTAGGTACATTCTCTATTCGTGGTACCAATGTGTGAGATCAAATCTGCATGGCGGGGCGATATCGCTTCACATTTGCATACCTGTTCCTTGATTGATTGCACATATAACAAGAACCTTGATTTGGACTATTTTCAAGTTATTTAAGTCTCTCCTTTGATGCTTTGTTTCCGGATTGCTTTAGAAGGTTTACATGTTGCATTTTTAGATCTTTATGAGACTTGTGTGTTATGGTTCCAATGACTCAATTTGAAGACTTCCGCTGATGTTTTATTCACTCCATATGATACCAGAATGCTTGTCCAATATCATGCTCCAATTGTTAAGAATATATTAAAAATAAAAAATTAGATGAGTAAGCCTTGTGTGACGCTGATAGGTCTTAGTTTTTGGGCTTGTTTGGGTTTCACGGCGGTAAAGGCCCTAATCGGAGTAATTTTTAATAGGTTAGGATTTGGGGTCGTTACACATGGTAGACTGAGGAATCTAAGCATGGAAAATTACCTCACCTATTTGCTTAGGTACTTGTGCTGAAATTTTGAGGACAAAATTCTTATAAGGAGGGGAGGATATAAGATCCCAAATTTTGACCCCAAGAGATCCAGAAGCCAGTGTAGATGAAATGACAGTCTTGCCACTGAAGAAATAAATGTGTGATGGCCGAAAATGGTATGGAATGTCTAGTATTTATTTATGGTTTTAATTCCTTTTGATTTGGTTCCTTATTGGTTGATATTTACTTTAGAAGATAAAATCCCTAAAATTAAGGGAAGATAATTCCAGAATTTAATTCTGATAATTATTTTACTTTAATCTAAGTTTAAAATAGGAAAATTAATCTCATAACCACCCTATATAAAGATGAATCTGGTCACACTTTAATCTTACGCTTAAAATACACAAAATTCGTCAAACGTCGAACCCTACACCTCCTTATTGTTGCTTCAACTTCAAACTAGTATAACTCTCTCATCCTTTGTTGGAGTTTTGCAAATAATAGCTTATTGGAAAGCTCTTTTCATCCTCTATCTAGCTACTTGGGTCCTTTCATCAGGAGGTTAGTTCTTTACTGTCAAATTTTGTCAGTTTTGGTGTCAGAATTGTGTGATTCTCTCTTCAATTGATTTTTGTTATTGTTCCTCTTGTTCATATGATTGTTTAGCATCCATTCATGTTGTAAAATCATGAATTCAACCTTTGACTCTTCCCAAAACTTGAAATCAGCATGCCTAACTCTTGTTATATTATTGACAATTTTGATTAATTAATTAACCTATTGGTTTCTGATCTTGTTCTTTTTTGATTGTATGTGTTATAAACACCTAATCCTTCCTTGTTAACATGAAATAACAACCCATATAACTTGTTAACATGAAATCGCAATCAGCCGTATCGCCCTATACTTAGTGCCAAAAGTTGTATGTTGATTGGGATGGTAATTTAGGTTATTTCTTGTTAAGTTGTTGGCTATCACATAACACATCCAAGGGTGAGGCACCTACGACATCTAATCATTGGTTTCTGATAGGTTTGGTGAGTGAAATTTGTAAGGAAATAAGATGTTTACTTGGTTATTGAGTATACATGCTTAGTTTGGTTTTGTCTTTGCCTTATGATGTTATAAGTGGTTCAGATCCCTTGAATAAAAGCAAAGGAATAAATTCTTGTTCAAAGGAAAGAGAAGTAGGATCTATGCCTCATCAGTTTCTCCAGAGGTCCTTATTATTGGTTGTTGTTTTCGATACATGTCTTTGTATTGATGTATGCGCATATATGAGTGAATGTATGCATGAGTTGCGGATTGATTTGAGGCTTACTTAAGTATTGTCAAACCCTTGAAATAGGTTATATATGTCTAATTTGCATATGTTTTGTGTATTGAACATATTGATTGTGTTCTGACATGATTCAGGATATCCTATAGTGGTATTATATTTTGTGCTTGCCTGTTTGTGCTTGTATACTTTTCTGGTGGCCATTCAGGGTAAGCGGTGATGCTTCTTGGGAGAGGAACGGTTCTTACTAGTATAGGAGTCGTATGGCTGGCAATTGCTAGCTTGCACGTGCTGGATGCCTTGTCCTTGAGTGGCAAGATGCCCTTATCCTTGTATGGTTTGGATGCCTTTATCCTTGTGTTGTTTGGATGCCCTTGTCCTTGTGTGGTTTTGATACCCTTGTCCTTGTGTGGCTTGGATGCCTTTTCCTTGTGTGGCAAGATGAAAAGGCTTGCTGATTAGCTTGTGTGCTAACCTTTATCCTTTGTGCAGAAAATCCTTGGACAACATAGGTGGAAGGGGATGGCCTTTTCCTATTACCAAGATGATTGATAAGTTTTTCCTGCCTGTGTATTTCTGATTTTCAGAAGTGTTTGTAGTCCACCCACAGCCTTAGTTTCAGCCTTAACCTTTTGATTGATTCTTGAATTGCGTGATATCCCTTAGATGTGTAGGGATGATCTGATGTTGTTTGGGAGATGTTTGATTAAGATTTCTATAGATCTTATAATGTTGTGACCCTACTGAGATTCTTGTGATCTCATCTTATTGCTTTCGACAATTTTCAGGTTTGGGTACATTCGTTGTTTGTGGTACCAGTGTGTGAGATCAAGTCTGCATGACATGACGATATTGCATCACATTCGCATTACTTTGTCCTTGGTAACTTGGGCATATAACATGAACAATGATTGGACTGTTTTCTGGTTTTTCAAGTTCTTTCTATGCTTGATTGTTTCCGGAATATGATGGATGTTTACTTGCTGGATTGTTGGATCCCTATGGGGCTTGTGTGTTGTGGATTCATTTATTTAATTTAAAGACTTCTGCTGATGTTTTATTAACCCCGTATGATACCAGAATTCTTGGCCAATATCATCCTTCAAACTTTAAAATCTTAAAGGAACTAACATACTAAAATTGGAACTAGATTGATAAACCTTGTGAGATTCAGATAGGTCCTAGTTTGGGCTTGTTTGGGTTTCACGACGGTAAGGGTGTAAGACCCCGAATTTGAGACCTAGAAGTTCAGAAGCTAGTGCAAGTGAAATGACCGTTTTGCCCCTGAAGAAATAGATATGTGATGGCTGAAATTGGTATGGAATGTCTAGTAATTATTTCTGGTTTTAATTCTTTTTGATTTGGTTCTTTATTGGTTGATAATTACCTTAGAAAATAAAATCTTTAAAATTAAGGGAGGATAATTACAGAATTTAATTCTGATAATTATCTTACTTTAATTTAGCCTTTAATGTAGGAAAATTAATCTCATAACCACCCTATATGAAGAGGAAGCCAGCCACACTTAAACCTTACACAGAAAATACACAAAATTTGCCAAACAAAAACCCTACAAGGTCCCTATTGCTACTGAAATATGCTTAAACTTAAATAAGCATAACTATCTCATCCTTTGTTGGATTCTTGCAAATAATAGCTCTTTCCATCTTCTATCCAAAAATTTTGGGTTGTCTGGAGGCCAGTTTTTCCATATAATAATTTAGGTGGTAATTCAGCAGGATTGATGTCAAAATAGTATGATTCTGTCTTCAATTGATTTATTTTGTTATTCCTCTGGTTCATATGATTTTTTGGCATCCATTCATGTTATAAAATCATGAATCCATCCTTAAATCTTCCTTATACTTGAAATTGGGATGCTATACCATTGCCTTATTTGTTTCCTATCTTGATCAATTGATTAACCTATTGGATTCTAATCTTGTTTCATTCGGTTGTACATGTTATAAACACTTAATACATCTTTGTTAACATGAAAACGCAACCCTTACACCTTGTATGCATGAAATTGCAATTTATCTTATGTCTTATGCCTAGTACCAAAATATGTATAGTTAATTGGGATGATAACTCAGGTTGAATCTTGTTAAGTTCTTGGCTATCACATCACACATCCAAGGGGGAGGCACTTGTGGCATCTGATCACTAGTTTCTAATAGGTTTGGTGAGTGGAATCGGTATGAAAATAGGGTATTTACTTGGTTATTGAGTATGCATACATAGATTGGTTTTGTCTTTGCCTTGTGAAGCTATAGGTGGTTTGGATCTATTAAATAAAGGAAAAGGAATGGCTTCTAGTCAGAGACAAGAGAGGTAGGATCTATGCCTCATCGGTTTCTTCATAGATCCTTGTTGTTTGTTTGTTGATTTCGGTGCATATATCTATTGATGTTTGCATGCGCATATGTTGTATAGAGTATGCTTGATTTGCGGATCAAAATGTGACCCTCTAGGCTTTACTGAGCTCTTGAGTTAGGTTATGAGTTCCTAATTTGGATGTGTTGTGTGAGTTGAATATGCTGATTGTATTCTGACATGATTGAGGATATCCTATCGTGGTATTATGCTTTGTACTTGCTTGTGTGTGCTTGTACATGTTTGTGAGTCAGGATCCTTTTTGGTGGCCATTCGGGATAAGCACCGATGCTCCTTGGGAGAGGGGAGATTCTTACTGGTAAGGGAGTTGTATGGGTGGCAATCCCTAGTATGTACTTGCTGGATCCTTAGTCCTTGTGTGGCAAGATGCCTTTATCCTTATATGATTAGGATGACCTTGTCCTTCTGTGGTTTGCATGCCTTGTCCTTGTGTGGAAAGATGAATAGGCTTGCTGATTAGCTTGTGTGCTAACCTTTATCTTTTGTGTAGCGAAGTCTTGGACAACACAGGTGAAAGGGGATGGCCTTTTCCTATTGCCGAAATGATTGATGAGTTTTTCCTACCAGTATATTTCTGATTTTCGGAAGTGTTTGTAGTCCACTTTCAGCCTTATTTTTGGCCCTATCCTTTTGGTTGATTCTTGAATTGCGTGATACCCATAGATAAGTAGGGATGATCTGATGTTGTTTGGGAGATGTTTGTTTAAGATTTCTGTTAGATCTTATAATGTTGTGACCCTATTGAGATTCTTGTCATCTCATCCTGTTGTTTTCACCATTTTTCAGGCTTAGGTACATTTGCTGTCCATGGTACCAGTGTGTGAGAATCAAGGTTGCATGACGGAGCGATATCGCATCACATTTATATATTTTGTCTCCTTGGTTGCTTGCGCTTACAATATGATCATTGATTGGACTATTTTTTGGTTTTTCAAGTTCTTCCTATGCTTGATTGTTTCCAAATTATATTAGAGGTTTACTTACTGAAATTTTTGATCCCTAAGGGCTTTTGTGTTATGGATTCATTGATTAAATTTAAAGACTTCTGCTGATGTTTTTATTCACTCTGTATGATACCAGAATATTTGTCCAATATCATGCTCCAAACTTTAAAATCTTAAAGGAATTTAACATGTTAAAATCGAAACTAGATGGATAAGCCTTTTGGGATTCAGATAGGTCCTACTTTGGGCTTGTTTTGGTTTCACGGTGCTAATGGTCCCATTAGAAGCAATTTTGGAATATGGGATTTAGGTCCGTACAAAAAATATGCAATTGGATACTACATTAATTGATGCAGAATTTTGTTTCATTAAGGGTGATCTCGAAATAAACAAGTTTGGAGGGTGAAACTTTTTGTAAGGTGGGTAGGATATAAGATCCTCTCTTTTTGGGTTGTTTCGGCTGAAAGTTCAATCAAATTTCTATGAGAAATTAGTGGGTTTTGAACCATAGTCCAGGTTTATTATGAGTCTACTAGATTATATGTGAGACCCCGAATTTTGAGTCTTTGAAGTCCAGAAGTCAGTACAGGTGAAATAACCGTTTTTCCTTCAAGAAATAGATGTGTGATGGCCAAAAATTATATGAAATGTCTAGTAATCATTTCTAGTATCATTTCTTTTTGATTTGGTTCATTATTGGTTGAAAATTACCTTAGGAGATAAAATCCCTAAAATTAAGGAAGGATAATTCCATAATTTAGTTCTGATAATTATCTTATTTTAATCTAGTTTTTAAAGTAGAGAAACTAATCCCATAACCACCTTATATAAAAAGGACACCGGGCATACTTATATCTCACATTAGAAACACACAAAATTTGTCAAACATCAAACCCTACACCTCCCTATAACTGTCGAAATTTTTTCAATTTCAAACTAGCATATCTCTCTCATCCTTTGTCGGATTTCTACAAATAATAGCTTGTTGGAAAACTCTTTCTATCCTCTATCTAGCTATTTTCATGAATTCATCAGGAGGTTAGTTCTTCACTGTCAAAATTTAAATCGTAATTTATCGGTTTTGATGCCAAAATTGTGTGATTCTTCCTTCAATTTAATTTCTGTTGTTGTCCCTCTTGTTTGTATGATTGTTTGGCATCCATTCATGTTTTAAAATCATGAATTCATCCTTTGAATCTTCCCTATACATAAAATCTGTATACACTACTCTCTAGCCCCATTATTGTCGATTTTGATTGATTGATTAACCTATTGGTTTCTAATCTTATTCTTTTTGATCGTATATGTTTTAAACACCTAATCCTTCCTTGTTAACATTAAATAGCAATTTTCCTTATTGCCCTATTCTTAGTCCCAAAAGTTGTATATTGATTGGGATGGTAATTCTGGTTGTTTCTTGTTAAGTACTTGGCCATCACATCACACAACCATCGGGGAGGCACCTACGGCATCTAATCAATGGTTTCTGATAGGTTTGATGAGTGAAATGTGTAAGTAAATAAGGTATTTACTTGGTTATTGAGTTTGCATGCTTAGATTGGTTTTGTATTTGCCTTATGATGTTATAGATGGTTAGTATCCCTTGAATAAAGGGAAAGGAATAGCTTCTTGTTCAGAGACACGAGAGGTAGGATCTATGCCTTATCGGTTTCTCTAGAGATCCTTGTTGTTGGTTGTTATTTTTGATGCATCTCTTTGTATTGTTGTATGCGCATATGTGAGGTAATGTACGCATAAATTGCGGATTGATTTGAGGCTTACATAGGCATTGTTGAACCCATGAGATAGATTATGTGTGCCTAATTTGCATATGATGTGTGCATTGAACATGCTGATTATGTTCTGACATGATTGAGGATACCTTATTGTGATATTGTGCTTTGTGCTTGCCTGTGTGTGCTCGTACGTGTTTGTGTGTTAGTATGACGACCCCAATTCCAAACAATTACTATTTGCTTCGATTAAGGTCATCATTGTTGTGAAACCCAAATAAGCCCAATTGACACATATGACTTATCTGAATCTCACCAGGTTTACCATTAACTTCCGACTTTTAGCATGTTTATTTTTACAAGTTTAACAAGAATTGGAGCATGATATTGGACAAGTATTCTGGTAACATACAGAGTGAATAAAACATCAACGGAAGTCTTTAGATTAAATCATTGGGTTCATAACACACAAGTCTCATAGGGATCCAAATAACCAGCAAGAAATCCTCCATCATATTTCGGAAATAGCAAGCAAAGGAGAGATCTTAAAATAAACCAGAAAGAAGCCCAAATCATTCATATTATATGCGCAAGTAAACAACGAACAAGTATGAGAATGTGATGCGATATCGCCCCGTCATGCAGCCTTAATCTCACACACTCATACCACGGATAGTAGATGTATCTAAGCCTGAAAAATAGTAAAAAAATAGTATAAGATTACAAGAATTTCAGTAGGGTCACAACATCATAATATCTGTAGAAACCCTAAACATAAATCTCCCAATTGACATTAGATCATTCCTAAACGACTAAAGGGGATCACGCAATTCAAGAACTAATCAAAAAGGTTTAGGGACGAATCTATGGTTGAGGGAGGACTACAAACACTTCCAAAAAACCAAAAGTACATAGGCAGGTAGAACTCATCAGATTGCTCTCGGTAATGAAGAAGAAAGGCCATCCTTTTCCACCCGTGTTGTCCAAGGCTTACTGCACAAAGGGTGAACGGTTAACTCACAAGCTAATCAGTAAGCCTATTCATCTTGCCACACAAGGACAAGTCTTCCCAAGCCACACACAGACTAGTGAATCCCAAACCACACAAGGATAAGGGCTTCCTGGCACACAAGGACAGGGTTCCGGTCACACAAAGACTAGACATCCAACGCATGCATGCTGGGGTTTGCCACCCATACAACTCTCATACCTGTAAGAACCTCTCCTCTTCCTAGGAGCATCAACGCTTACCCCGAATAGCCACTGGAAAAGGATCCTGACACAAAAACACTTACAAGCACACAAGCACACACAAGCAAGTATAAAGCATAATACCACAACAGGGTATCCTTAATCATTTCAGAACATAATCCACATATTCAATTCACATAACATATGCAACTCAAGTACTCAATAACTAACTCAGGGGTTTGATATAGCCTATGAGATCCATATCTCAATCCGAAATTCATACTCTCACCTTATAATCAAATCGCATGCAATACAACAAGGACAGGTATCAAAAACATCAAGAAAATCACAGGGGTCTCTGGAGAAACAGATAGGGCGTAGATCTTACCTCTATTATCTCTGAACAAGAAGCTACTCCTTTGCCTTTATTAGGTAATTCCGAACTACCTATATTATCACCAGGAAAAGACGAAAACAACACTAAGCATGCACATTCAATAATCAATTGAATACCTTATTTCCTTACCAATTCCACTCACCAAACCTATCAAAAACCAGTGATCAGATGCTGCAGGTGCCTCCCCCTTGGATGTGTGATATGATAGCCAGGAACTTAACAAGATTCAACATGAATTACCATTCCAATTAATATGCAAATTTTGTCGCTAAGAGTAGAGCATAGGAAAATTTTGACTTCAAGCATAGAGAAGTTTAAAAGAAAGAAATTCATGAGCATACATCATGAATAGATGCTAAGCAATCATAAGAACACGTGAAACAACAACAGAAATCAACCAAAGACAAAAACTGTAGAAATCTAAAAACTTAATTCCGTCGTCGATTTTCGACTTAACCTTAGATAAGGAAATATTAACGTCCAAACAACAAAACATATATGGTTGGAAAGAGGATGAAAATAGCTTTCCAACAACCTATTATTTGTAGAAATACAACAAATGATGAAAGAGTTATGCTACTTTGAAGTTCAAGAAGATTTGGTAGTGCCGCCGAATTTCAACTTAACCTTAGAGAAAGAAATACTAACCTCCCGAAGAAAAAAAGAAGGTTGGAAACCTCCTGAAAAAAAACCAAATATGGTTGGAAAGCGGATGAAGAGAGCTTTCCAACAAGCTATTATTTTCAGGAATCTGACAAACGATGAAAGAGTTATGTTGGTTTAACGTTTTAGCGAATTTTGGCAGATATAGTGAGGTGTAAGGGTTTTAAGCTATACGAGTTTTGTGTGTTTTCTATAAATGATTTTTGTGGAGTTGGCTTCCTATTTATAATGGATGGGTATCGAATTAAGATTACTACTTTAAAGGCTTTATTAAAATAAGAAAACTATCAGATTTAAATTCTGTAATTATTTTCCCCTATTTTTATGGACTTTAATTTCTAAAGAAATTATCTATCTATAAGGTCTTAGACTAAAAGGAATTAAAACTAGAATTAACTACCATACAACTCTTACCAATTTCGACCATCACACATCCTTTCCTTCAGGGGCAAAATTATCTTTTCACATATACTGGCTTCTGGACTTCTAGGACTCCAAAATTTGGGGTCTCACTGTTAGGATCCTTTTCTGGTGGCTATTCGGGTTAAGCACTGATGCTCCTTTGGAGATGAGAGGTTCATATTGGTATGAGAGTAGTTTAGGTGGCAATCACCAGCATGAGCTTGCTGAATGTCTAGTCTTGTGTACTGGCTAGATGCCTTGTCTTGTGTGCTGGCAAGATGCTCTTATCCTGTGGTGGTTTGGATGCCATAATCCTATGTTCTTGATAGGATGCCTAGTCCTGTGTGCTGGCAATATGCTCTTATCCTGTTGTGGTTTGGATGCCTTAATCGTATGTTATGGATAGGATGCCTAGTTTTGTGTGCTGGCTAGATGCCTTGTCCTGTGTGCTGACAAGATGAATAGGCTTGCTAATTAGCTTGTATGCTAACCTTTTACACTTTGTGCAACGAAGCCTTAGACAAGATAGGTGGAAGGGGTTGGTCTGTCCAATTTATGAGATTGATTAATGATATACAGACCTGTGTATTTCTGATTTTTTAGAAGTGTTTGTATTCCAGCTTTAGCCATAGCTTTCGGTTCTATCCCTTTATGGTTGAATGATGATTGTGTGATACCTTTTAGTTGTATATGCCGAACTAATGTTGTTTGGGAGATATTTACTTAAGATTTTTGTAGATATTATGTAGTTGTGACCCTATTGAGATTCTTGTAATCTCATCTTATTGTTTTTACCATTTTTCAGGTTTAGGTACATTCTCTATTCATGGTACCAGTGTGTGAGATCAAAGGCTACATGGCGAGCCGATATTGCATCACATTCGCATTCCTATTTCCTTGATTGCTGCCACATATAACATGAACTTTGATTGGACTATTTTTTGGTTCTTCGAGTCCCTCATTTGCTTCTTTATTTCCAGATTATATTGGAGGTTTAGTTATTAGATTTTTAAATCCCTATGGGACTTGTGTGTTGTGGTTCCAATAATTCAATTTAAAGACTTCCACTGATGTTTTATTTTCTCCATATGATACCAGAATGCTTGTCCAATATCATGCTCCAATTGTCATAAGTACAAAGAATGAACATGCTAAAATCGGAATTAGAAGGATAAGCCTTGTGGGATTTAAATAGGTCCTGGTTTTGGGCTTGGTTGGGTTTCACAACGGTAAAGGTCTCACAGCGGTAAGGATCCTACTAAGAGAAACTATGAGTAGGTTAGGACTCGGGGTCCTTACAGATTTGGTAGCTGAGCATGGTTTAGGAAATATGATTTGATATATGCTAACTTTAATGTTGGTTTTGTGTTTGTAGGAAAGGTACATGTGCACACACCCACACTTAGAAGACAAATGTTGAATGTAATCTAATGCTAAAATGCCTGGTTTGAAACATTTAATTAATGTAATTGGTTGTGTGACTTGCTGTGTGTTTTTGTGTATGAGTATGTGCTTTGAAAGTGCCGAATGAGCTTATTGCCAAATAATTGTGATGCATTGTTTGCTTATTGCAGAATATGTGTTGTTGACGCATGCTTTACTGCCAAGTGTTGCCAAGTGTACTTATATATGGATCTGAATGTGTCCATAAGCATGTGATTGGTTTGTAGGCATGTCGAAGTATGTTTCTATATATTGGTTGTCGAGTATGATTTGGGTGAATCCATGCTTGCCAAATGTTTTAGTGACTGTTGCCAAGTGCATATGTGTGTATTGATGTGAGTTTTGAGTATGCATTTACATGTGTGCATGTGATTTTCGAAATTTGCATACTTGTGTGCATGTGAATTTTGTTTTCAAGCATATGCATATCGTCTGTTGCATGTCTCTCCACTAGGTACCACTTTTTTTCCTAATATTTGTAATTGGTTACGTGTTGAGTGACATTGTATGTTTGTATAGTATGGCAAGAATGAATGTGTCACGCAATCGACGAGGTAGGTATGGGATTCAGGCCAAACAGCAACCTATTGAGCAAGAGGAGCCGAGTGCACAAATTGAACAAAAGGCCAAGCTGAGGCCGAAAACAAACCTGAGACACCAACTATGGATCCTGTGATGGAACAAATTTTGAATGTATTATAAAGAATAGCTGTGAATCAGCAGGGTATGGAGGCGTAATTTCAGAATGCTCCTACACTCGCACCTGTGGAAGAACCTATTCCTCCATTTGAACCTGTTCAACCGGAGCATCCTAAAGAAGCCGAGAGACTTCCAGTTGTTTTTACGAACCTACTGAAGGAAGCTCATCAGCTCGGATGCAAATATTTCAGAGGTTTAGTAGATGCCACTACGGCTCGTGTATAGATAGACATCTTGTGCCTAGTGTCTTTATTCTTGCGTATCTCGGATGATGACAAGGTTGCCATCGCTACTTTCCTACTTGAGCGAGAAGCCCTCGCATGGTGAACTTCCGTGAGCTTTCGATTCAGAAATCATTTGCCTACTTGGGAAAAATTTTGGTACGAATTTGACGAGCAATTCTATATGAAATTCCATAAAAACGAACAGTGACAAGCTTTCTATAAGCTTGAATAGGGCACCCGTTTGGTGCTGGAATATGAGAAGGCATTAAGGGAGTTGTCTCAATTTGCACCTGAGGAGGATTGTTCACCGTACCAGTTTGCGAGACGATTTCAGGATGGGCTGAGTATCGAGCTCAAAACCATCATTGGTACAACACCGGTGCAGAATTTGCAAGGGTTGATCATTGCTGTGACTAAACCCGAGAAAATCATGCAAAGTAAGAAGCCATTCATAGCAAGTGGTGGAAGATTTTTCAAGCAAGATTTGAAGTTGAATCGGCGTACGAAACCCTAACCTTTGAGGTCCTATCCTCAGAAAAACAATGGTGGCAATGGAGGTTACAACAGAAAGAAATTTTCTGGTCCAAATTCTAACGGATCTACATGGCATTCGCAGCCAAATCGATGTTATAATTGTTGTGAGATTGGCCATTTTCAAAGGGATTGCCTGAAACCAAGGCGTATCACAGGCTCACCAAACGCAGGCCGAGGTGGGAATGCCAAACAACCAGCACGCACACCAGGAGGACCACCAAACGGATCCTCAAATGAGATGCAACCAAGATCAACAAGGTTATTCACCCTAACTAATGCCAAGGTTATGCCTGATGTGGTGAAAGGTACTATTTCAGTCTTTTTTGTCAAAATACTAAAATGTTGTTAGATCCCGGAGCAAACAGGTCATTTGTAATTCCAAGGATAGCACTTAGCATGGATCGCCCTTTGTCTCCCTTGTCTCCTCTTATTGTAGTTCTTACTCCTTTGGGAGAGCGACTAATTTGGGATCTAGTCTACATCAGCTGTGATGTACGTATGGGTACGAATGTACTTGAGGTGGATTTGATTCCATTGGATATCCGAGAGCTGGACGGGATCTTAGGCATGGACTGATTGGCAAAATATCAAGCCCGTATGGAGTGTTTTACCAAGTGTGTATGGTTCACATTCCCTAAAGGTGCCGAGTACTGTTTTGAAGGTGATAAGCGAGTTGTTCCAACTTGCATGATTTCCTAGCTTGATGCGAAACGATTGATCAGCAAGGGATGTACTGCATATCTCATGCACATACATGATATGTCCAAAGAATCCTCGGATCTGGATTCTGTTCCAGTGGTTCTTGAATTTTTGGATATGTTTCCAGAAGACATAACTGGTTTGCCACCAGCAAGAGAAGTGGAATTCGACATTGAGTTAGTGCCTAGTACGAACCTGATTTCCATTCCTCCGTATCATATAGCTCCTGTGGAAATGAAGGAATTGAAGATGCATTTGGAAGATTTGCTGGATCGTGGTTTATCCGACCCAGTGTGCCACCCAGGGCAGCATCTGTTTTGATAGTAAAATAGAAAAATGGTTCATTGCGACTGTGCATCGACTATCGACAGCTGAATCGCGTGACCGTGAAGAACATGTATCCATTGTCGTGCATCGATGACTTGTTCGACCAGCTCCAAGGTGCAGCTGTGTTCTCCAAGATCGACCTCAGATCTAGATACCATCAATTGCAAGTTCTTGATGCTGATATTCTGAAGCCTGCGTTCAGATCGTGATACAGCCGTTACGAATTTCTGGTTATACCATTTGGTTTGACCAATACACCAGCCGTGTTCGTAGACCTGATAAATTGTGTGTTCCACGAGTTCCTAGACAAATTTGTTATAGTCTTCATCGACGACATTCTGATTTATTCAAAATCGGAAGAAGAACATGCTGAGAACTTGCGGATTGTGCTGAATATTCTGAGGAATCGACGGTTTTTCGCAAAGTACTCCAAATGTGAATTCTGGTTGAGCGAAGTTGGTTTCCTTGGCCATGTTGTTTCCTCCCAAGGTGTGTTAGTTGATCTGAAGAAGATTGAAGCCATAGTTGCTTGGGAACCCCTACGAACTGTGTTTGAAGTCCATAGTTTCCTTGGCTTGCCCGGATACTACTGTCGTTTCGTGGAGAATTTTTCATCGCTTGCTAGACCATTGATGAAATTTGCACTTAAAGGAGAGCCATTCATGTGGACCGAGAAGTGCCAGTGAAGTTTTGAAGAACTGAAAAACTGGTTTGTTTCCACATCTATCCTTACCTTACCTATTGACGGAAAGGAGTATAAGGTTTACAGCGATGTGTCGAAATCCGGACTTGGATGTGTATTGATGCAAGATGGGAAAGTCGTTGCCTATGCTTCCCGATAGTTGCAACCGCACCAAAACAACTATCCTACGCATGATTTTGGAGCTTGCAGTCGTTGTATTTGCGTTTAAAATATGGTGCCACTATTTGTATGGAGAGACGTGCCGAATCTTCACTGACCACAAAAGCCTAAAGTATCTCCTTACGCAAAAGGAGTTGAATATGAGACAACGAAGATGGGTGGAGCTGATTAAGGACTACGATCTGATCATCAAATATCATCCTGGAAAAGTGAATGTTTTCGCTGATGCCTTAAGCCAAAAATTTTGTCCTGCTTCCCCATCGATTATGACTTACATGTGGACCCAATACATGACAATGTTGCTGGATTTGAAAGCTACACGTGTGCATCTTGGCACTAATTTTTTTGGTTCATTGTTGAAGGGAATCTAAGTCACGCCTACCTTGATTGAAGAAATCCGAAATCATTAATCAGAAGATCCAAAATTGGCTGAGATTCGGAAGCAACTATATGATGGTGTTGATGCCATAGCTCGCGATTTCAGAATGCGAGATGACGGAGTTCTTGTCTTCAAAAACCGGGTATGCATTCCACAAGATATTAATATTCATAATCTTATTTTTTCCGAGGCACATAGTTAGAAGTTCGCTATCCACCCTTGCAATACAAAGATGTACCAAGATTTAAAGGAGCAGTATTGGTGGCCGAACATGAAGCGCCACATTGCTGAGTTTGTTGCCCGATGCCTCGTATGCCAACAAGTGAAGATCAAGCATCAAAGACCCGTTGGTTTACTCGAGTCACTTCTGATTCCAGAATGGAAGTGGGAGCATGTCACGATGGATTTTGTGACCAGTTTGCCTAGATCGCATCAAGGATACGATGCCATTTTGGTAATCATAGATTGATTGATGAAATCTGCACACTTCCTTCCCGTACGTGTGACAGACATGCCAGAGAAATTGACTGTCTGTTACTTGAATGAGAATGTTCGATTGGATGGAATGCTAGTTTTCATTGTTTCAGATCATGACTCTTGTTTCACATCACAATTTTGGGAGAAATTCCAGAATGTGCTGGGTTTGAGATTAAAATTCAGTATAGCGTTTCATTCCTAGACCGATGGTCAATCTGAGAGGACGATTCAGACACTCGAAGACATGCTATGTGCGAGTGTACTGGACCAGCATACTGGTTGGGTGCGATGCCTACCATTGGTGAAATTTGCTTACAACAATAGTTTTCATGTAAGAATCAGTATGGCACCTTATGAAGCATTATATGGGAGATGTC
The DNA here is from genome assembly GCA_019739055.1 of Passiflora organensis. Lineage (NCBI taxonomy): Eukaryota > Viridiplantae > Streptophyta > Magnoliopsida > Malpighiales > Passifloraceae > Passiflora > Passiflora organensis. Next base: position 44,402 of record JAEPBF010000120.1, on the reverse strand, counting down.
GGAGAACTTCTATTTGGTTGAATGAAGTGAGCAAGAGACGCCTAAACAATCCGAAATTAATTGATCAAGCAACAGAGTAGTTGAACTTGATTCAACAATGGCTAAAGCCAACGCAGGATCGGCAGAAAACTATGTCAATAATGTAAGGACCCAAACCCAACCTATTAGGACCCTTACTGCCTTGAAACCCAAATAAGCCCTCGCAATGTCCTATTTGAATTCCACAAGGCTCAAGTCACCTAAATATAAATTTTATTGGTTGATTCATATGTTATTTAAAGGTTGGAGCATGTTTATACATTAATGAATTTCTGGTTTATATAAAGTGAAAGAAAACATCAGCAGAAGACTTATATTAACACTGAAAACAAGTGGAAACATAACACACATGTCCCATAGGAATCTCAAAACATCAACCAATAGTATTATGCATATTTCAAAAGCAACAAAAATGAGGAAGAGGGATTGAAAAGCCGGAATGCAAATACACACAAATTTAAAGACATGGTATGCACATTCAATAGGAAAAGGGTGCATATGATGTGCAATTTCATCCTGCCATGCAGCCTTGATCTCACACCTTTGGTACCAGCAATAAAGCACACACCTAAGCCTGCAAAGGGGGAGAAAAAAAGGGATGAGATTATAAGAATCTCAGTAGGATCATAAGTCCTAGGAATTCCCAATCAAACATCTACCAATAACCAAACGATCAACACCTAAAACCAGCTAAGATATCTAATTAAAATCGCAAGCATCAAACACACATAATAGGGGCTGAAATCATCACAAGCACACAAAATATGAGGGTAGGCCCAATTTGGTAGAAAATCAGGGGAAAGACTGAAAATATTTCTTATTCAGAAGCACACAGGTAGCCTATAACATAATCTGAATTTCAAAACCAAGGTTTATCCTTATCTGCCCATATTGTCCAAGGTTTTGCTGCAAAAAGGGTAAAACGATTAGACAATCAATACTACAGCAAGCCTTTTAGTTGTCTCCAACATCCAGACTTTAATTGGCTTAAGAGCACTCTTGCAGCTGCGCAGACAAGTCATCATACCCCACAGAAACAGGGCATCTTAACGTCAAGACTAAAACTGGCCTGTAGGCCATCTTGACATCCAAATTCGAACTGGCCTACAAGGCATCCTAACATCCAGACTTGAACCGGCCTACAAGGCATTCAACGTGCTCTTGCTGGGAATAACCACCCATAAACCTCCCAGTTTGGTAAGCATCTCCCCTCTCCCTAGGAGTAACAATACTTACCTCGCATGGCCAGCGATAAAAGGATCCTTCAAACAAAGCACAAACAAAGCACAAACAAGGCACATACATGCATACACACATAGTACACACATACACAAATCACAACAAAAAATCTTCAATCAAATCATAATATAAATCAAAGATCAATCCTCAAAGTCATAACCAAATTAGGCAACCTATTTCCTTATTAATTTCCTAGATTCCCTATTGTAAGGATTCAAACTCAACCTATTAGGACCTTTACCACCGTAAAACCCAATTAAGCCCTCGCAAAGTCCTATTTGAATCCCACAAGGCTTAAGTCACCTAACTGTCAATTTTATTGGTTGATTTATATACTATTTAAAGGTTGGAGCATGTTCATACATTAATGAATTTTTGGCTTATGCGGAGTGAAAGAAAACATCAGCGGAAGACTTATAGCTCAAAATAAGTGGAAATAGAAAACACAAGTCCCATAGGAATCTCAAAACATCAACCAATAGTATCATGTATATTTCGGAAGCAATAAAAAGGGAAAGAGGGATTGGAAAGCCAAAATGCAAATCCACACAAGTTTAAAGACATGGCATGAGCATTTAATAGAAAAGAGGTGCAAATTTATCCAGCCATGCAGCCTTGATCTCACACCATTAGTACCAGTAACAAAGCCCACCTAAGCCTACAAATGGGGAGAAAAAGAAGGGATAAGATTACAAGAATCTCAGTTGGGTCACAGCATCAGAAGTCCTAGGGATTCCCAAGCAAACATCTCCCAATGATCAAAAGATCAACACCTAAAACAAGCTAAGATATCTAACTAAAACCACAAGCATCAAACATACATGATAAGGGCCAAAATCATCACAAGCACACACAATGTAAGGGTAGGTTAAAATTGGTAGAAAATAAGAGAAAAGACTAAAAACACTTCTTATTCAGAAGCACACAGACAACCTATATATAATCTAATTTTCAAAACCAAGGTTTGTCCCCATCTACGTTGTCCAAGGCTATACTACAAAAAATGTAAAATAGTTAGACAATCAATATTACAGCTAGCCTTTTAGTTGTCTCCGACTTCAATACTTGAACTGGCCAAGCAGCACTCTTCCAGCTATGCATACAAGTCATCCTACCACTCAAAAATAGGACATCCTAACATCCAAACTCGAACTAGCCTACAAGGATTCCTAACATCCGGACTTGAATCAGCCTACAGGGCATCCAGCGAGGTTTTGCTGGGGATAACCAGCTATAAACCTCTCGGTTTTGTAAACATCTCCCCCTCTCCCTAGGAACAACAATACTTACCTCGCATGGCCAGCGATAAAAGGATCCTTCAAATAAAGTACAAAAAAAACATACATGCATACAAACATAGTACACGCATACACAAATCACAACAAAAGATCCTCAATCAAATCACAATACAAATCAAAGATCAATATTCAAGGTCATAACTGAATTAGGCAACCTATTGCCCTATTAATTTTTGAGATTCCCTATCATCATAATCATACATTCTGAAAGCATATAACCAAGATAGGCAAATGAATTAAATCATATTTAAATAATCAAACAATAGGTAACCAAAGAAACCGATGAGGCATAGATCCTACCTCTCATGTGTCTGAATCAGATGCAATCTTTTGTCTTTCCAATAAGATAAGAATCTCCTAAAAAATCACAAGGGAAAGACCACACAATTCTAAGCCACAAGATTAGTTAATTAAAAACCAAAGGCATTGGGAATCCTTACCAATTAACATACAAAAATTCAGCAATCCAGATGCAACAATATCTTCCCCCTGAATGCGTTATGTGATGACCAAAAACTCGGCAAGAAACAACCTGATTATTCACCCTAATTCATTATACAAATTTTGGCAACACCTAAGTGCTTAATAGTGTGTGTGTGATTTAAACATTAGAGAGGTTAGGGGTTGGGATTTCATGAAAATAAGAAAAGAGTAGGTGCCAATTACTCAAATGATTAAAAGGAACAAAAGTTGAATTTCATGTATAGGGTTAGGAATAGGGCATGCCAATTTCATCTATAGGGAAGATTCAAAGGATGAATTTATAATTTTACAACATGAATGGATGTCAAACAATCATATGAACAAAAGGAACAACAACAAAAATTAATTGAAGGAAGAATCACACAATTTTTGCACAAAACTCGACAAATTTTGATTTGAATTTAGATAGGGAGTAACTAACCTTTTGATGACCAACCAAAGATTTCTGGATAGAGGATGGAAAGAGTTTTTCAACAAGCTATTATTTGTAGAATTCCAACAAAGGATGAGAGAGTTATGCTAGAACTAAGATCAAGGAATTTCTTACACAAAACCAACGAATTACGAGTTGAATTTTGACTGAGAAGAACTAACCTTCTGATTACCAACTCAGGATAGCTAGATAGAGGATAGAAAGAGATTTCCATCTGATATCTGATAAAGGATAAAGGAGTTATGCTAAGATGAAGATCAAATGATTTCGGCTAGGGTTTAGAAGCAAAATAGTCATTTCATCTGTATTGGCTCTTGGATTTTCCAGACATCTACACTACGATGGATCAGGGTCTCACACCTATCATCATAATCACACATTCTGCAAGCATATAACCAAGATAGGCAATCAAAGTCAATCATATTCAAACAATCAAACAATAGGGTAACCAAAGGAACTGATGACGCGTAGATCCTACCTCTCATGTGTCTGAATCAGATGCAATTCTTTGCCTTTCTAATAAGATAAGAGTCTCCTAAACAATCAAAAGGAAAAGACCAAAAAATACTAAGCCATAAGATTACTTAGTTAAAAATCAAAAGCATTGGGAATCCTTACCAATTAACCTACCAAAATCCAACTATCCACATGCAGCAATATCTTCCCCCTGAATGCGTGATGTGATAGCCAGAAACTCAGCAAGAAACAACCTGATTATTCACCCTAATTCATCATACAAATTTTGGCAGTACCTAAGGACTTAATAGGGTATGTGTGATTTTAACATTAGAGAGGTTAGGAGTTGGGATTTCATGAAATTAAGAAAAGAGTAGGTGTCAATTACTTAAACATTTAAAAGGAACAAGATCTTAAACCAATAGACAAGTCAATTTGTAAGGACCCAAAATCCTAACCTATTATTAATTGCTCCTATTAGGATCCTTAGCGCCATGAAACCCAAACAAGTTTAATCACCAGGACCTATCTGAATCTCACAAGGCTTATCCATCTAGTCTCGATTTTAGCATGTTAATCCCTTTAAGATTTTAAAGTTTGGAGCATGATATTGGACAAATATTCTGGTATCACACGGAGTGAATAAAACATCAGCGGATGTCTTTAAATTTAATCAATAAATCCATAACACACAAGTCCCATAGGGATCCAAATAACCAGCAAGTGAATCTCCAACATAATTCGGAAATAACAAACAACAGAGGAATCTTGAAAAACCAGAAAATAGTCCAATTCATGTTCATGTTACATGTGCAAATAACCAAGGAGATAAGTATGCAAAAGTGATGCGATATTGCCCCGCCATACAGCCTTGATTCTCATACACTGGTACCACGAACAACGAATGTACCTAAACCTAAAAATGGTGAAAAGAATAGGATGAGATTATAAGAATCTCAGTAGGGTCACAGCATCATAAGATCTACATAAATCTTAAACAAACATCTCCTAAACAACATCAAATCATCCCTACTCATCTAAGGGTATCACACAATTCAAGAATCAACCAAAAGGGTTAGGGTCGAAACTTTGGCTGAGGGTGGAGTATAAACACTTCCAAAAATCAGAAGTACACAAACAGGAAAAACACACCAGGTTACTCTCGGCAGTAGGAAAAAGAAAGGCCATCCCCTTCCACCTATGTTGTCCAAGGTTTTACTGCACAAAGGGTAAAAGGTTAGCACACAAGCTAATTAGCAAGCCTATTCATCTTGCCAGCACACAAGACAAAGCATCTAGCCAGCGCACATGACTAGGCATCCTAACTAGCATAAAGGATTAGGACATCTTACCAGCACACAGGACCAAGACATCTAGCCAGCACAAAGGACTAGGCATCTAGTTTCCGCAAGCTGGGGATTGCCACCCATACGACTCTCATACCAGTAAAAGCCTTCCCTATCCCAAGGAGCGTCAGCGCTTACCCTGAATGGCCATCGAAACAAGATCTTGACACACATACAAGTATACACAGGCAAGCACAAAGCACAATACCACAGTAAGGTATTCTCAATCATGTCAGAACACATTCAAAATGTTCAAAGCACACAATACATGCAAATTACGAACTCATAACCTAACTCAAGGGTTCGGTGTAGCTTAAGTAATCAGATCTTAATTCACAATTCATTCATATACCATATAATCAATTCGCATGCAATATTATCAAGGGTATGTATTAAAAATATCCAACAAGCAACAAAAATCTCTGAACAAAACCGATGAGGCATAGATCCTACCTCTCTTGTCTCTAAACCACCTATAGCATCACAAGGCAAAGACAAAACCAAAATAAGCATGCATACTTAATAACCAAGTGAGTACCCTATTTCCTTATCAATTCCACTCACCAAACCTATCAGAAACCAGTGATCAGATGCCGCAGGTGCCTTCTCTTTGGATGTGTGATGTGATAGCCAAGAACTTAACAAGATTCAACTTGAGTTATCATCCCAATTAACTATACATATTTCAGCACTAAGCATAGGACACAAGAAAAATTGTCATACAAGGTGTAAGGGTTGCAATTTCATGTTAACAAAGGAGGATTAGGTATTTATAACTTGTACAATCAAAAGAAACAAGATCAAAATCCAATAGGTTAATCAATTGATCAAGCTAGGCAACAATAAGGCAAGAGTAGGGCATACCGATTTCATGTATAAAGAAGATTCAAATAATGAATTCATGATTTTAAAACATGAATGGATGCTAACCAAACATACAAACAAGAGGAACAACAACAGAAATCAATTGAAGGCAGAATCGCACAATTTTGAAACCTAATTCTGCCGAATTATGATTTAACTTTTAATGAAGAAAAACTAACCTCAAGAATTAAAAAATGATTATTTTTAGAAAGAGGAAAGAAAGATCTTTCCAACAAGCTATTATTTGCAAGAATTTGACAAACAATGAAAGAGTTATGCTTTTTTGAATTTCAAGTTGATTTTGGCAATTCAGCAGAATTACAATTTAACTTTTGGCAAAGTAAAACTAATCTCCAGAAAAAAAAAACTTCATATGGTTGGAAATAAGACAGAAAAATCTTTCCAATAAGATATTATTTTCAAGAATTTGTCAAATTATGAGAGAGTTATGCTTGTTTGAAGTTCAAACAGATTTCAGCAGAAATAGGAAGGTGTAGGGTTTTTGGTTGGACAAATTTTGTATATTTTCTGTGTGAGGTTTAAGTGTGGCCGGATTCCTATGTATATAGGATTTTTATGGAATTATTTTTCCTACTTTGAAGAATAGATTAAAGTAAGATAATTATCAGAATTAAATTCTGCAATTATCCTTCCTTAATTTTAGGGATTTTATTTTCTAAGGTAATTATCAGCCAATAAAGATTCAAAACAAAGGGAATTAACACCAGAAATAATTACTAGACATTCCTTACCAATTTTGGCCATCACACATCCTCTTCTCCAGAGGAAAAATGGTCTTTTCACCTGCATTGGTTTCTGGACTTCTAGGACTGAAAATTCGGGGTCTCACATCCATTCCTCCTTATAAGAATTTCGACCTCGAAATTTAGCACAAGTACCTAAGCAAACAGATAAGGAAATTTTGCATGCATAGATTCCTTTAGTCTCTCAAGATTATTCCTCAATTTGACCATTACGCCAAACAACTCGTACCATAGGTAAACTTCGATTGCGAAGCTATCGAACTGACTAATATAGTATGGAAACTGGCTGTACGGGATATGACTGGACTTCAGCAACTTTGACTGTTGATTCTTCAAGCACATGAGCAAGGTCTCACACATACTTTCTCAATATTGAAATGTGGAACACATTATGAATTCTTTTCATATTCGGAGGTAAGGCCAGTTAGTATGCAACAAGGCCAATTCTCTCGACAATGTCATACGAAAGAATGTAATGAGGTGTTAGCTTACCTCGCTGCTGAAAACAAAGGACTCCTTTCCATGGGGCAACCTTCAAGAACAATTTGTCACCTACTGCAAATTCCAGCTCCTTTCGGCAATTATCGACATAGTTTTTCTACTGATTTTGTGTGTTTTCAGCCATTGTCGAATCAAATTCAACTACTCCATTGCTTGATCAATCAATTTCGGATTGTCTAGGCGTCTCTCGCCTACTTCATTCCAGAAAATGGAGTTCTGCAACGTCCCTCATATAGTGCTTCATAAGGTGTCATACCGATGCTTACATGAAAACTATTGTTTAAACAAATTCAACCAATGGTAGGCATCGATCCCAACTAGTATGTTGGTCCAACACACTCGCCGTAGTATGTCTTCCAGTGTCTGAATCGTCCTTTCTGATTGACCATCGGTCTGAGGATGAAATGCTGTACTGAAATTCAATCTTGAACCCAGCGCATTCTGGAATTTCTCCCAAAATTGTGATGTGAAACGAGGTTCACGATCTGAAACGATGGAAACGAGCTGAAACGACCCCAATTCCTAACTATTAATAATTGCTCCGATTAAGGTCATTACCGCCGTGAAACCCAAATAAGCCTAAATGACACCTAAGACCAATTTGAATCTCACCAGGCTAATCATAAATTTCCGATTTTAAGCTTGTTAATCTTATTGCTTATCAACAATTGGAGCATGATATTGGACACATGTTCTGGTATCATACGAAGTAAATAAAACATCAGCGGAAGTCTTAAATTAAATCTTTGGGTTCATAACACACAAGTCCCATAGGGATCCACATAACCAGCAAGAAATTCTTCATCAAGGTTCGGAAATAGAGAGTAAAGAAGAGTGCTTAAAATAAACCAAAAAGTTTCCCAATCATTCATGTTATATGCGCAAGTAACAAGTATGAAAATGTGATGCGATATCGCCTCGCCGTGCAGCCTTGATCTCACACCCTGGTACCACGAACAGTGAATGTACTTAAGCCTGAAAAATGGTAAAAACAACGGTTTGAGATTACAAGAATCTCAGTAGGGTCACAGCATCATAAGATCTACAGAATCCCTAAACACAAATCTCCCAATTCACATAAAATCATTCCTAAACAACTAAAGGGGATCACGCAATTCAAAAATCAATCAAAAGAGGTTAGGGCCGAATCTATGGCTGAAGGTGGACTGCAAACACTTCCGAAAGGTCAGAAGTACACAGGCAGGTGAAACACATCAGATTGCCCTCGGCAATGAAGAAGAAAGGCCATTCCCTTCCACCTGTGTTGTCCAAAACTTACTGCACAAAGGGTAGGTGGTTAACACGCAAACTAATCAGTAAACCTTTCATCTTGTCCTCGTAAGGACAAGTCGACTAGTCCCACACGGACAAGTCTTCCCTAGTCACATATCTACTAGGACATCCCAAAGCTCGCAAGATAAGGGCTTCTTGCCTCGCTAGACAGGGATCCGGCCTCGCAAGGACAGATATCCAGCGTGCACTTGCTGGTTTGCCTCCCATACAACTCCCTAAACCGGCAAGAACCTCTCCTCTCCCTAGGAGCATCAGCGCTTACCCAGAATGGGCAACGGAACAGGATCCTGACACACAGACACGTACAAACACACACAGGCAAGTACAAAGCATAATACCACAACAGGGTATCCTCAATCATGTCATAACACAATCAGCATATTCAATAAACATAACATATGCAACCCAGGCACTCAATACCTAACTCAAGGGTTCGATATAGCCTATGAGATCCATATCTCATTCCGAATTTCATACTCTCACCCTATAATCCAATCGCGTGCAATACAACAAAGGCAGGCAACAAATACATCATGAAAATAACAAGGGTCTCTGGAGAAACCGATGAGGCGTAAATCCTACCTCTCTTGTCTCTGAACAAGAAGCTACTCCTTTGCCTTTATTAAGTAAATCCGAACCACTTAAATTATCCCCAGGCAAAGACAAAAGCAAACTAAGCATTCATATAAAATAGTCAACTAAATACCCTATTTCCTTACCAATACCACTCACCAAACCTATCAGAAAACCAGTGATCAGATGTTGCAGGTGCCTCCCCCTTGGATGTGTGATGTGATAGCCAGTAACTTAACAAGATTCAACCTGAATTTAACATTCCAATTAACTATGAAAATCTTGTCGCCAAAAGTAGAGCATACGACGATTTCGTCTTAACCTTAAATAAGGAAATATTTACATCCAAGATTTTATTTATATATCTTTGGAAAGACAATGAAAATATCTTTCTAATGAGCTATTATTTGTAAGGATCTGACAAACAATTAGAGAGTTATGCTATTTTGAAGTTCAAAAGGATTTGGCGAAAACCTAATTCCGCCGCCGATTTTCAAAGTAACCTTAGTGAAAGAAATACTAATCTCATGAAAAAAACCCAAAATTTTTTGGAAAGAGGATCAAGAGAGCTTTCCAACAAGCTATTTTTCTCAGGGATCTGATGAACGATGAGTGATTTATGCTGGTTTGAAGTTTCTACGAATTATGGCGGCTATAGGGAGGTATAGGGTTTTAGGCTCATAAGAATTTGTAAGTTTTCTATGAATGATTTTTGTGGGGTTGGCTTCCTATTTATAATGAATGGGTATAGAATTATGATCACTATTTTTAATCACTTTATCATAATAAGATAATCTACCAGATAATTAAACTCTAAATTATGTTCCCTATTTTTAGGGTCTTTAATTTCTAAGGCAATTATCCATCTAAAAGAACTTAGATCAAAGGGAATTTAAAACAAAGTTAACTACTAAACAATCTTACCAATTTTGGTCATCACACATCTTTTCCTTCAGGGAAAAAATCATCTTTTCACCTGCACTGGCTTCTGGACTTCTAGGACTCAAAATTCTGGGTCTTACACGAGCACTCCATACAATCGAACAATGTTGTCCAAGTATCAAACAACCAATTTCTCTAGTGTATCTGTCACATGTATAGGAAGGAAGTGCGAAGATTTCGTCAATCGATCTATGATCACCCAAATGGCATCGTATCTTCACTGTGATCTAGGAAAACCGGTCACAAAATCCATCGTGATATGCTCCCACTTCCATTATAGAATAGAAAATGACTGTAGTAAACCAGTGGGTATTTGATGCTCGATCTTTACTTGTTAACATACGAGGCATCAGGCAACGAACTCAGCAATGTGGTGTTTCATGTTCAGCCACCAATACTGCTCCTTTAAATCTCAGTACATCTTAGTGCTTTCGGGATGGATAAAAAACTTTAAACTATGCTCCTCAGATAAAATAAGATTACGAATATCAACATCTTGTGAAACACATACCCGGGTTCTGAAGACAAGAATTCCATCATCTTGTATTCTGAAATCGCGAGCTATCGCATTAACACCATCAGATAGTTGCTTCCAAACTTCAACCAGTTTTGGATCTTCTGATTGCTGATTTCAGATCTCCTCAATCAAGGTAGGCATGACTTCGATTTGTGCCAACAACGAACCAGAATAATTAGTGCCAAGATGCACACGGGTAGCTTTCAAATCCAACAACATTAGCATGTATTGGGTGCTCATGTAAGCCAAAATCGATGGAGGAGGATGAAACTTTCATCTTAAGGCATCAGCAACAACATTTGTTTTTCCAATATGATACTCAATGATCAAATCGTAGTCTTTAATCAGCTCCACCCATCTTCGTTGTGTCATGTTTAGCTTTATTTGTGTAAGGAGGTATTTCAAGCTTTTGTGGTCGGTAAAGATTCGACACATCTCGCCCTATAAGTAATGTTGCCATATTTTTAGTGCAAACTCCACGGCTGCAAGCTCCAAATCATGCGTAGGATAGTTGCCTTCGTGCCGTCGTAATTGTCAGGAAGTGTAGCAACGACTTTCCCTTCTTGCATCATCACACATCTAAGTCTGGATTTCGACGCATCACTGTACACCACGTATTCTTTTCCCTTGACTGGTAAGGTGAGGGTTGGTGCGGAAACCAATCGTCTTTTCAACTATTCAAAACTTTGCTAGCATTTCTCGTTCCATACGAAAGGCTCTCCTTTGCGCGTTAATTTTGTCAATGATCCAGCAAGCGATGAAAAATTCTCCACAAAGTGACGGTAGTATCCGGCTAAGCCAAGGAAACTACAGACTTCAAATACAGTTCGCGAGGGTTCCCAAGCAACTACGGCTTCAATTTTCTTCGGATCAACAAGGACACCTTGGGCGAAAACAATATGGCCAAGGAAACCAACTTCACGTAACCAGAATTTTCATTTTGAATACTTTGCGAACAACCGTCGATCCCTCAAAACATATAGCACAATTTGCAGGTGCTCAGCATGCTCTTCCTCCAATTTTGAATAAATTATAATGTCGTCGATGAAAAGTATCACAAATCTGTCACCACATCAGGACTAGCCTTGGCATCAGTTAGGGTGAATAGACTCGTTGGTTTGGGTTGCGCCTCATTTGTCGATCTGTTAGGTGGTCCTCCCGGTGTGCGTGTTGGTGGTTTGGTGGGATTGCCAAACCCACCTCGGCCTGCATTTTGTGTGCCTGTGATATGCCTAGGTTTCGGGCATTCCTTCTGAATATGGCCCATCTCGCCACAGTTGCAACATCGACTTTGCTGAGAATTCCACGTAGTTTTTTTGGAATTCGAACAGGAAAAATTCTTCTTGTTGTTACCTCCATTGCCATTATTTTTTGGAGGATAGGAGCTCAAAGGTTAGGGTCCCGTACACCGATTGAACTTCGAATCTTGCTTGAAAGGTCCACCATTAGTGGCTGCGGATGGCTTCCTGGTTTGCACAATCTTTTCGGCCTCAGTCGCGGCAACAATTAGTTCTTGCAAATTTTGCACTGGTGTCGTACCAGCGATGGTTTTGAGTTTGGTACTCAGCCCATCCTGAAATCGTCTCGCAAGTTGGTATGGTGAACAATCTTCCTCAGGAGCAAATTGGGACACCTCCCTTAATGCCTTCTCATATTCCAGCACCAAACGGGTGCTCTATTCAAGCTTGTAGAGAGCTTGCGCTGCTCGCTTTTATGGAATTTCGTATAAAACCTTTCGTCGAACTTATACCAAAATTCTTCCCAAGTAGGCAAAGGATTGTCGAATCTCAAACTCACAGTTGTCTACCATACGAGGGCTTCTCCCTTAAGTAGGAAAGTGGCGATGGCGACCTTGTCATCATCCGAGATACGAAAGAACAAGGACACTCAGCACAAGGTGTCTATCCATTCACAAGCAGCTCCGACTGAACCATTGAAATCTTTACAACCCAACTGTCAGGCTTCCTTCAACAATTTTGTAATCACGACGGGAAGTCTCTCAACTTCCTTAGGGTGAGCCAGCTATAGAGGTTGAAGTGGAGGAATAGGTTCTTCCATGGGCGTTGGTGCATCAGCATTCTGAAATTGCACCTTCATACGCTGCTGATTTGCACCAATCCCTTGCAATACGTTCATGATTTGTGCCATTATAGGATCAATGGCTGGTGCCTTAGATTGACTTTCAGGCTCAGCTTGCCCTCCCTGCTCAATTTGTGCATTCGACTCCTGTGCTCAACAGGTTACTGTTCGGCCTGAAGCTCATACCTACCTCGTCAACCCCTTTGTACACTTGGCCTTGCCATACTATACGAATACACAATCGTCACTCAACATGTAACCCAAATACAAAATTATGAAAAGAAGTGGTACCTGGTGGAGAGACATGCACCGGACGATACGCATATGCTGGAAAACAAAATACACATGCACCCAAGTACACACAAATTTTGAAAATCATATGCACACATGCCATGCACACTCGGTAATTACATCAATACCCATATATAACCACTCGGTAAACAATCATCAAGCATTCGATAAACACACAAGGACATTCGGCAACACTTTTAGGAGTTATTACTATCATGCAAAAACATACATAAGCATTCCGAAGGAAAACATGCATAAAAAATACCCATTCGACAATAGTTAAAGAAAACAAAACAAACACATTAAGTCATACAAGGCATAAAAATACACATAAACACACAGCAAGTCAAATTATCAATTTCATTATTTAAATCTTATAAACCAATATCTTTTTAGTATTAGATCATTTTTGTTATTAGTCCCTAAATGAGTAGGTGTGTGCGCATGTACCTACCTAGAAACACAAAATTAACAAGCAAATTAGCATATAACAAGTTATATTCCCTAAACCATACTTCGCTACCAAACCTGTAAGGACCCCAAATCCTAACCTATTGTTAATTGCTCCTATTAGAACCCTTACCGCCGTGAAACCTAAATAAGCCCAATCACCAGGACGTATCTTAATCCCACAAGGCTTATCCATCTAGTCTCATGTTAATCCCTTTAAGACTTTAAAGTTTGAAATAAGTATGATGTTTAATATACGTTTTGTATTCAATATGATATCTATCTCAATAAATGTTCTCTTTCCCAATGCGAGGTGAGTATACGGAATTCCAGTATTAGGGGAGAGTTGCTTACCTGTTCTGGAGTTGTATGGGTGTTGCCTTCATTTGCCGCATGTCCTTCGTAGGTTGGTTCATATTAAGGATTGAGACGGGTATGATACATGTGGTATTCCCTACCTAGTCTCAGACAATGCTGGTAGTAGGGGTTAAGTATAAGTATATTACTTTCCATAAAATCTAAATTTACAATGCCAGTGGGCTTCTGGTTTCTCTTTAGTAGAGGTTATTTGAGGAGTGCTTTATTATATACATCCCGATAGGTTTTGTTAGGCATTATTAGCCATGTTCTATTGTGCATATTGAGTTATGACCTATTGTGTTGGAACTACATTTTATGTTATAAAAATCAAATGTATAAATTCTATGTTATTTGAGTTGCTTCTGTACGGACCCAAACCCAACCTACTAAGACCCTGACCACTGTGAAACCAAAATAACCCCTTGCAAGGTCGTATTTGAATCCCACAAGGCTCAAGTCACCTAATTGTTAATTTTATTGGTTGATTTACATGTTATTTAAAGGTTGGAGCATGTTCATACATTAATGAATTTCTCGCTTATATGGAGTGAAAGAAAACATCAACGGAAGACTTATATTAACATTCAAAACAAGTGGAAACAAAACACACAAGTCCCATAGGAATCTAAAAACATCAACCAATAGTATCATGTATATTTCAAAAGCAACAAACAAGAAAGAGGGATTGGAAAGCCAGAATGCAAATCTACACAAGTTCAAAGATATGGCACACGCATTCAATAGAAAAGGGGTTCAAATTCGTCTAGCTGTGCAGCCTTGATCTCACACCTTTGGTACCAGCAACAAAGCACACACTTAAGCCTGCAAAAGGGGAGAAAAAGAAGGGATGAGATTACAAGAACCTTAGTAGATTCACAACATCATAAGTCCTAGAGATTCCGAAGCAATCCCAATGACCAAAAGATCAACACCTAAAACTAGCTAAGATATCTAACTAAAACCGCAAGCATCAAACATATATAATAGGGGAAAAACTCATCACAACCACACACAATGTAAGAGTAGGCTAAAATTGGTAGAAAACAAGGTTAAAAACTGAAAATAATTCTTATTCAAAAGCACACAAGCAGCCTATATATAATCTGAGTTTCAAAACCAAGGTTTGTCCCCATCTGTCCATGTTGTCCAAGGCTATGCTGAAAAATGTGTAAAACGGTTAGACAATCAATATTACAGCAGGCCTTTTAGTTGTCTTCGACATCCAAACTTGAACTGGTCAAGGAGCACTCTTGCAGTTGCACATACAAGTCATCCTGCCACTCAAAAATAGGGCATCCTAACATCCAGACTCGAATTGGCTTACAAGGCTTCCTAATGTTCGGACTTGAACCGGCCTACAAGGCATCCAACGAGCTCTTGCTAGGAATGACCACCTATAAACCTCCCTGTTCGGTAAGCATCTCCTCTCTCCCTAGGAGCAACAATACTTACCTCAAATGGCCAACGATAAAAGGATCCTTTAAAGAAAGCACAAACAGGGCACATACACACAGACATACATAGTATATACATACATAAATCACAACAAAGGATCCTCAATCAAATCACAATACAAATCAAAAATCAATCCTCAAAGTCATAACTGAATTAGGCAACCTATTGCCTTATTAACTTTCGAGATTTCCAATCATCATAATCACACATTCCACAAGCATATAACCAAGATAGGCAATCGAATTCAATCATATTGAAAAAATTAAACAATAGGGTAACCAAAGGAACCGATGAGGCATAGATCCTACCTCTCACGTGTCTAAATCAGATGCAATCTTTTTCCTTTTCAATAAGATCAGAATCTCCTAAATAGTCACAAGGCAAAGACCACACAATACTAAGCCACAAGATTACCTAATTATAAACCAAAGGCATTAGGAATCCTTACCAATTAACATACCAAAATCCAGCGATCCAGATGCAGCAATATCTTCCCCCTGAATGGATGATTTGATGGCCAGAAACTCAGCAAGAAACAACTTGATTATTCACCCTAATTCATCATTCAAATTTCATCAACACCTAAGGACATAATAAGGTATGTGTGATTTCAACATTAAGAGAGGTTAAGGGTTGGGATTTTATAAAATTAAGAAAGGAGTAGGTGCCAATTACTGAAACGATTAAAATGGACAAAGGTTGAATTTCATGTATAGGGTTTGGAATAGATCATGCCAATTTCATTTATAGGAAAGATTCAAAGGATGAACTCATGATTTTACAATATGAATAGATGCCAAACAATCATACAAACAAAAGGAACAACAACAGAAATCAATTGAAGAATCACACAATTTTGGCACAAAAACTGACAAAGTTTAACTTCAATTTAGACAAAGAATAACTAACCTTCTGGTGACCAACTCAAGATATCTTGATAGATGATGGAAAAATTTTTCTGACAAGCTATTATTTATAGAAATCCGACCAAAGATGAGAAAGCTATACTAGGATTAATATCAAGGAATTTTTTACACAAAACCGACAAATTATGTGTTGAATTTTGACAAGGAAGAACTAACCTTTTAATTACAAACCCAATATTTCTAGATAGATGATAGAAATAGCTTTCTAACATGCTATTATTTGCAGAAATCCAATAAAAGATGAGAGAGTTATGCTAAGATGAAGATCAAAAAATTTTGGCTAGGTTTTAGGCAGAAATCGTAAATTGAGAGGAAGGGGATAAATTTTGAAATTTCTAGGTAGGTTTTGGTATGTTTTGGTGGGATAGACTGGAAACTCTTTTATAGGTGTCTAAGGAGGTTTAGCTAAGAGATAATTCCCTACTTTTATGCTTAAAAGAATAATTAAAGGATAATTCTATTTGAAGGATGATTCTATTTAAAAGGATAATTCTATTAAAAGAGATATTTTATTTAAAAGAAAGAATTATCTAATACCTTGGATAATAAGAGATAAAACTAAGGATAATTAATATAAAAATATCAGAATTAAAATAGGAAATATCTGGCATAACTATTTTATGTCATCACACATCCATTTCTTCAGGGTCTCACAATATTAGTTACGTACTCGTTCTATAGTAAATCGTTTCTTCTCTTCTTAATATGTGCCTTTGTTTCCCTGTAGGACATATGATGGGGTGACTCCTACTGAGATTGTTGTCTTACCCATTGTTATTTCCCACTTTCAGGAGTAGTTCATGAGCTATAGGCAGTGTTTTTAGGTGTGTGAGCTTCATATGACTTAACTGGACTATCGCACGTGCACATTTTACATGGTTTTCTTTTTTAGCATTTCCTTTTTTTTTAGACTCATTTTTGATGGATTTTAAATTATTATTATATCCTCATACATTTACTACGTTACTGGTTACGGTTTTTATAATGTGGGCTTTAAGTCTAGTTTGTGATTTTGGGCTTGTGACTGTATGGACTCGTCTTCTGTTTTGAGCTTTTGTTTATTTAATAAAGTCTTCCGCTATGGTATTTTGTTCACTACGATGATATGTCAGATGTTTGTTTCTTATTTCACCTGCTCCATTTCTTGAAATAATAAATATGTTTGTTTTGGGAATCGTGTTTGAAAAATCTTCTAAGCCTTGTGGGATTCGGATTGGTCCACGTGTTGGGCTTGTCTGGGTTTCACAGCAGTAAAGGCCTGGTTTTCGAGTGTGGGTCCTTACAAAGGTGGTAGTGGAACATAGTTTTACAAATTGATTTTAAAAATATTTTTGAAAAACATGTTTTAAACTCACTTACACATGCTTAGTCCATTGTTGTATCATTTAAGTTGTTTTTTTTACTTCCTAGGTTTCCGTATTGTTGTTGTTGTGTGTTCTACTCAGCCACTATGGTTATGACACATAGTACCACTGCCACTCATGATCGCTAAGATGGGAGTGACGAGTCAGTTCATGAGCCAGCCGAGCCCGATGTGTAGGCTGATCAGTGAGCCCCAGCTGCACCAGCTACTCAGGCCACACCAGTAGCTTAGGCAGCTCAGGTTACCCCAACAGCTCCTGCCATGCCGGTTCAGGATCCAACATTGTTTCAAATTTTTGCCACAATGCAGGCCACCTTGCAATAGTTAATGTCTCAACAACAGCCACTTCCTATGCCAGCAACACCTGCAGTTTCGGTGCAACAACCAGTAGCTCCAGTTCAGCAGCAGGATGCCATGAGACTCTCGATAATGATTACGAAGCTGCTAAAGGAAGCCCGTCAAATGGGTTACAAGAGTTTTCCCGGGACAGCAGATGTGGCTATAGCCCAGAAGTGGCTTGATATAGTTTGCTGGACCGCACAGGCTCTGCGAATTTTCGAGGAGGACAAAGTTGTCTTTGACACCTTCCTTTTCAAGAAGGAAGCCTTATCATGATGGACCGTAATGAGTTTGAGGTATGGAGATCAATAGCTATCGTGGGATCAGCTTCTGGGCGAGTTCAATGGCCGATTTTATACGCAGTTTTAGCGAGATGAGAAGCAGTTAGAATTCTACAAGGTAGAGCAAGGTTCCCGATCTATATTGGAATTTGAGTCAAAGTTGAGGGAGTTGTATCGCTTTGCTCTAGCTAAGGATCATGTGGAGGCGAAGTTAGCCCGTCATTTTCCGGATGGATTGAGTAGTGATATCTCGTCAATTATTGGTATGAAGCTGACATGGATGCTGGGAAGATGGTTCAAAGTCGAAAGACTCACAATCAGGGCCATAAAGACATTTTGTCAGGCAGAGGGAAGATTTGACATGGTTCGAGACATGACTATAGATCGAGCTGTTCAGCAGGACCGTATCCTTCAAAACTATTCCGTTTTTGAGGAGTTAGTCAAGTGACCACCCGATCACAGCTAGCTACTTCTAGTCATAGTGTGAGTCAACCATCTATGCCATGGTGTGCCAGTTGTCGTCAGCACCACATCCCTTCTTGTCCATATTTGCAGAAGTGATACAACTGTGATGAGGTCGGCCATATGTCTCAAGATTGTATAAAGCCGAGGTGTAATGTCTCACAGTCTTTTGGAGCGTCGAGATCGAGCGGTAGTCATGTTGGTTCACATGCATCTTCTAGGCCACTGTCCACAGCACTGAGTAGACCTTCTGGTAGTCATCTGTCACAACCGTGGCCGACCAGACTTTTCACATTGACAGATGTCGAGGCTTGTGCCAGCCCCGACGTGGTGACAATTACTGTTACAGTCTTTTCTCGGTATACTAGGGTATTGTTAGATCCTGGAGTGAATAGGTTGTTTGTGGGTCCCAGAATCGCAGTTAGTGCAGATCATCCATTGTCGTCTTTGGTTTCATCGATCAAGGTCTTGACCCCATTAGGCGAATAGTTGACATGCAGTCAGATGTACTTTGGTTGTGTTTTGAGGATAGGATCACTTGAGATTGAAGCAGATTTTATTCTGCTAGACATCTGAGGGTTGGACGTTATCTTGAACATGGATTGTTTAGCTCGTTATTGAGCCCGGATGGAGTGTTTCACCAAACGAGTATGGTTCAGTCTACCCAATAGTTCTGACTACTTCTTTGAGGGAGATAGGCGTGTTGTGCCTACCTGTATGATCTCGTGGCTTAGTACGAAAAAGATGATTAGTAAGGGTTGTACAATGTTTTTGGCCCACATCTGAGACACCTCAGCCGAGTCATCGGAGTTGAATAAAGTTCTGGTTGCCAGTGAGTTCCAGGATTTATTTCTAGATAATGTAGTCTAGTTACCACTGGCGAGAGAGGTGGAGTTCAGGATCGAGTTGATGCCCGGAACAAACCGGATATCCATCCCGCCGTATCATATGGCTCCATCTGAGATGAAGGAGCTGAAGACCCAATTGGAGGATTTGGTGGATTATGGGTTCATTAGGCTTAATGTTTCACCGTGGGGAGCACCGTTATTGTTCGTGAAGAAAAAAAATGGGTCATTTCAGTTGTGCATTGATTACCGGTAGTTGAACCAGGTTACCATGAAGAACAATTACCCTTCCCCAGGATCGATGATTTGTTGGACCAGCTTCAGGGAGCGTCAATGTTCTCAAAGATTTATTTGAGGTCGAGTTATCATCAGTTGCGAGTTTGGTAGTCAGATATCCCGAAGACAACCTTCAGGTCCTAGTATAGACATTATGAGTTCCTGGTGATGCCGTTTGGGTTGACAAATGCGCTGGCAGTGTTTATGAATTTGATGAACTGGGTATTCCGGGAGTACCTTGATCGGTTCGTGATTGTTTTCATCAATAATAGCCTCATTTATTCAAAGTTGGAGAAGGAGCATTCCGAGCATTCTGAGTATTTGAGAATGGTATTGGAGACACTTAAAGTTCGGTAGTCATACACCAAGTTCTCTAAGTGCGAGTTCTGGTTAGGAGAAATCGGTTTCTTGGGACATGTTGTTTCAGCCAAAGGAGTATTGGTGGATCCCAAGAAGATCGAGGATTTTGTATCATCGGAACCTCCATGTAGTGTGACCGAGATACAAAGTTTTTTTGGCTTAACCAGTTGTTATAGTCGATTTGTGGAGAACTTCTCGACTTTACCAGGCCCGTTGACTCTTTTGATATATAAGGGTGAACCATTTGTTTGGTTCGAGAAGTGTCAGTAGAGTTTTAAGGAGTTGAAGTCCAGATTGGTTTCCGCTCCTGTACTTACCTTACCGATCAGTAGTAAGGAGTATGTGGTGTATAGTAATTCATCAAAGCATGGTTTGGGTTGTGTGCTGATGCAAGATGGGAAGGTAGTCGTTTACACCTCCCGAGAGTTGAGGCCACACGAGTGCAACTACATAAGCCACGATTTGGAGTTAGCAGCTGTGGTGTTCGCACTAAAGATTTGGCTCCACTATCTATATGATGCGACTTGCAGAGTCTTCACAAATTATGAGAGTCTCAAGTACCTCTTGACCTAGAAGGAGTTTACCTTGAGACAGAGGAGATGGCTCGAGTTGATAAAAGATTACGACCTTGTAATCGATTATCATCCCGGAAAATCCAATATTGTTGCCGATGCCTTGAGTAGGAAGACTTCATCTTCTTCGGTTTATATCCAGGCAGAGTATATGCCGGTGTTGATGGGTTTGAGAGCATCCCAAGTTCAGCTTGGAAGTGATAGTTCGGGAGCATTGTTAGCACAGATTATCGTCAAGCCGTCGATACTTGAAGAGATTCGAGCCAAACAATTAGAGGATCTGGGTTTGACCCAGTTGAGGCAGCAGTTGGACAACAGTGATGGAGGGGATACAGTCAGTGAGTATAGACTCCGAGATGATGGGATTCTGACTTTCCGAGGCAAAGTTTGTATTCCTCTAGACAAGGAGTTGCGTCATTTGATTTTGACCGAGGCTCATAGTTCGAAGATGTATAGTGATCTGAGGGAGCAGTATTGGTAGTCGTGGATGAAAAGATACATTGCGGAGTTTGTTGCTCGTTGCCTCGTATGCCAACAGGTCAAGGCCAAGCACTAGAAACCCGCAGGTATGCTGTAAACGGTTCCAATTCCTGAGTGGAAGTGGGAGCATATCACGATAGATTTTGTTATGGGTTTGCCGTAGACTCAGCATGGTTTCGATACAGTGTCAGTGATTGTGGACAGATTGACCAAGTTTTCCCATTTCCTTCCTATTTGAGTTTCTGATACACCGGAGAAGTTAGCTTCTTGATATATGGATGAGATTGTGAGGTTGCACAAAGTTCCAGTATCCATAGTATCTGACCAAGACCCGAGGTTTACTTCACCTACAATCAGATGGTCTGTTCGAGAGGACAATTCAGACGTTGGAGGACATGATTCGAGCGTGTGTGCTCGATAGATAGACTATGTGGGACAGATGTCTTCCATTGGCAGAGTTTGCATACAGTAATAGCTTCCAGGTCAGTATTGGGATGGCACCGTATGAGGCGTTGTACGGTAGACGTTGTCGGACACCATTATACTGGGATCAGGTAGACGAGAGGCGCCTGGATAGTCCTGAGTTGATCAATCAGGCAACATAGCAATTAGCACTGATCAGACAAAGGTTGAGGATGGCTTTGGATAGAGAAAAAAATTATGCAGATAATCGCCGATGTGAGCTTGAGTTTGAGGTCGGTGATATGGTTTTCCTAAAAGTCACATCGTGGAAGGGTGTACTTCGGTTTCAGCAACGGAGCAAGTTAGCACCGCATTATATCAGCCCGTATGAGATTACCGAGAGCATCGGGCTAGTGACATACCGGTTGGCATTGCCATCATTAGAGAGGATCCATGGTGTTTTTCACGTATCGATGTTGCGGAAGTATAATCGGGATTTGTCTCATGTGTTAGAGGCACCGCCAGTTGAGATTGCCAGTGATTTGTCATATCCCGTGCAATTAGGTGGCTATTGTTGACCGAGCCATCAAACAGCTCGGTACACATAGTCTTCCTAATGGTCCGAGTATCATGGCATAGTGGTCAAACTGAAGAGTTTTCATAGGAGACTTGAGGAGTCGATGCGGGAGCGATATCCATATCTTTTCGAGTAGCACAGTATATAAATTTTAAGGACGAAATTTTTGTAAGGTGGGGAGGATGTGAAACCCCGTCCTAGTTGTATGTTCAGTTAGCACGTTTAGGTATAATCAGCATTGTTCTAGTGGTCCATGTGTCCATTTAACACTTTGACCGAGACAGAAATCGAGACAGTAGAAAATTGTTGTTTTGCCCCTATCAGACCTGAACTTGTTTTTGGGCTCATTTTGAATAGCCGAGTGTTTTCGGATCATTTTGTGTCTACATGTCACTAGTAACCTATAGATCTTTCAGTTTAGTCAGTCAAACCTGGTTAACTCTCCAAAAAAGTCCAACCTTAAAAGAACAGGGTCTCACATATTGTTTTTAATTGTTTTGCCTTTGATTTCAAAATATCCTGTATTTGTATTCTAAGAAAATATTTTCTCTATTTTTATTGAATATTTTCATTAAGCCTTGCACCGGTTACGATAATGACAAGAAAATTTGTTACTTAATGAACTTAGCAATAAATTGATCAATTCCAAAGTAGAGAAGTAGAGTACAGTGCATGACATTACTCTTCTAAACTACTTAACTTCGTCATTTTTGTTAAACGACTTCGAATTCAGAAACATATTTACTTGATGTGGCTATTTGGTATGCATAATTTTGAAACAAATGTTTGCGAAGCATTACTCTATGTTTACCACACTCTGCCTCCATCTCTCTATCCCACACTTTTGACTTTTCTTTATTCTTATGGTTAGTTAGTTGATGAAGTCAACACGTTATGAGAAATTATTAGTTGAGGATGTGTGACATTTATTGATAGTTGAGGATGTTTTAATCCTTTTGAATTTCCTTGTAAGCCTGTCTATAGGCATTTTCAGTTCTGAAATAGTAACCAAAAGAAAACAAAACTTCTCTATTCTATTATTTTCTCTTGCTGAATTTTTACTTGTACTCAACAAAGAATGAACCCTTGATCTTTGGTAAAAAATGATAAATTTTATCATTCAACTATACTCATCTACTTAATTGCTTGCTAATTATATCAAAAGATAGAATATTGTGTCATATCTAGAAGTGATTCAGACATATGTAGATACCAATCTTGAAGATATATAGATAAGCCCCCATAATAATTTTATTCTTATTAGTAAGTAAAGATAGAAAGAAATTGGAGACATAGTCAACCAGGAAGGGAACATAATGGAAATAACAAATACGAATAGAAAGCTATCCAATTGGTGTAACGAGAAACTAGTAGTACTTGGAGTTCTAATCTACTCAATCAAAACGCGGGGGAATGCTCTGTTCATTTTTGAAGAAGTTATCTGGATCTACTCTGGCCTTGACTTTCACCAACCTGAAAAAATTATCCTTGAAATACTTTCTCCCATAGACCACAGCCTTCTTAAAGCTGGTCTCGTTACTAGGATTGCTCCCAATATCAACATCTCTGTAGTTGAGGAAAGACTCCCTCGGGAACTTTGATACGTATGGAGTCAAAGCCTTGTGCATTTTTCTTGACAAACTTATGTAACGATTGGCCACCTCAGTACCTTCTTCGTTCCAGTCTGTGCTAGTTAGCAATAAGAACAGGTATCCTGCTCTGTGAGGGAACGGAGTGGCATTGCTTGGTATCTCACTCATCCTTCCACCGTAAGGCGTCCACTGCATCAAGCTTACCTCATATTGGATCATATATTTCCATATCTTCTCCAAAGATTTCTTGGGTATGATATCTGTCACATAATCCGATTTTCTCTCGTAGAACCCCTGCATCCCTCGTCTCCTGTCGAGTAATGCCTCTAATGGAGCACCATTGGGGAGACCATACAACAACAGACTGGCATCCGCCCAACTCATTTCGTTGCAATCGCTTTGTCGCAAACCAAGCTCAGGAAAGCTTTTAGACATCAGGGAAAGAAGTTCAATCGTTTGTCCTAGGAAGAAACCAACGAATTGGATCATAATTGTCTTTTGGCCTCCGGTGCCATTGACTACTTGTGGATGGGCTCTTATTAAAAGGTTCTTGTCAAGTTTACTGGCAACCTCTTGCCACTTGTATGCAAGATCAGTTGCACCTTCCTCCAAAGTCCTATTAACCACGAACACAGTCACCAGGGGAGGGACTCGAACCAATTTGATCTTCCACGAGAGAATCACTCCAAAACTTGCTCCACCACCTCCTCTAATTGCCCAAAACAGATCTTCTCCCATGGTTTTTCTATTAAGGATGTTTCCATTAACGTCAACTATTTGTGCATCAATAATATGGTCGACAGAAAGACCATATTTTCTCATCAAGACCCCGTAACCTCCTCCACTGAAGTGACCACCGGTTGCCACAGTTAAACACAAACCACCTGGAAATGCATGGACATTGCTAAATTTGGCAATCTTATAATAAAGTTCACCCATTATTGCCCCAGCTTGAACCGAGGCCGTTTCCGTGGCAGCATCTATGTCGATTGACCGGAGATTGAACATATCTATAATAACAAATGGAACTTGAGATGTATAAGAGAGACCATCAAAGTCATGGCCACCACTTCGGGTTCTTATCTGCAAGCCACTAGCTTTTGCACAAAGGATAGTAGCTTGAATATGGGATTCATGCATGGCTGTTATTATTGCAAGCGGTTTGGGGGTGGTAGAAGACAAAAATCTGTAATTGTTGATGTAGGTTTCCAAAACAGACTGAAAGGAGGAATTGGCGGGAGTGTAGATGGCTTTGCTGATGGGGTAACTTGGGTTGGAGTGGTGGGAGAGGCATTGGAAGAAATTGTCAAGAGGTGGATTAGAGTGTGCCAACGATACAGAAAACAGAAAAAGTGATGAAAGCAAGAGCGTTGCAGAGATGGCAGCAGCCATGTTTACGGTATTCATAGCCATGTTTTGTGGTTCAACTCTTGCGATTAACATTGGTATTTATAGAGGGATGCAGCGGACATAGTCTCTTTTTGGTGTCTTGGGATAATATAAAAAATGCCGCATCATTGCGTCCTATGCGAATTTCAGGTCAAATTGACCCAGTAATTGGCTGCATTTAAGAATATATAATTGGTACGGAGGTTGCATCGCAAATGCAACATCATTCTCTGTGACTTTGAGGTCAAATTAACCGGCAAATGGTTGCCTTTAAGAATACATGATTCATTGAATCTTTCTATCGAGCTTCAGGAGTTGAATTTTTGGGCTAAAATTATTTAACTTATGCAATTTGGTCGTAATACAATGTTAATATCTCATATTTTTATCAATTAACGAGATGACAAGTATAAACGAAGCTCATAGTTTGGGATACAAGAATTTCGTTGGAAGCAAGTTGTTAGAATTGAATTTCAATTCTCTCTTTATTCCAAACAAACCCACCAATTTTATTTTGCATAATCTAGAAGGTCAACTTTTGTGAGGGTTATAAGATGAGGTTAAGAAGTGGTATATAATGAAATAAAGCTATGTGCTTTCGTGTCATGTGACAGATTATAGTAATACTAAAATCTACAATTAGCGAAAGTTGTGGTTATAAAATTAAAATTCAAAGTAATATTAAAGTATCGGTCCCGATACGCTACATCCTTTAAATTTCATGAGTATTTCTTTATATATATAAAAACGTGATATAAATATGCAAGGTTATATTTAAGAAAACAATGTGATATATAAAATACTAGTTTCAATATATCATTTTATTGACCTCCTCCAGAGGTTAATAAAAGAATTAATCATATTATTAAGCAACGGAATTAAAAAAGGATAAGACGTCGTCCTGGTGATGTCGTAAAATGATCAAGTTTAGCCAAAACTATCAAAGAATTAATTTTCCAACAATGACTCATTCATAGTTAAAAACACTAACAGAAAAATACTATGAATATAGTACTCTTTAAATATTACCTCGAGCATGACCAATAGCCTTTCGCTTCCCATTATGCTTGGGAGTGAGCTCCTACGGTGTCATTTTGCATTCAATGCCAAAAATCTTGCAGAAACCTACCAAGTGAACAGACGGAAAAAATATTCATAGAAAAACACATGCAAATATTAACAATAACACAGGCATATTGGCACATAGTAGTTTATTAACATACTCATCATGACAATTCAGCATGGTCACAGTCATAATATAATACAACACACAATAGCTCAGGCAATCAGGACTGTGGCTAGACTGGCAATGTCTCTCAATCCTTCCGGTGCCAGGAATTAGACTGGGATCCGTCAGTGGCGCTCTATATGCAGCTCCTCATGTGTCTCTTGTTATCTCGTATGCTAAACTTGATCAGTCCCGATAGGACATGCACTCTTCTTGGCCCAGTTTCATTGATGTTGTCGGAACATTAGGTGATGGTAGCTCCACCTACTCAATCTGCACATTAGGATATCCTTTTTATTTAAGTTATATTTTGATAAAATTATACTCCACTTCTCTCCTTATGCCTCCCTTGGCAAATCTATGTCGCACTATTATACTTCTGTTGCGATGTTTGATACTGTTTCATGCTTCCGAATACACCCAAACACTTCATATGCACTTCCTGTAATATAAATATCCATGGCACATTCGATTGATTCATGTCATAACATAACAATTCAAGCATGAGACAACACACGCAATATGTACCAATTCTTAGGACATGCAAAGGTTAGGTCATTATTTTTTTTTTTTAATTAATCATACTATGCTAATTTAATCATGCCAGAACTCGATCCTTCCATACATGCTGGATCGATTCTTCAAGGCTCATCATCGACAGGTATTCACCTACATATGCAATCCTAGCTAATTTCTCAACATCATTAATTAGATTATATTATAATGCATAAAAACTCATTTTCAGATATATTATAGGGAGAGGATGAAGAGATATATTATTTAGATATTCAGGATACTAGAGGATCTCTGAAATGACAATGTTATATACATATTTATAGGTATTAAAAGGTATCATTTACATATCTTATAAAAAATATATCTATTGGTAAAGATACAATTCTTGAAAAATATTCAATGGATATTTATTAAATATTTTATTCATAACAATATATAAAATACTGGTTTCAATATGTCATTTTGTAACACGCTACTTCTCCTCTAGAGGTGATGTACAGATTCCGCCAGACTATTTGGGAATCATATCGGTCACATTGTTCCTTGGGCCCCCCCTGTAAGATGACTAAGTTATACCAATAGAAAATGAATAATCATAAATCAAATTTACACTGGACTTTATCCTCTATTATACGTAAAGAGAGAAAAACGCACTAATACTTAGAAAACGACACCTAGCAAGATATTATTGACTAACAAGCACATTCTGACAACTCAGCTAAGCACTATGACAACTCACATACAAGCTCAAACTACTCACTACATCATAGTAAACTGCTGGTCATGGCATCCTCTGCAAATACATCGGTAACCATTCAGAATAAGAGCACTTGCCCACCCTGGTTTGGTTGAGGGAGTTCAGCATGAGGTGAGAATCTGGAAGGTCTGAAAGGATGGTTGCCACTACAGTATGGAAAATCTCTCGGTTCTCTATATGATATGTTTCCTGCACATTATCAAGAAATACCCAATTATTTATATATAAGCACACATAATTTACATTATATCAATATTTTTTACATCCTTTTTAGTTGGTGATTTATGCAAAACCTAGTCATGCCTATCAAGCAATAGAAAGCCCATCGTATATATACATGCTACAATATAATCCATAAAAATCATAGCCTGAGAATACTAACTCCAACAAGTAGTCTGAGTAGAATTTGAACAGGTACCCCACTAGATAATCTATCCTGCATTGTTCAAATCTTAGGATTTGAGAGAAACTTGCCAGGTAAGTGACCCAAAAGATACAAGTGAATCACAAAAAACATAAGCACTCATCAAGCAATCAGTCATGCAATATTACCTAACATAGTTAAAAACACTATCAGAAAAATACTATCAATATAGTACTTCTTAAATATTACCTCGAGCATGACTAATAGCCTTCTTCGAGGCTTATCACCTATAGGTATTCACTTACACATGTAATCATAGTCAATTTCTCAACATCATTAATTAGATTATATTATAATGCATAAAAGCTCACGTCTAAACCCTTTTCCTGATATGTTTCAACCTGAGAACCAACTTGTTACCAAATCAAGTAATTTTTTTATTTTTTTTTATTTTTCCAAAACTTGTACCATTTATTTGACAAACAAAATCAAGTCTAAATCTAAAAAATTTGATACTCCCATACTCCAAATTAAATCTAGTATTTTCTGTATTTTTTGGAATATTTTTTATTTTTCAGCTATTTCTTTTTATTTTTTATATCGTTTCAGCTATTTTTAATTAATTTCTATAATCTAATTATATCAACCAACCAGCATGCGATAGCTGATCTCACCAGGCACTAAAACCCTACTACCTGAAGCTACCAAATTGTGATAGGTGGCTCCACAAGGACGTGCCATGTCGCCTAAGCCTAAGGTTCAAATCCTAATCGACCTCTATCCACAGACAACAAATCGCTTGCATCTATAGATGACTTGTTGCCTCAACTGACCATCAACGACATCTTACATAGGCTGAGGAGGAACTACGTGTCATTCAAAGAGGACATCTTCAACCTCTAGTCAGTGTGAACAATAACATTTGTAGTTTTTTATCCAAAAACCAAACCTTCAACCCATCTATCCAAGCTTAACCAAACTTATACTAAATTATTACCCTCACACTAATCAATTTAACCCCACAATAAACTCTTAAAATCATGACCAAATTCATACCTATGTATGAATTAAGAATCTAAAACCACAGCTCAACGTTACATAAATTAGAGTCACCCATATTGAGCACCAAATAGCATGATAACCACCGGGGAGAGGTCGTAGGTGAAGGAACATTTTTAGAGCTCATAGAGCTCTTGTGGAAGAAATGTGGCCCTCGACTGGATGAGAAAATTTATCCGGTTCGAGACACTAAGGGAAGATTCCGGGTGAGCGCGCAAGAACCTTCCCAAGCATCAAAACAATAGACATGCTCATCGTTTTGATCATTATTTTATTTTAATAATATTTAATAATATAATTTAATATTTTAATTATATCTAATATATCCAATGATTAAAATACAGAATAAATACCATAATGCTTCAAAAACTACCAAAAAATATTTTATAAACTCCTTATAAATAAAAAATTTCATCTAAATCAAGAAATATATTTTTATAAATAAATAAATTATTATAAATTAAATATTCCCATATTTATATTAAAATTATAATAATAATTCCGAATATGTTTTCATAAATTCTCAAAAAAATTTCCAACCCTTATTAATTATAAATAAGCCTATCTATGATCTTAATGCACAAAAATCATTTATATAATCCTTCATATGATTTTTTAATCTTCACTTCCTTTAATAAGACTAAAATTCTAATTAACTATAATAATCCTCATTATTAAAGAACACCCTTTAAAACCTTCCATATCATACTATAAATCTATATCCAATCTCGAACTATGGGCTAAGGCCAACTAATGCTGATGATTCTTGAATGGGCTTGTCAAGCCATGCAACTCAAATTTTTAGGATCTTATAAGTAAGTTAAACCTATATATATTCAGCTTAATCCTCTATGTAATACGAAAACGACTAATACAATTTGTAGCTAACATGCCCCTCTATTGAAAATGAATCATGCACTGTAATGGTGGGAATTTAAAAAAAGATTATATTTTCAACCTAAAACTCAAGCTCTCATCTCTCTTGGTGGACTCAAATATTTTCTAAACAATGTTACGTACTATGTAGCTTGCTTTACTTATTTGGGTCTATCAAATCCTCTCTCACCATATCAGAACCTGATTTGGGGATGCTTGGTCTTAAGAGCCTTTATGAGAACTGTTGAGGATTAGTGGGTTTGAATTGATAGCTCAGGTTTATTATGAGCGTATTGAGTGGTTTGGATGTTTTTGTGATGACCCCAATTCCTAACTATTACTATTTGCTCCGATTAAGGTCATCACCGTCGTGAAACCCAAATAAGCCCAAATAACACCTAGGACCTATCTGAATCTCAACAGGCTTACCATTAACTTCCGACTTTTAACATGTTTATTTTAATGTTTAACAACAATTGGAGCATGGTATTGGACAAATATTCTGGTAATATACAGAGTGAATAAAATATTATCGGAAGTCTTTAGATTAAATCATTGGGTTCATAACACAGAAGTCCCATAGGGATCCAAATAACCACCAAGAAATCCTCCAACATATTTCAGAAATAGCAAGCAAAGAAGGATTCTTAAAATAAACCAGAAAGTAGCCCAATCATTCATGTTATATGCGCAAGTAAACAAGTATGAAAATGTGATGCGATATCGCCTCGCCATGCAACCTTGATCTCACACACTGGTACCAAGAACAGTGGATGTACCTAAGCCTGAAAAATGGTAGAAACAACGGTATGAGATTACAAGAATCTCAGTAGGGTCATAACATCTTAAGATCTACAAAAACTTTAAACACAAATCTCCCAAATCACATTAGATCATTCCTATACAACTAAACGGGATCACGTACTTCAAAAATCAATCAAAAAGGGTTAGGGCCGAATCTATGGTTGAGGGAGGACTACAATCACTTCCAAAAAATCAGAAGTACACAGGTAGGTAGAACTCGTCAGATTGCTCTCGGCAATGAAGAAGAAAAGCCATCCCTTTCCACCTGTGTTGTCTAAGACTTACTGCACAAAGGGTAAACGGTTAACACACAAGCTAATCAGTAAGCCTATTCATCTTGCCACACAAGGATAAGTCGTCTTGCCACACAAGGACAAGTCTTCCCAAGCCACACACGGACTATGTGCACGTGATGGATCACAACTGCAACGCTCAGTTAGGTTTATAACCACAAGGCCCAAAAGATGCATCTTGTTACAAATGATACCATCACACAACACATATAAGCCCAAGACCTCCCCCGCTCCTTTCCGATGTGGGATTGAGTAACCTGACCCCCCTACGGAAAAATTTTAGCATCATCCGCAATGATGTATACGACAATGATGTATAGGAATCTTACCAACATCATCGGTAGGTAATAGGTGCGCATGTAGGCCAAAACTATTGGGAAAGGAGGAAGAACTTTTCTGATCCAAATTTTAATGAACCTTCATGGAAGTTTCATCAACGGCGATGTTACAATTGTGGTGAGATGGGACATATTCAGACTGATTGCTCGAAACCAAGGAGAATCACAGGAATACCTAACACCGACCGAGGTGGGAATGTCAACCCCGCTGGACCACCAACACGCGCATTACGAAGACCACCCAAAGGATCCACAAGTGAGGCGCAACCAAGACCAACAAGGCTCTTTACTTTGACTGATACCGAGGCTAGTCCTGATGTGGTAACAGGTACTATTTCAGTCTTTTCTCGAAAACGATAAAGTATTATTTGATCCAGGAGCAAATAGATCAATTGCAAGTCCACGGATAACACTTAGCGCGGATCATCCTCTATCTCCCTTGACTCCTCCTATTGCGGTTCTAACTCCTTTGGGAGAACAACTGATTTGTGATTTGGTCTACATCGGTTGTGCTATACGTATGGGATCAAATGTAGTTGAAGTAAATCTAATTCCATTAGACATCAGGAAGCTGGATGTGATTTTTGGCATGGATTGTCTGGAAAAATATCAAGCCCGTGTGGAGTGTTTCACCAAGCGGGTGTGGTTCATTTTTTCTGATGGTACCGAATACTGTTTTGAAGGTGATAGGCGAGTTGTGCCAACTTGAATGATTTCCTCGCTTAAGGCGAAGCGATTAATCAGCAAAGGATGTACAACGTACCTTGGGCATGTACAAAATATTTCTAAAGAATTCTTAGATCTGAATTCTGTTCCTGTGGTTTGCGAATTTCCAGAAGTATTTACCGAAGACATAATCGGACTACCACTATCAAGGGAAGTGGAATTTGGCATTGAACTAGTGCCAGGTAGGAATCTGATTTCCATTCCCCCGTATCGAATGGCTCCTGCAGAAATGAAGGAACTAAAGACCCAATTGGAAGATTTGCTGGATCGTGGTTTTATTCGACCTAGTGTGTTACCCTGAGGAGCACCTGTTCTGTTCGTGAAAAAGAAAAATGGTTCACTGCGATTGTGCATTGATTATCGGCAGCTGAACCGTGTGACTGTGAAAAAAAAATACACTTCGCCACGCATCGACGATTTGTTTGACCAACTCCAAGGTGCAGCTGTGTTCTCTAAGATTGATCTCAGATCTGGATACCATTAATTGCGAGTTTGTGATGCTGATATTCTGAAGACTGCGTTCAGATCGCGATACGGCCACTACGAATTTCTGGTTATGCCATTCGGCTTGACCAATGCACCAGCTGTGTTTATGGACTTGATGAATCGTGTGTTCTGCAAATTCCGAGATAAATTTGTGATAGTCTTCATCGACGACATTCTGATTTAGTCAATTTCGGAAGAGGATCATGCTATGCACTTACGGATTGTGCTTAAAATCTTAAAGGATCGACGGTTGTTCGCAAAGTACTCAAAATGAGAATTCTGGTTACGTGAGGTTAGTTTCGTTGGCCATATTGTTGCCGCCCAAGGTGTGTTTGTTGATCCAAAGAAGATTGAAGCCGTGATTTCTTGGGAACCTCCGCGAAGTGTGTTTGAAGTTCGTAGATTCCTAGGCTTAGCAGGATACTACCGTCGCTTTGTGGAAAATTTTTCATCACTTGCCGGACCATTGACAAAACTGACACGCAAGGGTGAGTCGTTTGTATGGAACGAGAATGGCAGCAAAGTTTTGAAGAGCTAAAGAATCGGCTAGTTTCTGCACCTATCCTTACCTCACTTATTTGCGGAAAGGAGTATGTGGTTAACAGCGACGCGTCAAAATCTGGACTCGGATGGGTATTGATGCAAGATGGGAAAGTCAATGCCTACTCTTCAAGGCAATTGCGACCACACGAGATAAACTACCCTACACGACCTGGAACTTGCAGCCGTGGTATTTACCTTAAAAATATGGCGACATTATTTATACGGCAAGACGTGTCGAATCTTCACTGATCACAAAAGCCTGAAGTACCTCCTTACACAAAAAGAATTGAATATGAGACAACGAAGATGGGTGGATCTGATTAAAGACTACGATTTAATCATCGAATATCATCCTGGAAAGACGAATGTTGTTGCTGATTCCCTGAGCAGAAAGGTTCATCCTCCTTCCCCATAAGTTTTGGCCTACATGTGCACATATTACCTACCAATGATGCTGGAATTGAAAACTAATCGTGTGCATCTTGGCACCGATTTCTCTAGTTCGTTGTTCGCACAAATTGAAGTCGAACCTACCTTAATTGAAGAAATACGGAATCAAAAATTAGAGGATCCAAAATTTACTGAAAATCGGAAACAACTTGCTGATGGTGTTGATGCCATATTTCGTGATTTCAGAATACGAGATGACGAAGTACTAGTCTTCTGAAACTGGGTATGTGTTCCACAAAACGTTGATATTCATAACCTTATTCTATCAGAGGCGCATAGTTCGAAGTTCGTTATTCATCCTGGAAGCACTAAGATGTACCGAGATTTGAAGGGGCAGTATTGGTGGCCAAACATGAAACGTCATATTGCTGAATTTGTTGCCTGTTGCCTCGCATGTCAACAAGTAAAGATCGAACATCAAAGACCCGCTGGTCTACTTCAGTCACTTCCGATTCCAGAATGGAAGTGGGAGCACATCACCATGGATTTTTTGACCGGTTTGCCTAGACACTTGAAGACATGCTACATTCGAGTGTATTGGATCAGCAAACCGGCTGGGATCGAAGTTTACCATTGGC
This sequence comes from Passiflora organensis, assembly GCA_019739055.1. Classification (NCBI taxonomy): domain Eukaryota; kingdom Viridiplantae; phylum Streptophyta; class Magnoliopsida; order Malpighiales; family Passifloraceae; genus Passiflora; species Passiflora organensis. Next base: position 10,137 of record JAEPBF010000120.1, on the reverse strand, counting down.
AGAATTTTCTTACAACAATAGTTTTCATGTAAGCATCGGTATAGCACCCTATGAAGCACTATATGGGAAACGCTGCAGAACCCCAATTTGTTGGAATGAAGTAGGAGAGAGATACCTAGACAATCCGGAATTAATTGACCAAGCAACAGAGCAATTAAGCTTGATTCGACAAACGTTAAAAGCAGCCCAGGATCGACAGAAAAGTTACACCGACAATCAACGAAGGGAGCTGGAGTTTGCGGTAGGAGACAAAGTGTTTTTGAAAGTCGCCCCATGGAAAGGAGTCCTTCGTTTTCAGTAGTGAGGTAAGCTAACACCTCTCTACATTGGTCCATATGAAATTTTTGAATGAATCGGCCCTGTTGCATACCGACTTGCACTACCTCCAAATATGGAAAGAATTCACAACGTATTTCACGTTTCAATGCTAAAAAAGTATATGCGAGATCCTGCTCATGTGCTTAACGAACCGCCAGTTGAAGTTGCTGAAGACCTATCCTATCCCGTACAGCCAGTTGCCATACTAGACTAGTCAGTTCGATAGCTTTGCACTCGAAACGTGCCTATAGTATGAGTTGTTTGGAGTAATGGCCAAATTGAGGAGCTGTCTTGGGAGACTGAGGAGTCTATGCGTGCAAATTTTCCTTACTTGTTTAATTAGGTACTTATGTTAAAAATTTCGAGGACAAAATTCTTATGAGGAGGGGAGGATGTAAGACCCCGAATTTTGAGTCCTAGAAGTCCAGAAGCCAGTGCAGGTAAGAAGACGATTTTGCCCCTGAAGGAAAGGATGTGTGTTGGCCGAAATTGGTAAGATTGTTTAGTAATTAATTTTTTTTTAAATTCTTTTAGATCTAGATCCTTATAGATGGGTAATTGCCTTAGGAATCATCCTTAAAGATAGATGGTTTCCTTAGAGATTAAAGTCCCTAAAAATAGGGAAGATAATTTAAGAGTTTAATTATCTGGTAAATTATATTATTTTGATAGAGTGATTAAAAGTAGTAATCATAATTCTACACTCATTCATTATAAATAGGAAGTCAACCCCAAAAAAATTCCCCATAAAAATTTACAAAATTCGTATAGTCCTAAAACCCTATACCTCCCTATAGCCGCCATAATTCGCAGAAACATTAAACCAGCATAACTCACTCATCGTTCGCCGGATCCTTGCAAATAATAGCTTGTTGGAAAGCTCTCATCATCCTGTTTCCAACCATGTTTTTGTTTGTGACAGGAAGTTATTATTTCTTTGTCTAAGGTTAACTTGAAAATCGGCGGCGGAATTAGGTTTTTGCCAAATCTTCTTGAACTTCAAAATAGCATAACTTTCTAATTATTTTCCAGATTCTTACAAAAAATAGCTCGTTAGAAAGACCTTTTCATTCTCTTTCTAACCACATATAAATCGCAACTTCATTGTAAATATTTCCTTTTTATGGTTAAGACGAAATCATTCTATGCCCTACTTTTAGCGACAAGATTTGCATAGTTAATTGGAATGGTAAATTCAGGTTGAATCTTGTTAAGTTCCTGGCTATCACTCTACACATCCAAGGGGGAGGCACCTGCAAAGTCTGATCACTAGTTTTCTGATAGGTTTGGTGAGTGGTATTGGTAAGGAAATAGGGTATTCAATTGACTACTGAATATGCATGCTTAGTTTGCTTTTTTCTTTGCCTGGTGATAATTTAGGTGGTTCAGATTTATTTAATAAAGGCAAATGAGTAGCTTCTTGTTCAGAGACAAGAGAGGTAGGATCTACGCCTCATCAGTTTCTCTAGAGACCCCTGTTATTTTCTTGATGTATTTGTTGCTTGCCCTTATTGTATTGTATGCGATTGGATTATAGGGTGAGAGTATGAAATTCAGAATGAGATATGGATCTCATAGGCTATATTGATCCCCTGAGTTAGGTATTGAGTGCCTGTGATGCATATGTTATGTGAATTGAATATGCTGATTGTGTTCTGACATGATTGAGGATACCCTGTTGTGGTATTATGTTTTGTACTTGCCTGTGTGTGCTTGTACGTGTCTGTGTGTCAGGATCCTGTTCCGGTGGCCATTCGGGGTAAACGTTGATGCTCCTAGGGAGAGGAGAGGTTCTTGCCTGTTTAGGGAGTTGTATGGGCGGCAAACCAGCAAGTGCATGTTGGATATCTGTCCTTGCAAGGCCGGATCCTTGTCTTGCGAGGCAAGAAACCCTTATCTTGTGAGGTTTGGGATGCGCTAGTAGGTATGTGACTAGGGAAGACTTGTCCGTGTGGGACTAGTCGACTTGTCCTTGCGAGGACAAGATGAAAGACTTACTGATTAGTTTGCGTGTTAACCACCTACCCTTTGTGTAGTAAGTTTTGGAAAACACAGGTGGAAGGGGATGGCCTTTCTTCCTCATTGCCGAGGGCAATCTGATGTGTTTCACCTACCTGTGTACTTCTGACGTTTCTGAAGTGTTTGCAGTCCTCCCTCAGCCATAGATTCGGCCCTAACCTCTCTTGATTGATTTTTGAATTGCGTGATCCCTTTAGCTGTTTAGGAATGATCTTATGTGAAATGGGAGATTTGAGTTTAGGGATTCTGTAGATCTTATGATGCTGTGACCCTACTGAGATTCTTGTAATCTCATACCGTTGTTTTTACCATTTTTCAGGCTTAGGTACATCCATTGTTCGTGGTACCAGGGTGTGAGATCAAGGTTGCACGACGGGGCGATATCGCATCACATTTGTTTACTTGTTTACTTGCGCGTATAACATGAATGATTGGGAAACTTTCTGGTTTATTTTAAGCACTCTTCTTTACTTGCTATTTCCGAACCTTGATGAAGAATTTTTTGCTGGATCCCTATGTGACTTTTGTGTTATGTACCCAAAGGTTTAATTTAAGACTTCCACTGATGTTTGATTTACTCCGTATGATACCAGAACATTGTGTCCAATATCATGCTCCAATTGTTGATAAGCAATAAAACTAACAAGTTAAAAATCGGTAGTTCATGATAAACCTGGTGGGATTCAAGTAGGTCTTAGGTGTCATTTAGGCTTATTTGGGTTCTACGGCGGTAATGACCTTAATCGGAGCAATTAATATTAGTTAGGAATTGGGGTCGTTACAAGTTTGGTAGCGGAGCATGGTTTAGGATTATAATTTGTTATATGCTAACTTATTTGTTGATTTTTGGTGATTGCAGGTTAGAACATGGGCACACACTCACTCACTTAGGAGCTAAAACCGAAAGGGAACTAAGGCTAACATGGGATTTAATTGATGGGAATAATAATCTGATGTGATGATTGTTCATCTTTAGTATGTCTTAATATGTTTCCGTGGATGATTAGCAATGTTTCTTGTCATTACCGAATGTATATGCATATGATTTATGATGTGTATTGCCGAATATGGGTGATGTGTGAGACTATGCTTGCTTGATATTTGATAATGATTCCTATGAGTGTTGATGGAATTGCTAAGAATACCTTTGCATATGTGTATGTGATTTCCGAAAATTTGTATATTGCTTGCCAGCATATGCGTATCGTCTGGTGCATGCCTCTCCACCAGGTACCATTCCTATTCCTAGTGTCGTATTTAGTGTGTGTTGAGTAACAATTGTACACTTGTGTAGTATGGCATGCTCGAGGCAACAAAAGGACCAATGGGGTAGGTTTGAGATTCAGACTGAACAGCAACCTATTGAGCAAGATGAGCCAAATGCATAAATTGAGCAGGAAGGGCAAGCTGAGTCTGAAAACCAACCTGAGACACCAGTCGCACCAGGCATTGACCCTGTTATGGAATAAATTTTAAATGTGTTACAAGGAATTTCTGCAAACCAGCAGCGAATGAAGGCGCAATTTCAGAATGCTCCTGCGCTTGCACCAGGACCTATTCCTCCACTTGAACCTGTGCAGCTGGCACATTATAAGGAGTCAGAGAGACTTCCCGTCATGATTACAAAATTGGTGAAGGAAGCTCGACAACTTTGATGTAAAGATTTCGGTGGTTCAGTTGGAGCCGCAGCCGCTCGTGAGTGGATGGACACCTTATGCCGAGTATCCTTGCTCCTGTGTATCTCGGATGATGACAAGGTTGCCATTGCTACATTCTTACTTGAGGGAGAAGCCCACGCTTGGTGGACAACTATTAGCTTGCGATTCGGAGATGGTTTGCCAACTTGGGAAGAATTCCGGTAAGAATTTGATGAAAGATTTTATACGAGATTCCATAAAAACGACCAGCGACAAGCTTTTTACAAGCTTGAACAAGGCACCCGTTCGGTGTTGGAATATCAACCCCGCTAGACCACAAACACGCGCACCAGGAGGACCACCCAACGGATCCACAAGTGAGGCAAAACCAAGACCAACAAGGCTCTTTACTTTGACTAATGCCGAGGTTAGTCCTGATGTGGTGATATGTACTATTTCAGTCTTTTCTCGAAACACTAAAGTATTATTTGATCCAGGAGCAAATAGATTGTTTGTAAGTCCAAGGATAGCACTTAGTGTGGATCATCCTCTATCTCCCTTGACTACTCCTATTGCGGTTCTAACTCCTTTGGGAGAACAACTGATTTGTGATTTGGTCTACCTCGACTGTGCTATACGTATGGGATCGAATGTAGTTGAAGTGAATCTAATTCCATTAGACATCAGGGAGATGGATGTGATTTTAGGCATGGATTGTCTGGCAAAATATCAAACCCGTGTGGAGTGTTTCACCAAGCGGGTGTGGTTCATTTTTTCTGATGGTACCGAATACTGTTTTGAAGGCGATAGGTGAGTTGTGCCAACTTGCATGATTTCCTGGCTTAAGGCGAAGCGATTAGTCAACAAAGGATGTACAGCGTACCTTGTGCATATACAGGATATTTCTAAAGAATTCTCATACCTGAATTCTGTTCCTTTGGTTTGCAAATTTCCAGAAGTACTTCCCGAAGACATAGCCGGACTACCACCATCAAGGGAAGTGGAATTCGACATTGGGCTAGTGCCAGATACGAATCCGATTTCCATTCCCCCGTATTGTATGGCTCCTGTGGAAATGAAGGAAATAAAGATGCAATTGGAAGATTTGCTGGATTGTGGTTTTATTCGACCTAGTGTGTCACCCTGCGGAGCACCTGTTCTGTTCGTGAAAAAGAAAAACGGTTCGCTGCGATTGTGCATTGATTATCGGCAGCTGAACCGTGTGACCATGAAAAATAAATACCCTTTGCCATACATCGACAATTTGTTTGACCAACTCCAAGGTGCAGCCGTGTTCTCGAAGATTGATCTCAGATCTGGATACCATCAATTGGGAGTTCGTGATGCTGATATTCCGAAGACTGCATTCAGATCACAATATGGCCACTACTATTTTCTGGTTATGCCATTCGGCTTGACCAATACACCAGCTGTGTTTATGGACTTGATGAATCGTGTGTTCCGCAAATTCCTGGATAAATTTGTGATAGTTTTCAACGACGACATTCTGATTTACTCGATATCGGAAGACGATCATGTTATGCACTTGAGGATTGTGCTTAAAATCCTAAAGGTTCAACGGTTGTTTGCAAAGTACTCAAAATGCAAATTCTGGTTACGTGAGGTTAGTTTCCTTGGCCATATTGTTTCCGCCCAAGGTGTGTTTGTTGATCCAAGGAAGATTGAAGCCGTGATTGCTTGGGAACCTCCGCGAAGTGTGTTCGAAGTTCGTAGTTTCCTAGGCTTAGTAGGATACTACTGTCGCTTTGTGGAAAATTTTTCATCACTTGCCGGACCATTGACAAAACTGACACGCAAGGGTGAGCCGTTCGTATGGAACGAGAAATGGCAGCAAAGTTTCAAAGAGCTAAAGAATCGGCTAGTTTCTGCACCTATCCTTACCTTACCTATTTGCGGAAAGGAGTATGTGGTTTACAGCGACGCGTCAAAATCTGGACTTGGATGTGTATTGATGCAAGATGGGAAAGTCATTGCCTACATTTCAAGGCAATTGCGACCACACGAGATAAACTACCCTACACATGACTTGGAACTTGCAGCCGTGGTATTTGCCTTAAAAATATGGTGACATTATTTATACGGCGAGACGTGCCGAATCTTCACTGATCACAAAAGCCTGAAGTACCTCCTTACACAAAAAGAATTGAATATGAGTCAACGAAGATGGGTGGAGCTGATTAAAGACTCTGATTTAATCATTGAATATCATCCTAGAAAGGCGAATGTTGTTGCTGATGCCCTGAGCAGAAAGGTTCATCCTGCTTCCCCAACAGTTTTGTCCTACATGCGCACCTATTACCTACCGATGATGTTGGAATTGAAAACTAATCGTGTGCATCTTGCCACCGATTTCTCTGGTTCGTTGTTATCACGAATTGAAGTCGCACCTACCTTAATTGAAGAAATCAAGAATCAACATTTAACTGATGCGAAATTTACTGAAATTTGGAAGCAACTTGCTGATGGTGTTGCCATAGTTCGTTATTTCAGAATATGAGATGACGAAGTATTAGTCTTCAGAAATCGGGTATGTGTTCCACAAAATGTTGATATTCGTAACCTTATTCTATCAGAGGCGCATAGTTCGAAGTTTGCTAATCATCCTGGAAGCACTAAGATGTACCCAGATTTGAAGGGGCATTATTGGTGGCCAAGTATGAAACATCATACTGCTGAATTCGTTGCCCGATGCCTCGTATGTCAACAAGTAAAGATCAAACATCAAAGACCCGCTGGTCTACTTCAGTCACTTCTGATTTCAGAATGGAAGTGGGAGCACGTCACAATGGATTTTGTGATCGGTTTGCCTTGATCGTAAAGAGGATACAATGCCATTTGGGTGATCATGGATCGACTGAAGAAATCTGCACACTTTCTTCCTATAAGTGTAACAGATACAACAGAAAAATTGGCAGTTCGTTACTTGTATGAGATTTTTCGGTTGCATGGAGTACCAGTTTCTATAGTTTCGGATCGTGACCTTCGTTTCACTTCACGATTTTGGGAGAAATTCCAGAATGCAATGGGTTCGAAATTGAATTTCAGTACAGCATTTCATCCCCAGACCGATGGTCAATCAGAAAGGATGATTCAGACACTTGAAGACATGCTACGTGCGAGTGTATTGGATCAGCAAACCGGCTGGGATCGATGCCTTCCATTGGCAGAATTTTCTTACAACAATAGTTTTCATGTAAGCATCGGTATGGCACCCTATGAAGCACTATATGGGAGACGCTGCAGAACCTCCATTTTCTGGAATGAAGTAGGAAAGAGACGCCTAGACAATCCGGAATTAATTGACCAAGAAACAGAGCAATTAAGCTTGATTCAACAAAGGTTAAAAGCAGCCAAGGATCGGCAGAAAAGTTACGCCGACAGTCGACGAAGGGAGCTGGAATTTGCGGTAGGAGAAAAAATGTTTTTGAATTCACTACCTCCAAATATGGAAAAAATTCACAACGTATTTCACGTTTCAATGCTAAAAAAGTATATGCGAGATCCTGCTCATGTGCTTAAAGAACCGCCAGTTGAAGTTGCTGAAGACCTATCCTATCCCGTACAGCCAGTTGCCATACTAGACCGGTCAGTTCGAGAGCTTCTTTGTCGAAACGTGCCTATGGTACGAGTTGTTTGACGTAATGGCCAAATTGAGGAGCAGTCTTAGGATACTAAGGAGACTATGCATGCAAAATTTCCTTACTTTTTTTATAAGGAGGGAAGGATGTAAGACCCCGAATTTTGAATCCTAGAAGTCCAGAAGCTAGTGCAGGTGAAAAGACGATTTTGTCCCTGAAGGAAAGGATGTGTGATGGCAGAAATTGGTAAGATTGTTTAGTAGTTAACTTTGTTTTAAATTCCCTTGGATCTAAGTTCTTGTAGATGGATAATTTCCTTAGAGATTGTCCTTATAGAGGGATAGTTGCCTTAGAGATTAAAGACCCTAAAAATAGGGAAGATAATTTAGAGTTTAATTATCTGGTAGATTATCTTATTATGATAAAGTGATTAAAAGTAGTAATCATAATTCTATACCCATTCATTATAAATAGGAAGTCAACCCCACAAAAATCATTCATAGAAAACTTACAAATTCGTATGAGCCTAAAACCCTATACCTCCCTATAGCCTAAAACCAGCATAACTCACTCATCGTTCGTCGGATCTCTGCCAAAAATAGCTTGTTGGAATCTCTATTCATGCTCTTTCCAACCATCTTTGAATTTTTTTCAGGAGGTTAGTATTTCTTTATCTAAGGTTAATTTGAAAATCGGCGGCGGAATTATGTTTTCTCCAAATCTTCTTAAACTTCAAAAAAGAATAACTTTCTAATAGTTTGTTCGATCCTTATTCGCGGAGGTTCCCAAGCAATCACGGCTTCAATCTTCTTTGGATCAACAAACACACCTTGGGCGGAAACAATATGGCCAAGGAAACTAACCTCACATAACCAGAACTCGCATTTCAAGTACTTTGCGAACCACCGTCGTTCCTTCAGGATTTTAAGCACAATCCGCAAGTGCATAGCATGATTTTCTTCCGATATTGTGTAAACCAGAATGTCGTCGATGAAGACTATCACAAATTTATCCAGGAATTCGTGGAACACACGATTCTTCAAGTCCATAAACACAGCTGGTGCATTGGTCAAGCCGAATGGCATAACCAGAAATTCATAGTGGCCGTATCGCGATCTGAATGAGGTCTTCGGAATATCAGCTTCATGAACTCGCAATTGATGGTATCCAGATCTGAGATCAATCTTGGAGAACACGGCTGCACCTTGGAGTTGGTCAAAAAAATCATTGATGCATGGCAAAGGGTATTTATTTTCACGTCACACGGTTTAGCTGTCGATAATCAATGCACAATCGCAGTGAACCGTCTTTTTTTTTCACAAATAGAACAGGTGCTCCCGAGGGTGACACACTAGGTAGAATAAAACCACGATCCAGCAAATTTTCCATTTGCGTCTTTAGTTCCTTTATTTCCGAAGGAGCCATACGATACGGGGGAATGGAAATCAGATTCGTACCTGGCATTAGATCAATGCCGAATTCCACTTCCCTTGATGGTGGTAGTCCGACTATGTCTTCGGGAAATACTTCTGGAAATTCGCAAACCACAGGAACAGAATTCAGATCTGAGGATTCTTTAGAAATATCCCTTACTTGCGCAAGGTATGTTGTACATCCTTTGTTGATTAATCGCTTCGTCTTAAGCCAGGAAATCATGCAAGTTGGCACAACTCGCCTACCGCCGTCAAAACAGTATTCGGTACCATCAGAAAAAGTGAACCACACCCGCTTGGTGAAACACTCCACATGGGCTTGATATTTTGCCAGACAATCCATGCCTAAAATCACATCCAGCTCCCTGATGTCTAATGGAATTAGATTCACTTCAACTAAATTCGATCCCATACGTATAGCACAGCCGATGTAGACCAGATGACAATTCAGTTGTTCTCCCAAAGGAGTTAGAACCGCAATAAGAGAAGTCAAGGGAGATAGAGGATGAACCGCGATAAGGGCTATCCTTGGACTTACAAACGATCTATTTGCTCCTAGATCAAATAATACTTTAGCGTTTCGAGAAAAGACTGAAATAGTACTTGTCACCACATCAGGTGTAAGACCCCGAATTTTTAGTCATAGAAGTCCAGAAGCCAGTACAGGTGAAAAGATAATTTTGGCCCTGAAGGAAAGGATGTGTGATGGCCAAAATTGGTAAGCTTGTTTAGTAGTTAATTTTGTTTTAAATTTCTTTAGATCTAGGTCCTTATGGATGGATAATTGTCTTAGAAATCATCCTTAAAGATAGATAGTTGCCTAAGAAATTAAGTCCCTAAAAATAGGGAAGATAATTTAAGAGTTTAATTATCTGGTAAATTATCTTATTTTGATAAAGTGAGTAAAAGTAGTAATCATAATTCTACAATCATTCATTATAAATAGGAAGCCAACCCTACAAAAATCCCTCATAGAAAACTTACAAAATTCGTATGAGCCTAAAACCCTATACCTCCCTATAGCCGCCAAAATTCGCAGAAACTTTAAACCAGCATAACTCACTCATCGTTCATTGGATCCCTGCAAATAATAGGTTGTTGGAAAGATCTCTTAATCCTATTTCCAAATAT